>CM028335.1:39358711-39958711 GCA_016647705.1 Eucommia ulmoides
ATTCCAATCTATTTGGAGAATTAAAATGACGACTTACGAATTACTTCCTTAGCTCGACAAATTCGTTGAACTCGCCACAAGGCTTAACAGACATGTTGGCCCAAAGAGCTATCCAACAGAGGTGAATTGGGTAGTTACTAAAATTTAAATAATTAAATCTATTAAACACAAATAATCAATTTTCCTAAATATATTATTATCTTGATACGCAGTGGAAATGTGTTTACTTCTAAATGCACACCCAAACACAATATAAGAAACTAGCAATGCAGCACACAATAATATATCCTAGTTCAGTAAGCTACACTTACCTACCTCCAGTCCCCCGAGCTCCACAGAGATTCACAATCTATGATACCCCTGATTCCTTTCCCAGGTAGGAACCAAACCCTTACAATCTCGATTCTTTTCACAGGCTCATAATCAATCTTTACAATTTATCCTTTTTCCAGGATCAGGAATAACCTTATCTTTTTACTAGGTTTAAGACTAAATTAATTTTATTATAGGAAGAATCAAAATCTAATCTTTTTAACAAGCTAAAGATCAAACCTACCACTCCCTCACAATTTCATACTTATCATTTTCCCAGGTTAAGGAAGGATCTTTACAATCACTGAATTCTATTACAGGAAGAATCAAAACCTAATTCTTTTTCAACGGAAAAGAATAACCTAAACGTTTTGCAGGGCAAAGATCAAACCCTAATCTTTTTCACAAAAAAAAAAGATCGAAGCCTAGCTACCCTGAATAGACACCATCCCAAACGTATCTAATCCGCTCAAACTCACAAATACAAAAAATGCAAGTTTTTTCCCACAACGAGCTTCTACCACCTCAATACGAATATGCTCAATTAATGACCCGAATAATTACTATGTGATATATACAATGTAAGGCAAACAAAATATGACTAATTAACAAAGTGGGTAGCACAATTTTAAACACGTAATCAGATAATCAAATAAAATCGTTTAAAGTAGATTTTTAGACTTTTAAATTTAAAACGATTTTTTAAACAATCTTAAACCAAGTAAGCAATAATAATTTAACTTCAAATCAAATAACAAAGCTTGGAAATATTTCACCAGAAAACACTGAAGATAAGGATAGAATCGCAATAGAACGCAAGTTGGTGACGCCAAATCACAAGCGTTTTAGATCAAGAACGAATAATAAATCTCTCACAAAACTTTCAGCGTAAATATAACTCTTAAAAAAGATTGAACTGATATTTCTTGATGTATTGATCTCTATTCTCGCAAGTCTATATTAATAGTCAAATATAAAGCCCTCCAACAACGAGTTTTTCAAAGATATGCCTCTAAAAGACACTCTTTGACCCCATATATGATAACCTTTCAATTTAGGAGTATTTCACATTAAAATATCTTTTAATTCTCTCATATAAGTCCGTAAAATAATTCTGAATTTAAAACCATACAAATAGAAAGTATTAATCCATTTAAATTAAGAGAATCCATAAGTATGTAGACCAAACCAATAGGGATAATATAATCGATAGACCATATCTTAATTAGGTTTGAATCCCCCAAAAATCTCTCCTTTGGAATTCTAAAAAATGGATAGATATTGACTAAGAGACCTAGTGGCCGCAATTACGCGTCGCCACTTTCACCACAAGTATACGGGTCAAGTTTTAGTATAGGTTGGGAGAGTAGGGGTATCGTGTTCACGAGGATTGGTTGAGAATATCGCTGAGTACCGCGGTTATCATAACCTAATTTTATCTAGGCGATAAAAATGGTATTTAATTAATAAATACTAATACTACAATACTAAATTATCTAATTATACTAATATATTGGTAGTATGTTTATGGGAATTATTGCCTGGGGATTAATATCGTTCACTTAAACGTATTTATTTCAATCTATTTTCATTAATGGCGTTCATCCTATCTGACAATCTTAGTTCGTAAACTCCCCCGCCACCTCTCTCGAGTGTAAGACGAGGGAATACGTGACTTCATGTCAATGAAGAAGTCCCCTCAATGTCTTAACGATCCTAGGTCACGTGAGTCTTGCCCCAACGTCATTGATTGCACACTCTCCAACTCATTCCTGAGTTATTGGATCGTCGCATTGTGTTTACCCTAGTCCGAATCCTGGGTTACCTCTCCCGAGTGTAAAACCCCATGTTCTCGGTATATCGTAACAAGCATAATAAACAATACAATATGGAAAACACAATCAGATAAACATGAACAACCACTAACAAAACATCGATTTTATATAAACAACGTTCTCATGAATTCAATCAAGGCCTAGACAATATATGTTTAGCTAAACATGGCCGTAGCCCTATATACAACTAGAAACGAGCTAAACATATACAAACATTCAACCAAATCTAAGAGAGAAAGAGAGAAACGAGGAAACTAGCCGTTTATCCGAAGATTCGACGCTAAAATCATTCCGAGAACACTTTCTCCTTCTTTGCAACGTGATATTCCCTTGGTCGAATGGCCACGAAGCTCTCAAGACTTCCCAAAATGTCTAACCATTGAAATGGATGAGAAGGGAGGATATATATAGGCTCAAAAATATCTCAAAATATCCTAAATATCCTAAACTATCTGCAGAGTGACCGCCACGGTAGTGAGTAAGTCGGTTCATTGATCGCCTAGGTGGTGGATTTAGGGACTATCCTTCATTCTCACCGCTGCAGTGGTAGATGTTCAGGAAGAAAAGCACATCTCTGCATTTTCATCATCGTGGCGGTGGGTTTCTTTTCAGAATTTTGCCTCCGAGCTTATTTTTCCACCGTTCTTCCACCGTGCTTGCTCCGATTTGACCGCTTAAGGACTATTTTAGTCCTTTTTCACCCCAAATACCTGTTTTATAACAAAAAGAATATAAAAAATTAAAACATAATGAAACATACTAAACATACTTGAAAACTAACAAGTTTGATTTGGAAATATATAGGTAATTTACACCTATCAAGACCAAATCTATCGATTTCTCAATTACCCGTTGGTTGATTGATCCCAACTGGTCGATTAACTGACTTGTCCAGAATAGAATCCTATTGTTGCTTATAGGCGAGTCGTTTGACCGTCTGCTTCCAATTGGTTGACTGATTGGTTTAGGTTGTTTTAATTTCTCTTCGATTTATCGATTGACTCAAACAGTTAATCGACCCATTTCATTCGGTTGACCGACTGGATCAGTGTACTTACTTCCTTTGCCAATTCAACTACTGTTTCAAACGGTTGACTGACCTCTTTAATTCGGTTGATCGACTAAATCAGTAGCACCTCATTTCATCTTCAAAACTCACTATTTAATTCGGTTGACCGATTTCTTTTCTTGGTTGACTGGTTTGACCAAATTACTTTACTTTTTATACTTTAAAACATGTTTTCTATTTAGGTCAATTGTCAATTTTATTTCATATAAGGAACACATTTAATATATTAAATTAAGATCTTAAACTCTATCATTTCATATCAAGACACATAAAAATAACTCATTTGAAGTGTCGAGTGTAATCCTAATTCAGGTTGCATTAAGAGTATCAAAAGTAAAGAGTTGTTTTCACCTATTTTTCTTCAGCATCTTCAAAACTCTTTACATCTTCTTCATATTCATCTTGCACCCTTTATGTTTTCTTCATCAAATTTTCTTCTTAATCAAATGTATGGAACTATAAATCTGAAGTATTCAATAAAACCATTAGTCCTATAAAAATATCAACGCTTAATTGTTCATCAAAACATTAGATTCAACAATCTTCCCTTTTTTTTATGATGACAATTAACTTTGATATTTTCTTCAATAAATAATGTAACCATGCTTCCCTTAAATCCAAGAATGGGTATTTAAACTCATTTAAGCATAATTATTAAAATACAAGCAAACAATGATAAAGATATGCAACATAAGCCCAATTTAATCAATAATGATATTCAACATTAAGTCCAATAACCAACATCTCCCTTTAATCAATGCAATGCTTAGGTGAACAAATTTCTAAACATCAACTTCTCCACCTTTGTCATCTCAAAAAGTGGGGACGGAGAATAAAAAAAATCACTCTAGGCATACATTGTTATGTCTAGCCATACCTAAACCTTTTCACAAATTGATCTTTAGCGAGAGGTTTGGTAAAATATCAGCAATCTAATTGGTGGTATCAAAATATTCAATAGATACATCCTCTTTTTCAATTTAAGCATAACATACTATTGAAAACATTAATTCATGATAAAGAGAATAAAAATTGATAACATCATATTTTCTCCCCCAATAGTATTACTATAAAAGCATCAGATTCTATATAAAAAAAAATGGGGATCATGATGAGAACAATTTTTAAGATTAATTTCTATATGAACCATCTTCATGCAAATTCAAAAGATCATTGAAACACTTCAACAATATAGCATGAAATCATATAATTTTAATTAAGTTAACATGCTTTATTTCATGATACCAATTAATAGTATCCCTTTAGATAGAATAAAAAAATATGTTATCTTTTAGCGCATAAAGACATGAAGCATATCTTAATAATAATATAAATTCTATATGAAACCATTAACATAAATCTAATTCATGGATAATTGCCTACTAAAGATGTTATGTTATAAAATTCTAGATCCATTATAAAATAATAATCATTTAATACCAAGAGAAATAAAAGGTATGCTAAGTTCATATTATCATGCATTCAATTAGGCACTTGATGTTTATAAAGATATCCACATTCAAAACACTAAGAATAGAGTGATATGACATGTATATTCAGATGATCATTCAAATGGTATCGAAAATAGATTAACAGAATTTTATAAAGCAATATCAACCATGTAAGTTTAAATTCATATGATCATGCCGTCAAAGTAAACCATGCTAATACTGATATTATAAAATATGTAACATGTGATACGAGAAATACAGTATGGTTAATAATCATCACATGACTCAATCTTAATCAATAAACTAGTATCATATAACAATTTAGATCAGATAACATGTTTCGTATAATCAAATAAATGAATAATACTCAATATAGGTACATCATAAAAATATGTTAATATGTTTTAACTAAATGTGATTCTCAGAATCACCATGCAATATTTCTAAAATAACAAATAAACACATCATTTAATATAGGTCTTAGAAACTATTACCCACTTACCTAATCATCATGCTAGATACCTCCATCTTTAACAGATTTAATAAACTTAATTTGCAAAGGGTTAGGAGTACCTCTTTTATCCTTAGGGATGACTTTGCTTTTTGCCTCATTTATACCAACAGTTGATTTGGATACACAATTTTTCTTTTCATGTCCATATCCTTCAAGCCTTTCATCGTTTCCATTTAATTCAATGATATTTTTATTTACACGTGTTACTTGAGGCTTCCTGGTGATATCTAATCTTGGCTTTAGTACATATTTTTTATTTGCAAGTATCGCTTGTGGTTTCCTAGTGATATCTCATCTTGAATTTGGTACTTATTTTCTATTTGCAAGTGTCACTTGTGGCTTATTTGTAATCTCCCATCTTGGCTTTGGTACATTTTTTTGATTTGTACATGTCGCTCGTGGATTCTTAGTGACTTCCTGTCTTCGCTTTGATATATCTTTTTTTATTGTTCCTTTCATTCCAGTTCTGACATTATGTAACTCTACACAAGATATTTGCATAGCACTCTTTGATATCCATTTCATTTTGGATCCATTCTTGTTAGATATAAACTTAGGGTTCTTGAATGCACATAATACTTTAAAATGCCCAACCCTATTGCAATAATTACATCTCAACTTTAATTGATTATCACAGACAGCACGAGAAGTAAAGCATGAATCATTTCTAACAATACCAAAATTACAATCAATGGGTTGTGATGAAGAATGAGATGATTAAACATACCCACTACTATAGATTGTTTTAAAGATGAAAAAATATTTTTAGAATCTCTTAAAATAAACTTGACATCAGATTTTGATTTTTCAAATTTTTGCTTAAGTAAATCAATATTTAATTCAAGATCTGACCTATGCCCGGAAACCATGTCAAAATTATTTTTTAAAACTCTATTTTCATTTTTAAGAAAATCTACTTTAAAGAGAAAATTATTTATTTAAAAAACAACATCCAAAAACACTGTTGTTCCACAATAGTCATCCAGATGTATTTTAAATTTTTTAACACTTCTTCTAATTTCAAAAGAATCAATTTTTCTTTCTAAAATCAAGTTTTCTTTAGTAAAAAAAAGTGTAAGAGCAAGTAATTTTTCCATAACAATATGGACATTTTCATTATCATCATCTCTATCACTACTACTAATGTCACAAGAATTATAAATAACATTATTATATATGGATCTATTACCGTTAAGAGAAGATACACAAAAAACGTTATTCATGGTGTGTGTCACGTGATCGGTTTAGTTAGGATGTTAAGCCTAGTCAAGCTAAAACTAGCTCTGATACCAATTATTAGCCCAAAAAGCTACCCAAGATGGGGTGAATTGGGTAGTTACTGAAATTTAAACAATTAAATAAATTGAACACAAATAATCAATTTCCCTAAATATATTACTATCTTGATATGTAGTAGAATGGTGTTTACTTCTAAATGTATACCCAATCGTAATATAAGAAAATATGCAATGTAACACACAATAATATATCTTGTTTCGGTAAGCTATTCTTACCTATATCTGGTCTCCTGAGCTCCACTAAGATTCGCAATTCACTAAAACCTTGATTCCTTTCCCAGGTAGGAGCCAAATCCTTACAATCTTGATTCTTTTCACAAGCTCATAATCAACTTTTACAATTATCTTTTTTCCCAAACTCAAGAAGAACTTTATCTTTTTACCAGACTCAAGACTAACCTAATTTTATTATAAGAAGAATCAAAATATAATCCATTTAACGGGCTAAAGATCAAACCTACCACTCCCTCACACTTTTATACTTATCTTTTCCTCAGGTTGAGGAAGAATCTTTACAATCACTCAATTTTATTACAGGGTGAACCAAAGCCTAATTCTTTTCAAACGAAAGGAATAACCTAACCTTTTTGCAGGACAAATATCAAACTCTAATATTTTTCACAGAATTTTTTTTTTGAAACTTAGCTACCCTCACTAGACACCGTCCCAAACATGTTTAATCCACTCAAACTTACAAATACAAAAAATACAAGTTTTTTCCCTCAATACGAATATGCTTAATTAATGACCCGAATAATTATTATGTGATAGATATATTGTGAAGCAAACCAAATCTGATTAATTAACAAAGTGGGTAGCACAATTTTAAGTAGATAATCAAATAAAATCATTTAAAATAAATTTTTAGCCTTTTAAGTTTAAAACGATTTTCTAAACAATCTTAATCCAAGAAAGAAATAATAATATAACTTCAAATTAAATAACAAAGCTTGGAAATATCTATCCAAGAAACGCCAAAGATAATGATAGAATCGCAATAGAACACAAGTCGGTAACGCCAAATCACAAGCTCTTTACATCAAGAACGAATAATAAATCTCTCTCAAAAATCTCAACGTCAATATAACTCTTAGAAAAGCATGAAATGATAGTTCTTGATATTTTGATCACTATTCCAATAGGTCTATATTAATAGACAATCAATCCCTCCAGCGGCTAATTTTTCAAAGATATGTCTCTAAAAGACACTCTTAGGCTCCATATATGATAACCGTTCAATTTTGGAGTATTCCATATTAAAATATCTTTCAATTCTCTCATATAAGTCCATAAACAATTCTCAATCTAAAACCATACAAATAGAAAGTATTAATCCATTTAAATTAAGAGAATCCATAAGTATGTGGACCAGATCAATAGGGATAATAGAATAGGTAGATTATACCTTACTTAGGTTTAAATCTCCCAAATCTCTCCCTTGGAATCTGTTGAACCCAAGATTTTGATGAACAATTAAGTATTGATGTTTTGGTGGAACTAATGTTTGAACAAGTGTTTCAGTGATTTAAAATTCCAATAATGAAGATGTCAAAGTGAATGGATGCTAAATGAAGATATCAAGATGATGAAGAAGTATTAAGAGTTTGAAGACATTAGGGGAAAATAACTCAGGTAAATATAAACTCTTAATATCGCATTTAGGAACACACACAGAGCACAAAATGAATTTTATCTTTTATGTGTGTTTTGGTTGAGCATATTTATTTGCTCCTATGTGAATTAAAAATAAATATTTTTGAATGACTAAAATAGAATATAAGAATATTAGTGGAGTTCATTTGAATATAAATATGGATAAAGGGGCAAAATTGTAAAAGAAAGTAAGTTAAAAACGAGATCAAATAAGAGATTCAAGAGAGGGCAGTTGACTGAGGAGTTGACCGGAGAAAGAAGATGAACTCTCTGAATCTGCGAGTCGAGAGAAAGGTCGACCAATAGAAGCTTAGCAAATTCTCTGAATTTGCGAGTCGACAGAGCAGTCGACCGGTGGAAGCTTGGAAAACTCTCTGAATCTGCGAGTCGACTGAGGAGTCGACCGATCAAGTGCATGGGCTACTTTCAGTATCCTTCAGTCGACTGAATGCGCAATTTCAGGATATTAGTTGATCCGATTTTAAATCCAAAAGTAGCTATTTTTGGTTAAGATTTGAGAAACATTTCAGGGATATTCTTAACATTTGAGATATGATTCATATACTAATTGAATCCTTTCAATATGGTTCATTAATTATTAAAGTTTCTTAATTTGGTACTTAAAATGGATTCTATACTTATTTGTTTTGATTGAGAAATACTTTGGGGATTTAATTAAGAGTTTTAAAAGTTGTTATTAAGTGAAATTGAACCTAAATGAAGTCCTCATGTTATGAAAGGTTTATAAGAGTATTTTAATGTCATGACACTTGTAAATTAACCGTTAGGAGGCTGATTACATGTGCCCTTATATAGACCTGTGAATTTTCTAAGAGAGCTAATCATTCTAAGAGATAAAATCAATCTATATATTTTTGAGAGAGAGTTTATAACAGTTATCATTCAACGATACTGTGAGCGGTTTTAAGAGTGATTCTGATAATCAACTGCGATCAATTTGTGCTGATACCAGAATTGAAGCTACATTGTTTTCATCATTAATTCTGTGGATTCCGGGTGAGATCCTTCCATATTGATTATTAATTATTTATTATTGTATTTGAAAAATTGATCTTAGAAATTGTTTTTGATTTTTTAAAGAAAATATTCTTTCAAACAATTTCTTAAATCTGATTACGTGCTCCAATTTGCTACCCATATATTGTTAAAATCAGATTTCTGCATCTCACATAATTCTATCACTAGTTGGGATATTAATTGAGTTTATATATATCTGGGGTGGTAGAAGCTCTGAGTGAGATTTACTTATCAATTTTTGTACTGGTGAGTTGTGACGGGTTAAATATCATTGAGGATAATTTGGAGTGTTTTGGTGAGGTTTTGATTCTTGAGCCTAAGTGTTAAAAAGAATTAGGTTATTCGTTAGCCTGTAAAAAGTAGAGGTTATTTCTTAGCCTTTGAAAATAAAATTGTAATGGTTGATTATGAGTCTGTAAAAGAATCAGTATGCGGGTTTGGTTGCTACCTTTAAAGGAATCTTGGTTTTAGTGGGTGCGACCTCCGTGGAGCTCAAGGGACTGGATTAGCCAAGAGTAGCTTGGTGAACCAGTATAAATCTCTAGTGTGTTGCTTTCTTAATTTGTCTATTTTTACTGTTTGTGTGTGCACCTAATTGATTGATTAATTCCATTGTGTCATAAAGATAATAATTAATTTAGGTTTAAAATTAATTGTTTGACTTATTAATTTTTATTCTGATTATTTTTAATTACCCAATTCACCCCCACTCTTGGGTATTCTACTAGGCCAACAATTAGTATCAGAATTGGTTTAGCTCAAATCTATTTGCTAACAAAGATCACATGGCACACATAATAGGCACACTTGGTGAGGGGCAGTCTATG
This sequence comes from Eucommia ulmoides, assembly GCA_016647705.1. Classification (NCBI taxonomy): domain Eukaryota; kingdom Viridiplantae; phylum Streptophyta; class Magnoliopsida; order Garryales; family Eucommiaceae; genus Eucommia; species Eucommia ulmoides. The sequence goes on from CM028335.1 coordinate 39,368,709, forward strand.
CACTGACCACCCTTGTTTGCAGGTGAAAGTTACTCGTTTTGGAAAGACAGAATGATAGTCTTTTTTCAGGCTACAAATTATGATGTGTGGTTAACAATTGAGGATGGTCCATTCATTCCAATCGAAAACGGAGTTGAGAAGAAAAAGGAATAGCTCACTACTTCCGATAAGCATAAACTCTCTATTAATTCTCAAGCTATCAATATTCTCTTTTGTTCTTTAGATGCTAATGAGTATTCTAGAGTTTCAGGTTGTAAATCTGCAAAGGAGATGTGGGATAAGCTACAAGTTGCCCACGAAGGGACAAGTCAAGTGAAGTAGTCAAAGATCAATGAACTCATGAAAAATTTTGAGTTGTTTAGGATGGAGGAGAATGAATCGATTCATGAGATATACACTCACTTCAATAATATATGCAATAGTATGAACCAACTCAGAAAGTCGTACTCCATGGAGGATAGAGTACGAAAGGTCCTAAGGTCCTTGAAAAAAATATGGGAGTCAAAAGTGACGGCAATCGAGGAAGACAAGGATCTGGGAAAATACGACATCGATGATCTAATCGGTAATTTGATGACTCATAAATCAACAATCAAAGGCTACGAGGATGATACCGAAAATAGTAAGAAGAAATCCTTGGCACTAAAAGTTTAAAAAATTGAAGAAGTGGATGACAGTGATGATGAAAGCCTTGATAGAGAGAAAGAGAAGAATGTATCACTTTTCACAAACAACTTTAGAAGAATGACTCGGCGCACATTCCGTGGGAAAAGAAATCTCAACATGTCCAAAGTGGAATGCTACAACTGTCGTAAAACCGGTCATTTTCAAATGATTGTCCCGAACCGAAGAAGGATAAAGAAAATGAGAAGAAGAAGAAAGCAAAGAAGAGTAAGAAGAAATCGATGAAGGCTACTTGGGATGATACCGATTCAAGTAGCTCAGAAGAATCAGATAGTGAGGATACGTCCATGCTTGCTTTAATGGCCACTGGTGGTGAGGTAACCGATTGTTCAAGTTCTTATCCTTTAAATTTTAATGAATTATTTGATATTTATCAAGAACTTTCACATGTTTATAAAAACCAGTGTTAAAAAATAAATGTCTTTCAAAGTACAATTAACACATTAAATAAGCAAGTGGTGAATTATGAATTTGAAAACAATGAGTTGAAATCTAAATTTATGAATTTGCAATCAATTGTTCTCAAATTTATCGGGGGTGAAAACAATTTGAAAATGCTTTTGGGAAGTTCACGTCGAGTTTTTGATAAGGCCGGTGTTGGATTTCAGAAAAATCTTAAACAAAAACGCTTTCATAAATTCTTTTCTGAAACCAAGGATCTTGTTAGATGTTTTAAATGTAACATTGTGGGGCATACTAGTCGAAGATATTTTGCAAAACTATCTAACTGTAGACAAGTTTGGGTTCCGAAAGGAACAAAAATTGTCCCGACTAACAAGATCGAACCCACGTAGGCTGGGTACCACTTAGGAACTATTTGAGGTGCTCCTTGCAGGTTATTCTAAAAGCATCAATAAGTAAGGACAAATAGTTCCTAGATAGTGGTTGTTCTCGACACATGACGGGAGATAAAAGAAAATTTACATCTTTGACACCTAAAGATGGAGGTCATGTGACTTTCGGAGACAACGCAAAGGGTAAAATTATCGGTATAGGTAATATCGGTAGTGATACTACTATGATTAAAGATGTGTTACTAGTTGATGGACTTAAACATAATTTGCTTAGTATTAGTCAACTGCGTGACAAGGGATACAATATTATATTTGATCATGATAGATGCATCATTAAGAATAGTCATGATAATAGTATTTTGTTAGTTGCATCACATTTTGAGAATGTTTATACTTGCTCTTTTGATGATTTTAATTCTCAAAATTTATCTTGTTTGAATGCTTTATCTGAGAATAGTTGGTTATGACATAGAAGACTTGGGCATGCTAGTATGGAGTTAATTTTTAACTTATTTAAGAAGAGTCTTGTACGTGGCCTACCTGATTTGAAATATGTGAAGGATAAAATATGTGATGCATGTCAATTAGGCAAGTAAGTTAGATCATCATTTAAGAAAAAGATGCATACGTCCACGTCTAGATGTCTTGAATTATTGTATCTTGATTTATTTAGGCCTAACTTAGTTGCTAGTTTTGGTGGTAAGTTCTTTGAATTTACTATTGTTGATGATTATTCTAGACTTACATGGGTATACTTTCTTGCTAAGAAAAGTGAAGTTGTTTTCGTTCTTGCTAAATTTTGTAAACGTGTTCAAAATGAGAAGTAATGTTCTATTATTAACATTCGTAGTGACAGAGGAAGAGAATTTAAGAATGATGAAGTGATAAGTTACTGTGATGAGCATGGTTATGCTCACAACTTTTCTACACCAAGATCACCGCAACAAAATGTTGTAGTGGAAAGAAAGAACAGAACCCTTCAAGAGATAACCAAAACAATGCTAAATGAAAATCATTTACCAACCTACTTCTAGGCCGAAGCAGTAAGTATTGCTTGTCACGTGGTAAATCGGGTATCAATTCGTAGAGGGTTTAACAAAAACCTATATGAAATCTGGAATGGTAAGACCCCTAATATCTCATATTTTAAAGTCTTTGGATGCAAATGTTTTATTTTGAATGACAAGGATAATCTTGGTAAATTTGATGCTAAATCCGATTATGGAATTTTCCTTGGATATCCTACTAACAGTAGAGCTTACAGAGTCTATAATAAACTTACTTTAGTAGTAGAAGAAACTATGCATGTCATTTTTGAGGAAGCTGATAAATACTTGTCGAGAAAGGTTTTGAATGATGATGATGCAGATATCTTAAATAACCAAAACCAAGGTAATGATGCAACAAAAGAGTCTCAACAAGAGGAGGAACCTAAGGAGAAGGATTCGACTTCACCAAGAGCTATAAATAAAGTACCAGGGTATTCAATTAAAGAAATCATCCATAATTTCGAAAAAGGTGTAAGTACTCGATCTTCTCTTAGGGATATAATTAATCTTGCTTTCTTATCTGAAATTGAGCCTAAAAATATAAATGAGGCTCTAATTGATGAATCTTGGATTTTCGCAATGCAAGATGAATTAGTTCAATTTGAGCGGAACAAAGTATGATGTCTTATTCCGAGACCGAATTTTCATCCAGTTATTGGTACTAAACGGGTATTTAGAAACAAAAAGGATGAATCTGGTCTGGTAATTAGAAATAAAGCAAGATTAGTGGCACATAGCTATAATCAAGAGAAATGAATTGATTATGATGAAACTTATGCTCCTGTTGCTAGACTAAAAACAATTAGAATGCTACTCACCTTTGCATGTTCACGTAATTTTAAGCTATATCAAATGGATGTAAAGAGTGCATTTCTAAATGGCTTTCTAGCTGAAGAAGTTTATGTGAAACAACCCCCAGGATTTGAAAGTGACAAATTTTTCGATCATGTTTAAACTTCGCAAGATTTTGCACGGGCTCAAAAAAGCTCCAAGAGCTTGGTATGAGAGACTTAGCCGATATTTGATCGAAAATGGTTTTCGAAGGGGTATTTGTCATATAACACTATTTGTAAAGCAAACTGATTATGATATTCTATTAGTACAAGTATATATTGATGATATCATTTTTTGATCTACTAATGAGGATCTTTGTCAAGAGTTTGCTAAGATAATGCAGGTTGAATTTGAAATGAGTATGATGGGAGAGCTGAATTTCTTTCTTGGATTACATATTAAGCAAACCAAAGAAGGGATATTTGTAAACCAAGCTAAATACACCAATGAGATGTTAAAGAAATATAGTTTGGAAGGAGCTAAAGAGTACAAAACGCCCATGGCAACGACTACAAAAATTGAAAAAGAAGATACGGGCAAAAGCGTTAATGAAAAGATGTATAGAGGTATGATTTGTAGCTTGTTGTATTTAACTGCTAGTAGACTTGACATTATGTATAGTGTTTGTCTTTGTGTTAGATTTCGGTTTTGTCCTAAAGAATCGCACTTGACTGCGGTTAAGCGAATTTTTTGTTATTTAAAGGGGACGACTGACCTAGGATTATGGTATCCTAGGGGGATTGATTTTAAATTGGTAAGTTACTCTGACGCTGACTTTGTCGGTTGCAAAGTTGAGCGAAAAAGTACAAGCGGATCATGTCATTTGTTAAGACATACTTTGGTTTCTTGGTTAAGTAAGAAACAGAATTCGATAGCCTTATCTACTACTGAGGCTGAATATATGGCAGCTGGTAACTGTTGTACTCAAATTTTATATATTAAGCAACAGTTAAATGATTTTGGAGTTTGTATGGAGGAGGTCCCGATCTTTTGTAATAATAAAAGTGTTATATGTCTAAGTAAGAATCCTACACAACACTCACGAACTAAGCACATAGAGATTAGACATCACTTTATTCGTGATCACATTCAGAAAATGGATATTATTATTGAGTATATTGATACCTCCGATCAACTTGCTGATGTTTTTACCAAACCACTAGCAGAAGATCAGTTTGTGAAAATCATTCGTGGTTTGGGAATGACTAGGTATAATGATGTTTGCCTAGAGTGACTTACATGTTTGTTGTTTTCTCCTTTCCTACCTAAATTATTTTTTGAAGATGACAAAGGGGGAGAAATGAGTGATTTTTTATTTAGGGAGAGAATTCTAAAACTGTGTTTTAATCAAAATGGAGAAAAACTGTATTTTAATCGAAAGAAAGAAATTTAAAAAAAATTGTGTTTTATTGAGTATCTTTTAAATTGTAAATTATTGAAATCTTCATTATGATATTTAAATGAGTAAAAGAATCCGTCCTCGATTTCAGGGGGAGTGTGGTTATATTTTATTTTTAAAAAAAAAATATCAAAATTAATTGTCATCATAAAAAATTGGGAGATTATTGATCCCAAGATTTTGATGAACAATTAAGTATTGATGTTTTGGTGGAACTAATGTTTGATCAAGTGTTTCAGTGATTTAAAGTTCCAATAAAGAAGATGTCAAAGTGAATGAATACTAAATGAAGATATCAAGATGATGAAGAAGTATTAAGAGTTTGAAGACATTAGGGAAAACAACTCAAGTAAATATAAACTCTTAATATCCCATTTAGGAACACACACACGGCACAAAATGAATTTTATCTTTTATGTGTGTTTTGGTTGAGTATATTTATTTGCTTTTATGTGAATTAAAAAGAAATATTTTTGAATGACTAAAATAGAATATAAGAATATTAGTGGAGTTCATTTGAATATAAATATGGATAAAGGGGCAAAATTGTAAAAGAAAGTAAGTTAAAAACGAGATCAGATAAGAGATTCAGGAGAGGGCAGTTGACTGAGGAGTCGACCGGAGAAAGAAGATGAACTCTCTGAATCTGCGAGTTGAGAGAGATATCGACCAATAGAAGCTTGGCAAACTCTTTGAATCTGTGAGTCGATAGAGCGGTCGACCGGTGGAAGCTTGACAAACTCTCTAAATCTGCGAGTCGACTGAGGAGTCGACCGATCAAGTGTATGGGCTACTTTCAGTATCCTTCAGTTGACTGGGCAGTCGACTGAACGCGAAGTTTCAGGATATTGGTTGATCCGATTTTAAATCCGAAAGTAGCTGTTTTTCATTAAGATTTGAGAGACATTTCGGGGATATTCTTAACATTTGAGATATGGTTCATATACTAGTTAAATCCTTTCAATATGATTCATTAATTATTAAAGTTTCTTAATTTGGTACTTAAAATGGATTCTATACTTATTTGTTTTGATTGAGAAATAGTTTGTGGATTTAATTGAGAGTTTTAAAAGTTGTTATTAAGTGAAATTGAACCTAAATGAAGTCCTCATGTTATGAAGGGTCTATAAGAGTATTTTAATGTCATGACACTTGTAAATTAGCCGTTAGGAGACTGATTACATGTGCCCTTATATAGACCTGCAAATTCTCTAAGAGAGCTAATCATTCTAAGAGATAAAATCAGTCTATATCTTTTTGAGAGAGCGTTTATAAGAGTTATCATTCAACGATACTGTGAGCGGTTCTAAAAGTGATTCTGATAATCAACTGCGATCAATTTGTGCTGATACCGGAATTGAAGCTACATTGTTTTCATTATTGATTCTGTGGATTCTGGGTAAGATCTTTCCATATTGATTATTAATTATTTATTATTGTATTTTGAAAATTGATCTTAGAAATTATTTTTGATTTTTTAAAGAAAATATTCTTTCAAACAATTTCTTGAATCTGATTATGTGCTCCAATTTGCTACCCATATATTGTTAAAATCAGATTTATGCATCTCACATAATTCTATCACTAGTTGGGATATTAATTGAGTTTATATATATATCCGGGGTGGTAGAAGCTCCGAGTGAGATTTACTTATCAATTTTTGTACTGGTGAGTTGTGACGGGTTAAATATCATTGGGGATATTTAATCAAGGGTAGCTGGGTTTCAGTCTCTTCTTGTAAAGAAATTGAGGTACTGATTCTTCCTGGATAAGAATTGCGTGTTTGTGAGTGACTTTGTAACGATTCAACCCTTACCGGGTAAAATGATATTTGGATTGTTTTGGTGAGGTTTTGATTCTTGAGCCTAAGTGTTAAAAAGAATTAGGTTATTTTTTAGCCTGTAAAAATTAAAGGTTATTCCTTAGTCTTTGAAAATGAAATTGTAAAGGTTGATTCTGAGCTTGTAAAAGTATCGGTGCGCGGGTTTGGTTTCTACCTTTAAAGGAATCTTAGTTTTAGTGGGTGCGACCTTCGTAGAGTTCGGGGGACTGGATTAGCCAAGAGTAACTTGGTGAACCAGTATAAATCTCTAGTGTGTTGTTTTCTTAATTTGTCTATTTTTGCTGTTTATGTATGCACCTAGTTGATTGATTAATTCCGCTATGTTATAAAGATAATAATTAATTTAGGTTTAAAATTAATTATTTAATTTATTGATTTTTTATTCTAATTATTTTTTAATTACCCAATTCACCCCCCTCTTGGGTATTCTACTAGGCCAACAGAATCCTAAAAAATGGATAGATTTTTACCAATAAACCAAATCTCTCGATTTTCCAACTTCCTTAGTCAGTTGACTGAGCCCCACTGGTTGGCTGACTAACCTGTCTAGAACAGAATCCTACCATTGCTTATAGGCCAGTCGATTGACCGACTGCCTCTAATTGGTTAACCAATTGGTTCAATTTATTCCAATTTCTCTTCGATTTACCTACTGACTCAAATGGTTGACCAACCCATTTCATTTGGTTGATCGATTGGATCAGTATGCTCACTTCTTTTGCCAATTTTGCAATTGTTTCAAAACTCACTATTTAATTCGGTTGATCGATAGTTTTTCTCGTTGATAGATTTGAGCAAATTTCTTTACTTTTTATACTTTAAAACATGTTTTCTATTGAGGTCAATTATCAATTTTATTTCACATAAGGACTACATTCAATTTCTTAAATTAAGATCTTAAACTCTATCATCTCATATCAAGACACATAAAAATAACTTATTTGAGGTGTTGTGCTTGATCCTAATTCGGGTATTACGAGTATAAAAGGGAAGAGTTGTACTTTTCTCCTAGTTTTCTTTAGCGTCTTCAAAACTCTTCATATCTTCTTCATGTCCATCTTGCACCCTTTATATTTTCTTCATCAAATCTTCTTCTTAATCAAATGCATGAAACTATAAATCTGAAACACTCGATAAAACCATTAGTCCCATAAAAATATCAATACTTAATTGTTTATCGAAACATTAGATTCAGTAAGACCAATCTTACTGAAAACATATGTTACTAAAGAAAAAAATCAAGCCAGAATTTTGGTATGACGACGGTTTATTTTTATTTTTTTTAGATTTTTAATTTTAAAATGGATAGGACAACCACATATATTTTTACGATTTTTTTATTTTTATCATAAATATCAATGATGTAAATGTAAAGATAAAGTAAAATAACGGGGAATTAAAATATGTAAATGTAAATAAATCCTCATTTAAGGCACGAAAGCTCAACTTGGAATAGTACCCTTGTCACAATGTTTTAATCAAATCACTGGATCTTGTACACTATTTAAATGACCGAAATTGAATTATGACAAAAGTAAATTGCAATATAAGGAAAAAGATTCACAATATGGAGATCCGAAAAACATAATTTTGCAAACCTCTAGTTGTTAACGTCACCAGATGGGGTCTAGAGGTAAGCACACTAATCTTGATCTCATGTCTCCATGTTCTAAATCTATATAAACCAAGGAGAATAAAATGCCAAAGATGGGTCGGAGAGATGAAGAGATGAGCTAAAACTTTAAACAAAAATAGACATGTGAACCTAGCTTCAAGATCCGTTGCATTTCGTCTTGAAAAGAAGATTTAGGATAGATTTGGAGCATTTAGGGGTAATAAGGGAGAACAATGAGCTAATCAACTGTATGTCACACTAAAATAGGGTTTCTTATTCGTCTCTTCAGACTGGAGGCATATTGAAGTCAGGTAGCAAAACGCTCCTCAAGAACCGAAATGGTTTTCTAGTAGTCCATGTAGGGTCGAAGATTGCTAGAATGAATTATAACCAATGATAACCCCTTAGATCTAGCGTTCCTAGAGCTTTAAAACTCATTTTTTCAATATTGTAATCTATGTAGTAAACAGGCGAAGGCATATCGACAAATGTCATTATTGTTACACCAACCACCAAGCCGTGACAAGACGTTTTTGACCCCGTTTTTTAGCTTTTCATATTCTCTTTGATTTAACAAAGTTAACACTGTACTAGATTACAGAATTTTCTTTAGAGCGTACAAAAGCACTAAACACTCATTTGAGTTTGATTATGGAAATAGCAACTCAAAATGGGGTGCAAAACCCGAAAGCCCATCTAGGGGGCTATTTATAGTCCCCAAACCCTAGATTCACATCAACTAGTGAGTCCCTAAGGTAAGTATGCACATATTAATGCGGTCCCCAAGTGCCACATGGCACTTGGGGACCGATCAAGGGAGCACGCAGATGGCTAACTTAGCTACTGATGAAGAGATTGATGTGTTGATTCCTTGATCCTTCTAATTAAATTCCTAGGAAAAATATTTATTTGAATAATCAAGGAATGAATATGATTTGGTAGGGAGCAACATGTGTCACGGCATCATTGGAGATATAGGAAAAAGAGGCCCCTTTAGATGATGCGGGATGATGTAATTGAATTCAATTCACACGAGCCTGGGTAAAGTTTATTTTAATTCTTGAAATGATTAATTGATTCATTAGTCAAAGTAAAATTGGATGTCAAATACAAATTTTACCCTTGGAAGAACTAGTCGAAATTCAAAAATAAACTAGTTTTCCGCAAGAAAGAATAAGTTTTTAAAATCTTATTATTCTTCAGTATCTAATTTAATAAATTGTTCCTGAGATTAACTAATCTTTAGAACATCTGATCTTGAAGTCAAAAAGTGTTTTCAAAAATGACCATTTTGCCCCTACTTTTCAAAATTCAAGATTGGCCTTGTGAAACGCAACTTGAATCATTTTTACACAAATATGACTCAATTCTTGAGCCCAAATAGGTCTTCAGACCTTCCCAGTTCAAAATTCAAAAGATTCTAAAAATTACACTTTAAGATCAAATCTTTCAAAAACAAAATCAAAATATACAATTTTCAACAAGACTTTATCTCCCGAAATTTTCCAACATTTTTTTTTTGTTTTTTGTTATATATTTTTTAGATTTTATCTTTTCTATTTTTATTTTATTTTATTTTTTGGAATTTTAATATAAATGCCAAAAATATATTCTGAAAATTAGTGCCAAGTGATGAAAAAAATACAGTATCTACACCTCCTTAAAATACTTCTCGCCCTAAACAAGAAAAAATCAAAGAAAGAAAAAGAAAAAGAAGTTCAAGAACAAGGACAAGTCCAACAGAGAAAATTAAAGTAATACCACCTCAAAAGAAAAACACAAGGTTCGTTTATTTCTCTAATTTATTTTCAATTTTTTTCTCAAATGAAGATAATAAAATAAACAAGAACTTACTTGCAATCCCTTCCACACATTATTCTTGTTTAATCATTTTTCTTCTTGTAAAAAAATCTAAAATGAAATGACTTTCTTCTTATAATACTTGTGTAGTCGGTCTCCCTAGTGGATATAATAATATACCAAAAGAATAAAAAAGAGACTTAAGTCTAAATAAAAAAAAATAAAAAAATGTTATTTTATGGTACCTATGTAATCAGACTCCCTAGTAGATACGATAAAATTCAATGATAATAAAAAATAAATAAACATAAATTTAAACCATATTTTGTATAGTACCAGGATTCTCAAACACCCTAATGGATATAATGAAATACCATAAAACTCAAAATAATAAAAATTCAAACCTCATTTTTCATGGTGAATATGTAGTTAGTAGATTCCTAAGTGGATAAAAAACCATGAAAAATAAAAAATATAAATAACAAAAAAAATTACATTATATTGCCTAATTATTTAAAGGACCAAGTTCTTATGGTTCACATGTTTCATATGTTTACCACATTTACTTTTATTTTATTCTTTGTGATATAATTGTTATCATGCTAAAAAACTAACTAAAAAATAAAATGAAATTTACTTTATCTCCTTAAGTTGCAGGCGAACATTTTTCTTTCATCTTCTTTATTAGTTTGTTGGAAAAATTACACTTTTGATTTTCGTATTTGTACGTATTTTTCTATTTGGTCCTCTATTTTTTTTTTCAAAATTATCCTCATATTTGCGTCAATTTTTTCACATGGCCCCTTTGTTAAAAAAATATTGTTAACTTTGACGGATTTAACATGTGAAATACACATGTCATATTTTAAGGGTAATAATGTAATTTGCTTTTTTTTCTTTTTTTTTTTTTCTTCATGTTTTTGTCTTCATGTTTCTCTCTCTCTCTCTCTCTTTCTCTCCAGTTTCTCATCAATCATCGCCGCCCACCTTCTCTCCTCTCTGCTGGTACCTCCTGAAAAAAGCCAAGGGAATCTTCTCTTCTTCAAACACATCGAATAGCCCAAAATCCAAAACTCCTCTACTTCTTTCTCTTTGTCCTCGCTTTCTCTCTCCTCACTTCCATTCTCTTTTCTGTGACCCTTACTTTGTTCTTCCATCAGCGGCAGCAGAATTGATGGGACCGGAGTGAGGCATTCCGGTGGTTCGAATCAATTTGAAAGGAGATCGAGTCGTTGACAATTTGGGATTGATTAGAGGGGGTGATCTGGGACCAATTAGAGGGAACTGATATATGAGAGAGAAACCCTAGAGAGAGATTAGACTGTGGTTGCATTAAATCCAAAGATAAAGAGAAACCTAAAATAACTTCACGAAAGGCAAACAAAAATCAAATTCGAGGCCATGAACAACAAGAACAACAACATGGCCTACAACAATGCCTGCAACAGTTGCGATTGTGGGATTGGTACATCGATAGGGCAGAGGTCATCTATTATACATGGGATTTGGAATGGATATGGGCTCATGCAAACTTCAGGGGTAAGAAAGTTAATTTAATGTACATATTATGATCTTGAAATGGACATAGATCATGAACCTCCAATGATTCTGACCATTTCAATGCTCTGTTTTTGGATGAGAAAGATGTTGAGGAATCAATTCTCCTTTTAATTTCTTTTCCCTATTAGTCAAACACAAGAAACTCAAATAATCAATTGGATGGTAATGATTGTGATCATCCCCTACTTCTCCACTCCCCTATATCGCTACTCCGATCAATCTATACATTATCTTTGTTAAGATAATTGAGAAGTGTGAGAATGAATCATGAATTGATATTATGAAAGTAATACTTGAATACAACAATATATACACATATTTATAGGGGAAGTGGGGGCTAGGATTTTTTCCTAATGGGCCATGTGGGCCAAGCCCATATAATGCATTAATATCCCCCCGCAAACTCAAGGCGGTAAGTGAGAGGTGAACTTAAGTTTGAAAACCAGATAGTGAAAGCGTCCAAGTGAATGAGTTTTAGTGAAAATGTCTATTGTCTGATCGGTTAAACTGAAAGATTGTAGACAAATCATATTCTAGAGAATGTGATGCTGGATGAAGTGACAATCAGTCTCAATGTGTTTTGTACGCTCGTGGAAAACATTATTGTGAGCGATCTAAATATCACTTATGTTTTCACAATGTAGTGTAGTGGTAGTAGGAGAAGAGATGTCGATGTCAGCGATGAGCCATCGAAGCTAGAGAAGTTCTTGAGTTGCATCCGCCATGACACGATATTCAGCTTCAGTATAGCTAACTTAATGACGTCGATTATGCATTATATGAAAGAAATCAATACCTAAGTAATCAGTGTAATTAGAACTAATCTAATAGTTTTCGTTTATCTTAGTAGATTAAATAGAAAACAAACAAATTTTGATTAGTCGAGATAATATGAAACTATTTTAATCACAATATTCAACTGAAATACACGTCATTCCTAGTGGAACGATATCCGATCTTACAAGATCCACTATATTAAAACTAGACCTCGTATACTTGCGAGTAGTCAATACCGCGAGGATGATGATGTGAATCCTCGCGCGTACAAGTTTTTGGCGCCGTTGTCGGGGATGCATGGTGTTTTTCAATTGAGTTGATATTGTGATCAAGTAGTTGAATGTTAATCATGATAATTTTTTTGCTTTTAATTTCATTCAATTCATTTGTTTATTTGATTTATTTATTTGAACTAAGCAGTGCATGTGGCGTAGTCAACGCATTGGTAAACAGAAAGATGAGAAAGCTATTATTATGGCAGCGGGACGTGAAAATGTTCCACAACCACCGGAGCTGCACGCACTTCAGCCTCCGGAGCAAGAGAGGCCACAACGAGTCCTTAGAGACTATTATCGGCCACTAATGCTGGATAACTATTCAAGGATCCGGAGGCAGCCGATCTAGGCAAATAATTTTGAATTGAAACCTACCTTAATTAACATGGTTCAGCAAAACCAGTATGGCGGGAATCTTCACGAAGACCCCAACGTCCACTTGGCAACCTTTCTCAAGATTTGTGACACTGTCAAGATAAATGGAGTTGCCGAAGATGTCATACGGTTGAGCTTATTTTCGTTCTCTTTACGAGATAGAGCAAGGGGTTGGTTTCAGTCAATCCAACCAGGGAGCATTAATACTTGGGAGGACCTTGCACAAAGGTTCCTCACTAAGTTCTTTCCACCTTCGAAGACTTCTCAACTCCGAGGCGAGATTGCGCAGTTTCGCCAAAGAGACTTTGAGCCGTTGTTTGAGGCATGAGAGAGATTCAAGGATCTATTGAGAAGGTGCCCCCAACACGGGTATCAAGATTGGTTTCAAACCCAATTATTTTACAACGGGTTGGATGGCCAGACTAGAACGATCGTTGATGCTGCCTCAGGGGGATCGTTGTTATCCAAAACCCCGACCGAAGCTAATGCACTATTGGAAAAAATGGCGGCTAATAATTATCAATGGCCGAATGAGAGAAACATGGGAAAATGGGTCTTTTCTATCGAAGAATCTGACCATATTGCAACGTTATTGGCCCAAGTGTCCAAGCTCTCGGATCAATTGGTTGCCATGTCTACAAAAGAAGCTTTGTCAAGTCAAGGGGAGGAGATTGCAACAAGTTGTTCTCAATCCGGATTGGATAATGAGTTCGAGGAATGCCACTTTCTAAACAGTCGAGCCTATACCTTCAGGCCCACTACCAACATTCTGACTCATTACAATCCTGGACTTCGCAACCATGAAAACTTCTCATATGCGAACAATCAGAACGCTTTGTAGCCACCTCCGGGTAGTGGAAATCAAGCTTCGGGATATCCTATGCAATCTAATTATAAAATGCAACAACCACCAATGCATAATCCAAAATCAAATTTGGATGAAGTGTTGGGTTCATTTATGAAGAAGACTCAGACTATGATGCATGAGACTCATAACCGATTGAACAAACATGAAACACGGCTTGACTTTATCGATACAACTTGCACAAACATCAATGCCATGGTGAAGGCTTTAGAGACTCAAATAGCGCAGCTTGCGAGGTCCATCCAAGAGCAACAAAAGGGGAAGTTTCCAAGCAACACGGAAACCAACCCTCGGGAATGCAAGGCAATTAAGTTGAGGAGTGGAAGAGACGTGGAGGTGAGCAAGCCTATGGAAAACGAGCTGGGAGAAAGTTCTGAGTTTTATCACGATAAACCAAGAACAAGTGCGGAGGAGAAAGTTGAAGTAAAAATCGATAAAAGAAAGGAGAAGCCGGGTGAAGACTTGAATGAGGATAAGAACCAAGAGAAAGTCGAGGAGAGAAGAAGAGATGAAAGGGTGATGCCGGGGCGAGTAACATTTTTGGAGAATCCATTGATTCTAGTAACCCCATTGCCATATCCTCAAAGATTCCAAAAGAGGAAGTTGGATGCCCAATTTGAAAAATTTCTTAAAATTTTCAAGAAAATCCACATCAACATTCCTTTTGCGGATGCATTGGAGAAAATGCCCAACTATGGCAAGTTTTTGAAGGACATTATGACAAAGAAGAGGAAGTTGGAGGAGTACGAAATGGTGAAGCTAACGGAGGAGTGTAGTGCAATACTACAAAGGAAGTTGCCTACCAAATTGAAGGATCCGGGTAGTTTCACAATTCCGTGTACTATCAGGAAATCTCATTTTGATAAGGCTCTTTGTGATCTTAGGGCGAGTATTAATTTGATACCTTCTTCCGTTTATCGGAAGTTAGGACTTGAGAGTGCACAGTCGACAACGATCTCTCTTCAAACAGCGGATCGTTCGTTAACCTATCCTAAAGGTATCATTGAGGATGTGCTAGTGAAGGTAGACAAATTCATATTTTCGGTGGATTTCGTTGTGCTAGAAATGGAAGAAGATAGAGAAATCATGATCATCCTAGGAAGACCTTTCCTTGCAATGGGAAAGGTCTTGATTGATGTGCATAATGGAAATCTAACGTTAAGAGTGAATGATGAAGAGATAAGGTTCAACATTTTTAACACTATGAACTTTTCGGATGAACTTCCTAGTTGCAATCGAGTTGATGTTGTGGACTCTTGCGTGAGGGAGTTCTTTCTTGCAAATATGGAGATGGATTCGTTAGAGCATACTCTCACAAGTTCCTTATCTATGAGAGATCTTGGTGATGAAGGCTCTACTACGGAATTTGATATTGTGGACTACGTGCTGACTTTGGATGCTCAATCTAAAGACGTAGAGGATCCTATTCATGTGGCGGAGATTGAAGAAGTTGAAAACTCTCCCAAGAAATCAAATCCGCCTCACAGTGGATTATTACTCAAGCAATTACCGGAACATCTTCGGTATATCTTTTTGGGAGAGAATTCGACCAATCCGGTTATAATTTCATCTTTGTTAACAAAAGAAGAGGAGAGTAAGTTGCTAAGAATATTGAAGAGGCATCGATCCTCTTTTGCTTGGTCTATATCAGATATCAAAGGAATTAGCCCGTCGATGTGCATGCATAAGATTTTGATGGAGGAAGCATTCAAACCTTCCATTGAACATCAACGGTGGCTAAATCCGGCTATGAAGGAAGTAGTGAGAGTGGAGGTGTTGAAGTTCTTGAATGCGGGAATTATTTATGCTATATCTGATAGTGAGTGGGTTAGCCCGATGCAAGTGGTGCCCAAGAAAGGAGGTATGACAGTGGTTAAAAATGATAAGGACGACCTTATTCCTACACAGACCATCATGGGATGACGTGTGTGCATTGATTATAGAAGATTGAATAAGGCGACAATGAAGGATCATTTTTCTCTACCTTTCATTGACCAAATGCTAGATCGATTAGCCGGATATGAGTACTATTGCTTTCTTGACGACCATTCAGGTTACAATCAAATAGCCATTGCACCGGAGGACCAAGAAAATACTACTTTCACATGCCCGTATGAGACGTTTGCTTATAGACGTATGTCGTTCGGCCTTTGCAATGCATTGGCAACCTTTCAACGGTGTATGATGGAAATATTTTCTAATATGGTGGAAGAGAAAATAGAAATCTTCATGGATGACTTCTCAGTCTTTGGGTCGTCTTTTGATCACTGTCTATATAATCTGGCACTTGTTCTTGACCGATGTGAGGAGAAAAATTTAGTTCTAAATTGGGAGAAGTTCCATTTTATGGTTAAAGAGAGGATCATCTTGGGTCATCGAGTTTCTTTCAAGGGGCTTGAGGTGGGCCGAGCAAAGATTGAAGCGATTGAGAAGCTTCCGCCACCGATTAATGTGAAAGGAGTTCGAAGTTTCTTGGGGCATTCCGACTTTTACCGGTGCTTTATTAAGGACTTCTCGAAGATGGTAAAGCTGTTATGTCACCTTTTTGAGAAGGATACTTCATTTGAATTCAATGAGACTTGCATGGAGGCTTTTAAGGCGATAAAGGAGAAGTTGATCACGGCTCCAATAATGGTCGCTCCGAATTGGAAGATGCCATTTGAGATTATGTGCGATGCGAGTGACTATGCCGTTGGCGCGGTGTTAGGCCAACGGAAGGAGAAGATCTTCCGCTCAATCTATTATATAAGTAAGACATTGAATGATACCCAGGAGAATTACACCATGACTGAGAAAGAAATGCTAGCGGTTGTCTTTGCTTGTGATAAGTTTCAGTCTTATATCATTGGGTTAAAAGGATCGTCTACACAGATCACGCGGCTATCCAGTACTTATTTGCAAAGAAATATGCCAAGCCGAGATTGATAAGGTGGATTCTTCTATTGTGAGAGTTTAATGCTGAAATAAGGGATAAAAAGGGGAGTGAGAACGTTGTTGTCAACCATTTGTCAAGGTTGATTCAAGAAGACGTTGGTGAGGAGTCTAGCATCACGGAAGTGTTCCCTGACGAACAACTATTTTTAGTCGAAAATGCACTTCCTTGGTATGCGGAC
Source organism: Eucommia ulmoides (assembly GCA_016647705.1). Lineage (NCBI taxonomy): Eukaryota > Viridiplantae > Streptophyta > Magnoliopsida > Garryales > Eucommiaceae > Eucommia > Eucommia ulmoides. Next base: position 39,385,692 of record CM028335.1, read on the forward strand.
ATTGTGAATTATCTTGCATGTAATATCTTACCACCTGAGTTGACTAGAGCCCAAAGGAAAAAGATTCTTTTTGATACAAAGTATTATCTGTGGGACGAGCCATTGCTATTAAGGAAATGTGCTAATCAGGTGATCCGGGGATGTGTTCCGGGTGAGGAAATGGCTAGTATTCTCTACCATTGCCATTCATCACCTTGTGGCGGCCATTTTGGTGCAACTCAGACAACATCGAAAGTACTTCAATCAGGTTTTTACTGGCCTTCTTTGTTTAAAGATTTGTATACGTTTGTGAAAACCTGTGATAGATGTCAAAGGGTTGGTAACACATTGAGAAGGCATGAGTTGCCATTAACGTCTATTCTTGAGCTTGAGTTGTTTAATGTGTGGGGCATAGATTTCATGGGGCCATTTCCACCGTCATTTGGCAAGGAGTATATTTTGTTAGCGGTGGATTATGTGTCCAAATGGGTCGAGGCCGTGGCAACACCTACTAATGACGCCAAAGTGGTTTTAAAATTCCTTCAACAAAATGTCATGATACGGTTCGGGACACCTTGAGCCTTCATCAGTGATGAGGGAACCCACTTCTGTAATAAAATGCTTAGTTCTTTGTTGGAAAAGTATGGGGTTAGGCACAAGGTGGCGCTACCATACCACCCACAGACAAATGGCCAAGCTGAAGTTTCAAACCGAGAAATCAAGTTAATTCCGGATAAAAAGGTTCATACTAATCGCAAGGATTGGGCGGTGAAGCTTGATGATGCTTTATGGGCGTACCGTACGGCTTTAAGACACCAATTGGCATGTCTCCGTATCGATTGGTGTTTGAAAAAGTGTGTCATTTGCCCGTTGAATTGGAGCACCGTGCATTCTGGGCGATTAAGAAACTCAACTTTGACTTAAAAGCTTCTGGTGCGCAATGTCTCCTCCAATTGAATGAAATGGAGGAATTCCGGCACAAGGCTTATGAGAATATCAAACTTTATAAAGATAAAACGAAGAGGTGGCATGATAAAATGATAGTCCGGAGGGAGTTCAATCCGGGCCAACAAGTTTTATTGTTTAACTCGAGGTTGAGACTCTTTCCCTGAAAGTTGAAGTCCCGGTGGTCTAGACCATTCTGGATCAAGCATATTTATCCATTTGGTGCTATCGAGTTAGAAGGCGAAGATGGACGAACTTTCCGAGTCAACGGGGAGTGGATCAAGTACTACTTCAAGGATGAAGAGCGAGTTGTGGAGAACATCTCCCTCATTGAAGGATAAAGCCGGAATTCGTACACGTCTAGCTAGGGACGTAAAACCAAGCAACATCTTTTGATATGTCATCGAGGGTAACAAACATTCCCAACTTTTGTATAAATTACTTTTTGGAGATCGTATTGATCTTGGAATATTATTTTTTGTAGTGAATTGATGAGGTTAGATACTTAGGATTGAATTGCATGCTAGAAATCGTTTGAGGAACAAAGTGGAAGTAAGAGGTATAGAGCAAAAATGTGAAAACCTGAAGGTATCCAGCCAAAGTCCACACTGGCGTAAATTCGCCTAGGCGGAAAAACCACCGCCTAGGCGAAAATAGGAAGAAACAGTCTGAGTTTCTACACTACTGTAACTTCGCCTAGGCGAAAAAATCACTGCCTAGGCGGAAAAAGGAAGAAAGGCTAAGTTCTATACTGGCGTAAATTCGCCTAGGCGGAAAAACCACCGCCTAGGCCGATTAACAACAGAATTGAAGAGTTTCACACTGGCGTAAATTCGCCTAGGCGGAAAAAACCACCACCTAGGCAAATTAACATCATAAAGTTTCTTAAAAACCAAAAGGCGCTACTTCTCCTAGGTGGAAAAACCTCTGCCTAGGCGAAGTCACGACAGCCCTGTTTTAAATCGCACCAGTCCTCTTCGCAAATGGCACTTCCCTCCTAAATTTTTTAAGAAACCGCTCAACTTCACCATCCCAAATCCTTTCCTCCCTTTGAAAATTCATCCTAAATAGCGAAAAACTTCGAATTCCACCAAGAATCTTCATCCAAACATTGGATTCCTCTTCCCATTTTCGAAAATCTAGGGTTTAAACGGTGAACAGTGCGAAATCTCCATCTTCAAGTGATTTGATCGAAATTTTTCAACAAGTAAGTGTCAATGATCCTATTTTTCATTTAATTGTTGAAATATTTGCTTCATTTTCTTATTTATTTCAAAAATCATTGGATTTGGCTAGAACCCTAAACCCTTTTAAACCCTAAGATTGCATTTTACATGCTATTTGGGATTTAGGATTGATTTTTGGTGAAACCTATCATGTTTTTGTGTAGATACACAATGTGAATCGTTTATTTTAGGCTACATTGTGAAAAAAATATGATTTAGTTTGGTTGGTAGGATATCTTGTGAAATTTGTATTGTTTGGTTTTGGTTGGCATATGTTTGTTAAAAAAAAGGGCATTGTGTGTTCGCTGACAAGGGTTTGAATTGCGTGTTCTATTATTATTATTGTGGTTGGTGTTGTGATTGTGATTTATAGGCAAAATGGCAAAGCGTTGGGCATCCAAGCAACCACGAACGGAAGAACCTTTGGCTGCCTCGAATTACAACTCTCTAAAATTCGTCTCCAAGCAAGCCGAGGACCATTACAATAAACATGAAAGTGAGAATCCCGGCATTCTCCAGAGGGGGTTCGGACCTTTGCATGAACTCCCTGAAGAATTCAAGACCGTCATTCAACGTAGACGATGGGAACAGTTCTGTGCTTCACCCCCACCAGGGGATTTGGCCCTGGTACACGAATTCTATGCGAATATTACCGAGGCCACTGGATTTCAGACGAGGTTCTGGAACGTCTCAATTCTGTTCAATGCGGACCACTTCAACGAGTTGCTTGGATTGACGGGGCCGGAAGCCTCCAGAGATTTATCCTATGCTGCCACACCAACAATGAGCGCGGTAATTCAGGCCCTGATAACAGGTAACACCCAGTGGAAGAACACGTGGCAGGGTCAGGCCATCTTCAAGGCGTGGTTTCTGAAACCAATCCCCAAGATTTAGCATCAATTTATCTGCGCCAATCTGCTCCCTACATCTCACGTGTCCGATGTTTCCAAGGAGCGAGTGTTTATGCTATATGGCATTGATAGAGAGACGCCTGTAAATATCGGTTGGCACATTTACTCTTCAATAATTCATACTGCCAGGAGACGAAGAGTGGCCTTCCTTTTTCCTCCTTCCTAACCGCTCTCTTTCTACGTGCCGAAGTTCGTGTCACGTCCACAAGCCCCTTTCCACCTATAAAGCCGCTCGATCTTTCAATGATTAACAGATTACCCGTCGCGACCAACTCACCCAGATTTCATGAGATATCCATTGTCTCCAATCCGACATGACCAGCTCCAAACTAATTTTTCTCGGATGGAGAGCTACATGGATAACTACATTCGGCAGCAAGATCAAAATCAATGGGTTTTATTTGAGCACCTCGGAATCGACATGACGCGTTATACGCCGGTGCCGCCTTTCGAGACCGATGAGCCGCCACCACCATCTCCTCCCCAATGAACGGTAGGAGGTTAGACTTGTATGTCTTCCCTCCTAGGTATGTGTCCGACCCAGTTTTCAATACGTATATTTTTATTCTGCTATTGGGTTCGCTGCCTAGGTAGTGAGGACACTGACTCGTTCAAGTTTGGGGGTATATGATTTTGAAGCATGTAGTTTTTTTGTTTTTTTTTTTTTTTTTTTTTGGGGGGGGGGGGGGGGGGGAATATGAAGGATGATAATTTTTTTATGTAAATGGGACAAAAATTCTTTTTGTGGACAATTTTTTGCTTATAATGGATTAATGTTAATTTTTTGTAAATTTTGAAATTCTTTTTGTTATGCATGTGTAAGGATCATTAGTATAAGTAATATTAGTTTCTAGAATTAGAGTAGATATGTTAATGAATATTGTTGTACGTGCATACTGAGTTTTTGAGTTCGTCCGAAACATGTCCCGATGATGAAAATTACCCCCTAAATTGCATATTGAGATAGGGGGTAATGCCATTCACGTGTGTTTTGTGTGCTTAGCATGTCGATTAGGTAAAAATTATTTTGAGCCTAAATCACACGATCACATAAACTCATTGTATAATTGTTGAACGATTTGACGCCAATTATTTAGTAATAAGTTCATGACAGAAATGAGGAATGAAGAATTTGACTGGGGGAGGCTTGAGGTGAAATTATAAGTAAGGTAATTCCGGAGGCATGATATAGGCCTTCATTTTTATCGCTTGAGCTGTTTAAAACTAACCTGAAAATTTATTCCCTTGTTCTCCTATCGAAGCCATAAATTTTTCAATTCTGAACTTGTTTCTACACTCTAACCAAATAAATCTTTCAAAACCATTGTCGCTAAGAATAAAAGTAAAAATTGAGTGAAATCAAGTAGCATTAGATTATGCTAACTTGAAGCGGACAATCGAGGTTTCAGTTTAAATATTTTTGGTTAAGTATATGAGTATTCACTTGTCAATCCTTTAGTTATATCTATGCGCCCCTAAAATTGTACATAATTGAATAAGTTTGGGGGTGTGTGTAAAAAAAAAAACTATGTGAATATAGTGTTTAATCTCGGTTATTGTGACAAGTGAATACAAGTTTATGAAATCTTATTCAGGGTTATATCTTCAAAGATAGGAGGTTATGAGAGAGATTTTTTGATAAGCATTTGTGCCTCGGGTATCGTTAAAATTATAACGAGTTTCTAGTTCTACGATACCCTTGGTCGTTCTCTAAAGCCAAACCAAGCCCTATTGATCTCGGTGAATGTCCAAACCTACATTAGTGGATAGTTGAGCCCAGTCAAGCATATTTTCCTGAATGTTTTAACAAGTTTAAGTCATGACCTTATTCATTGAATAATCCAATCCGGTGTTTGATTAGTTATACATCCGAGTTCTCACACACACATTTCAGTTAGATCTAAAATGATTTTAACTGATATTGAGTGTTGAAATTCTGGAACACTACGTGGTGCGTGTTATTCCTTAACCGTATCTGATTACAGGTTGTTGAGGGAAGAATCGCATGGTTTCTTTGATTGAACTTAAATCTCACAGATGTGTACTTCTTATTTGTTAATGATTACTTATTTTTAGTTTAGAATTTAGCTAATTAGTGTAATTAGTGTTATTTAGTATTAGGGTGTTTTGCTCGAGGACTAGCAAAATTCCAAGTTTGAGGGTATTTGATAGGTGTAAAATACCTATCTAATTCTAAACCGAATTTGCCAGTTTTCGAGTATTTTATTAAAGTTTTAATATCTTTTTAGCTATTTTTATAAGTCAGGAGTAGGGACGTAAACAATCGGCAAACTGAGCGAAATGGTGGAAAAAAGGGTAGCCAAAAGAAAAAAAAAAACAGTTTCAAAGAACAGCGCAAATCCGCCTAGGCGAAGTTTCTACCGCCTAGGCGGAAATCCGTCAGAAGGATGAAATGCTGAAATATTGAAATCCGCCTAGGTGAAGTTTTCACCGCCTAGGCGAAAATCCATCAGAAGGTTGAAAGCGCTGAGAAGTTGAAATCCGCCTAGGCGAAATTTTCATTGCCTAGGTAGAAATCCATCAGAAAGTTGCAAGGGCTAAAATATTGAAATCCGCCTAGGTAAAGTTTCTACCGCCTAGGCGGAAATCCGTCAGAAAGAAAGAAGATGAAGAAGTTAGTCCTCCGCCTAGGCGAATAAACCATCGCCTAGGCGGATTTCTAACTGACTTAAACTCCGCCTAGGCGAAGATTCTACCGCCTAGGCGCATTTCGCAGAACAGGCTAAAATATCTTTTTAGATATTTTTGAACCGCTAGGCCTATTTATACCCCTTTCCCACGTCTGAAAAATGTTGTTCATGAACCCTAACCCTAGTAAAGAGTTCTTAAGCTATATTTTGAAGATCAAGAAGGAGATTTATTATTCGGGCAAAGAAGAATCACTTGTGGATCGATTATTAGCGACAGTGGACCGTTTCACTTCCAAATTTGATCGTTCTTCTCTTGTTTTTATCTTTGTAATTACTTTTTTATATCTAAGAATGTTGAATCCCTCTTATTTTGTATGGCATATGGCTAAGATCTTGTAGTATTAGTTAAATTTTACTTAGGTGTAGTTGAAATCATGTAATTGTTAAGTTGAATGAATTAATGTTACTTTAATGTGTAGTTTGTCTAAATCCGATTGTGTTTACCATTATTCTTGATTCTATACTTGTATTGATAAACCGAGAATACGGGGTTTGACACGCGGGAGAGGTAACCCCGAATTCGGATTAGGGTAAATGCAACGTGACGTTCTAACAACCCGGGAGGGCGTTAGAACGTATGCAATCCATAACGTTGGCTTAAGACTCACGCGACCTAGGGTCGTTAAAGCGTTGAAGGGGACTTCTTCGTTGACATGAAGTCGTGTAATCCCCCGTCTTACACTCGGGAGAGGTAGCGGAGGAGTTATCGATACAGAGATAGTCGGAATAGATAAAAACCATTATAGCTAACTTAATGACGTCGATTACGCATTAAATGAAAGAAATAAATACCTAAGTAATTAGTATAATTAGAACTAACCTAATAGTTGTCGTTTATCTTAGTAGATTAAATAGAAAACAAACAAATTTTGATTAGTCGAGATAATATGAAACTATTTTAATCACAATATTCAAACAAAATACACGTCATTCCCAGTGGAACGATATCCGATCTTACAAGATCCACTATATTAAAACTAGACCTCGTATACTTGCGAGTAGTCAATACCGCGAGGACGATGATGTGAATCCTCGCGCGTACACTACGCCAGGAAATAAGATAATTACCCTAAAATAAACAGTAACTAATGGTTGAACATCTGTCAGTGGGGTCTCCGGCCCAATCAGCATCGGAATAAGCTTGTAAGACGGGAGAAGACTAAGCTGAGAAATGAAGCCCGTGAAATAAAGTACCCTTGACATACTGAAGAATGAGAAGAATAGTCGAGTAATGGGTGGTCCGAGGAGCGGACAAGAACTGACTGACCGGATGAACAGCATAAGAAATGTCACAGCGAGTAATAGTGAGGTATACAAGACTTCCAACCAGTTGGCAGTATAGAGTGGTATCCTGAAGAGGTAAACCATCAAGTCGGGTAATTCTGATGTTCGGCTCGAGAGGAGTAGTGGCAGTGGTTGAGTCAGTGATCCCAACCCTTGAAAGGAGATTCGAGGTATATTTGAGCTGAGAGAGAAATTATCCATCAGAACCCAATGAGACTTCAAGGCCAAGAAAATAGGTGAGCACGCCAAGGTCTTTTATCTCGAATTGACCACTTAGAAACGTTTTTGAGTTCAGAAATACCACGTAGATCATCTTCAGTAATAACCATATCATCCACGTATAGTAAAAGAAGGATAATACCATTAGCAGTATTGCGAATAAACAGAGCCGAATCATGAGCACTAGGTGTGAACCTAAACTGATGAATAATAGTGCTAAATTTGAGCAAACCAAGCACATGGAGCTTGTTTCAAACCATATAGGGCACGGCGAAGATGACAAACTTTATGTAGATGGGCATACAGGCCAGGAGGGCTATGTATATAGACTTCCTCAAGAAGATCACCATTGAGAAATGTATTTTTGACATCCATTTAAAAGAGGGTCCATCTTTGAATGGCAATGACGGAAAGAAGTGTAGGGACAGATGTGAGTCTCACTACTGGAGCAAATGTCTTCATAGTCAACACCATATTCCTGAGCCTTGGAAACAAGCAAGGCTTTATATTGCTCTACAAAACCATCTGACAGCGTCTTGATCTTAAATACCCATTTGCATCCAATAGGAGTTTTTCTAGGGGGCAGATCAATAATATACCAGGTATGAGTTTTGGCTAGGGTCTGAAGTTCTTCGTCCATTGCTTTTCGCCAAAGAGAATTAGTACTAGCCTCCTTATAGGATTGAGGCTCATGAAGATGAAGTATAGTGGAAAAACAATGATAATCAATAAGATAAGAAGGGCGATGAGTTTTCCTAGTAGATCTGCGGGAGTGATCTGGAGGATGGCTCTCAAAGGGAGTCAGTGCAGACTCATCAAACATAAGAATGTCCTCGAGCACGATCGATTGAGTTGGAGGAGTACGGTCAACTGATGGTTCTGGAGCTAGAGTTGGGTCTGGAGAAATATGGTCAATTGGTAGTTCCGGAACAGATCAACCGTACCTGAAACTGGATTCTCAAGAAATAACTCAATAGATGGATCAATAAAGAATCTGGAGTTAGTGAGGGTTGACATATCAAATGATCATAAGGAAGAGAACATTTTATGTTCCCAAAAAATGACATGACGAGAGATATGAAGGGTCTTAGAAATAGGATCCCACATCGATACCCCTTATGTTCAATACCATCTGCAATGAAATAAAACTGGTGATCCTTTGTTGCATTTTGTTGTGTTAATGTGGTTTGAGAAAAACAAAACAAGCGCAACCAAAGATTTTGAGTTCAGAGTAATCAAGAGGTTTACCGAAAAGGTGTTCAAATGGGGACTGATTCTGGATTGTGGCAGAAGGGACACGGTTGACTGTGTATACTATGGTTAAGGCAGTATCACCCCAGAAACATTCAAGGCATGATGACAAAATGAGTAGAGCACGAACAGTATCAAGAATATGTCTATGTTTGCATTCGGCTCATCCATGTTGTTGGGAGGTTCCAAGGCACAAACGGTAGGGAAACGTGCTATTTTTGTGAAGTAGGTTTAGAAAGGCATGGTATTTGTATTCCATTGTATTATCTGAATGAAAAACTTTGATATTCCGAGAAAATTGAGTTTGAACCATAGAAGAAAAGTCAGAATATATTTGAAAGGGTTCAGATATGTTTTTTATAAGAAATAACCAGGTATAACGAGAATAGTCATCCACAAATATAACAAAATAGTGAGCACCACCCATTGATGCCTGAGGAGAAGGCCCCCAAAAACTATAATGTACTAAATTGAAAGGTGCAAAAAAAAACAGACTGACTTTCATTAAAAGGTAAAGCTGATTATTTTGTAAGCTGACAATGAATACAATGAAAAGACTCATGCTGAAATGAACCTAACTAACCACTAGAAATGAGAGAACGTAGACGGTGGATGAAGTGTGACCTAATTAAGAGTGCCACAATTACACGGGTGAAAGTGCTGGGTTGGATGTAGCTGATTGGTTTGGTGACGGTGAAGATGAATCTTGAAGGTGAGTAAGCTTAAAGAGGCATCCAACTTTATGGCTAGTTTCAAGGAGTTTTCCTATCTAAGGGTCCTGTACACGATAACCAGTAGAAGAAAAATGTAAGTTAAGTCCAAGATCACATAGTTGTCCAACAGATATAAGATTAAGCATAAGATTAAGGACCAAATGTGTGTTAGAGAGAGATAAATGAGAACTGTCAACATATCTAGTGTGGCTAACCAACATATTTGATCCATTGGAGGTGAGAATAATAGGTGCATGCTCATAACTGGTTTTAGAGGAAAAGATAAAGGCATCAAAAATTATGTGATTGCAACAGGCAGAATCAAAATACCATCGGGATGTACCTGGTGTAGCTGACATGGCTATATTATTACCAATTTTATTTAGAGCCTCAGTAAGCACGGTACAGATACAACTCCAATCAGGTGGAGAGCTGGATGACTTTACAAAGGTAGAAAGGACATTTGAGCAATTCATGCCCTGTAGACTTTACACAGGCGGGAATGACATTTGAGAAATTCATGCCCTTGTAAATGACAATACTTGTAGTATAAGGGCTTCTAGAAAGGATTAGCCTTGGCAGCTGGTGTGGCAAGAGCAATTGGTGGTGGAGGAGCAACTGGTGCTACAAGGGCAACATCTGTATAAGATCTTTGTAATGTGGCAAGACGAGTTTCATCACTGAGTAAATTAGAAAAGACGTTGTTTAGGGAAGGTATCGTGCCCCGGTGTAGGATTGAAGCTCGTACAGGCTCAAATTCCTCTCTCAAGCCTACCAGGAATTGCATAATGCGTGTCTCAGTTCGGTACTTTCCATAAACATCAACATCTTTTGTGTATTCCCAAGTTGGCTTAGTGAGAGCCAACTGATTCCACACAGAAGTCATTTGAGATAGGAAATTGTTGACATATTGCCCAGGTTCTTAGAGTATGTTATGAAGAGTGGAAAGAAGACGATACCGATTTAAAAGATCTGCCCTAGTGTAGCGCTACTAGAGAAGATCCCAATCTTCTTTAGCTGTATGGAGTGTATCAAATTGAAGTTTGATCTCTGGGATAATGGTGGCACGGAACCATATGAGAATCTGTTGATTTTTGTTATCCCAGTCCTCTAGACGGTTAATGTATTTGTCAGCATCTTTGTCATCCTTCTTCTTAGGTTCAGTAATATCTCTAATCACATAACGCCACAATTTTCATCCATGGAGGAAACCATATATTTCTTGAGCTTACACAACATAATTAGACTCTTCCAGAATAGTAGTGATAACTCGGGGTAAGTCCAATTCAGCCATAGGCACAAAGAGAGGAGTGAATCGGTATAGAAATCACAAAAATATAAAAGGAAGTATATTCTGTGAGCCTCAAATCACAAAACAAAGGCCGAAAACAGAATCAGAACGTCGAAAAACCTTAGAAACCAATCCAATTTTGTAAAAAAAGGTCTAAAAATGCCTGAACCGATCAAAGAGAATTACCTTATCCAAACTGGTGGTGTGACAGTTGAAAGGTTGAGTGGCGCTAGTGAATCAGCAGATGTTGTGGCAGTCAATGCGCTGACATGGCGTTGAGGTGGCGCTGAGATGGGCGTTGACTAGGCACTGATTGGGTTGTTGACTGGATTTAGGGCTGACGTGGTATAGCTAGTCTGAAAACAAGGTGCGTGGATCTAACGCGAAGAGAGAGCCAAACCTTCGGACGGCGTGTGAGGGTGCATTCAGTGTCAGAACGAGATGATTTTTGCGTCGTTGGAATCGTCTTGTCGAGAAGGTTCCTATGGTATATCGTGGGATGGTTTTGGAGCTTTGGTTAAGGTTGTAGATCCCAAAATCCGAGACGGTGAAGGGTGGTGGTACTGTGGGTTGTTAAAGGCGCGTGAGAGCACGTGTAAGCTCCGGTGGCGGTGATTTTGGTGGCGTTGTGTTCGTCTCTACAAAACGAAGACGTTGGTGTGGTGGTTGTTGATACCGGAGGAGGGATGAAGCTTACAGTAGAGAAGAAAGTCTCAGGAGAATAAGGACGGCGGCGACGGCAGCAGAAACTTTAGGGTTGCGAAAATATTAGGGAGAATAGGTTCAAGAAAGACTTGTTCTTGATACCATGTTAAGATAATTGAGAAGTGGGAGAACGAATCATGAATTGATATTATGAAAGTAATACTTAAATACAACGATATATACATATATTTATAGGGATAGTGGGGGTTAGAGTTTTGCCCTAATGTGCCACGTGGGCTAAGCCCATATAATACATTAACAATGTTCATCGTTTTTCTAGTCTAGTGTAGCATTTCCCGGATGACCTCGCTCTTGAGTGAACCTTCCAGCCACATTGGTATTAGGATATAGATCGCGAATCTTTTGTTTGCTCTGATTTTGGAAGTGATTTTGAGTGCAATTTCCACCGGAATTAAGTTCAGACAGCCAGAGTTTTGGTCTTGCTCCCATAAATGGCAGTCTTCGATGAAGTGCTGGTTCTCGACGTATATGAACCTCTCGGCTCTCGGTGTCGTAACAGAGCGAGAAGAAGCTGTTGATTAGGATTTGTTTGGTGGTGAATTGGGTTTTTACATGTATGGAGCTTTTTGTCATGAGGGTGATCGTGAAGGTTGAGTTGACAGTGGAATGGGAGCAGGGGATTTGGAATGTTTGGTTCCATACTTCTTTCTCTATTGTCTCTCTCTAAATTCTAACAGTCGGTCGGAGATCAGGGAGAAAAAAAAGGGCGGCGGAAATGCTTGAGAGGAGGGGAAGCTGAAGAGAGTGAAACAAGATGATGGAAAACATGGGGAAAAAAATTTGCATTATTACTCTTTGAAATATGACATGTGCATTTTACGTACTAAATCCATCAAAGTTAACATTATTTTTTAATAGAAGAATCACTTAAAAACATGAGTGCAAATACAAGGACTATTTTAACAAAAAAAAAAATTGGAGGACCAAATGAAAAAACTTGTACAAGTACGAGGACCAAAAGTGTAATTTACCCTAGTTTGTTAGATAGCTTAAAACCTAAATTGAGGGAGAATTTTTACATTCCATCATGTGATTTTCCAAATTGAGTGAAAATATCAAAATTATAGGTTTAGGAAATCACTTCGGTTAGATTTTAACTTAAATTGATAAATAAAGACAAAATAATTTTTTTATTCATCTCATTCCCACCAAGTTGGTGCCGTCTTAATTTCACATATCCAGGATAATGAATTGTTTGATGATATTTTGGGCTTTCAAATGAAAACCAAGTAATGAAAAATGATATCTTCTTTTACTATATCCATGTTCATCATGATTTCAAGAATTACTCATACCATGTTACCAAGAACAAGAGAAAAATGTAGAAAAAAAAAACATCTATAGATTTCTAAATCAATTTCTTGTATCTAAGAAATCCAACATTTAAAAACATTTGATCCCTTAAAGAGAAAACAAGTATTCAAAAAAACATGTCAAAACAAATATTCTTTCAAATCTTGTAAGTTTCGTATCACAATCAATCTTCCCATGCCAACTACATATCAAGTTTCTTTCGAATAACACTCATACTTTCTTACACATTCATGTTTTCATACCAAGTATATGCCCGTTTAGCATCTCATGGAGCTATTTTTCAAAATTCACAAAAATGTGTCATGTTTTCTAAGCCATATCTTTAATGTAGATAATCGATTTCAATTCATTAAAAACGGCGAAACCCACATCATGTTTTTCATACACATCATGTTGAAGTTCATAAAAAGCTTATTAATATGCTCCTCCATATGACTAAGTCTATACCTTTTAATCTGTTCTTGTGTACCCAAAATCTATCATCATGTTCATGCATGAGTCCAAGATGCTCATGCATTTTTTAATTAAAAACGAATCGCCAATGTAATCTAACATTAAGATTCACTACTATAAACCAACTAAACAACCAATCCCCTACTATAAATCAACCAACCCCCTGGGCAAACTTGTCGATTCCAAATATATTTGAGAAGGGATTACACAGGGAGAATTATAAAAATAAATAAATTAGTAATGAATACATAAATAGTAATAAATAAAACGCATTTTCATTTATAGAAGAAATTCTAAATTTTTAAAACTTGCATGTACTACTTTAATTTCAATTTCATTAGACATAGGTACCTTGTTTGAAAGGGTGTCTTGGGTGCCTAAGAGTTTCCTGAGAATAACAGACCTCCGAACCTTTTCAAACTTTGGTTAGACCATAATTAGGAGTCAAAATTTTAGCCATTTCAAAATCAAAAGAAATTTCCAAACAATCTCGATGACCTAGCACACCCATTCAATTCAATGTTAGGTAAGTATTCCTTTTTCTTTAAAATTCACTCCAAAATACCTTCTTCTTTTTTTTTTTAATTCGGTGCATAAAAAAACCCGATCTTCTTTTCAAAAAAATATTTTTTTCTTAAAAAATGAACTTTTTTAATATGTTTCAAATGACCCAAATATGTTTTTATAAAATTTTGTTGATATATTGGATATGGGAAGAACTCATACCGCCAACATGGTTCTATTTTATTACGAGGTCTTAAATCGCCCGATGCTTATCGAAGTAGATTAACAAAGTTTAAAAAAAAAAAGTATTTTCTAAAATTGTTTCAAATGATTGCAAATTGCTTTTGAACAAAAAAAGAAGAAGATAAAACTACTTATCTTCTTTTTCAAAACGGAGTTGTTGGCCCATAGACCTGCCCAAGAGAGGGGGAGGGGATTTGGTAGTTATAAAAGTTTAAACAAATAATTTATCAATCAAACAAATCACCAATTTCCGTAATTGGTTGTTATCTTGAGTTACAGAGGAAACATGTTTATCAAAATGCACAACCAAACAAGCAAAGATAGAGAAATTGAACATATTCATTTATTCTGGTCCAGCAAGTTACCATTTCCTACATCTAGTCTCCTAAGTTCCTATAGGGATTTTTCAATCCTCCCAGGTCGGAATCAGACCCTTACAATCATTTTCACATGGATAGGACTAACCTAATTTTTTTACTAGACTCAGAATCAAATCTTTATAATTTTTCTTTTACGAGGCTCAAAATAGATCACCTGACACGTCTCTTCAGAGATCTAGGAGCGATGGATTGCTGGGGTTATCTCACTGTCCCTCGGTCTGGTTCGTGCAAAATAATACACTACAAGTGGACCTATTGGTGTTGTACCTCTGGTGTAAGAGTTAGTCGAGGGAACTGAGAAAGAATATAGTAAGGCAATAAACGTAGGAGCTTGTGTATTGTGTAGAATTGCAAGTAAGAATGCTGATACCTTAGATCATTAGGGTTCTTACCTTTATATAGGTAGGGAGAAGACTCATTTAGCAATCTCTCTTGATTCTCTGTGCACTATTATGGTGATGGCACGAATCTCGGTCCCATTATCACAGAGATGGTTGCGATTGCGAAAAGAGATAACGGGACCATTATCTTATGAGAGTAACGTTACCTTCTTTTCTGGAAAAGGTAGATCGGATCGTCTTTGGAACGGGTACATTGTGGCACTTGCACCCGGCTCATCCGTGGATGCTCGTGGGCTTAGCCGAGAGTGAATATTGGGGGTTTGCTCTGACTTTGGGGGTTTGGTGTTGCATCTTTGATTTTTGGTCCACTGTCGTGGTTCATCCTACTTCATGTAGATCCTTTCTAGCTCCTATCAGAGGTCTCACTACGCGTGGCAGAGCTCTTCCTCCTGGCACTGTTCGTGCCAGGATCTTTCATACTCGGCCAATGGTAGGTTGCACCTCGTAAATTGGTGGCGTTATCTCTCATAGAGGGAGTTAATGGGGATCTGCCGTACTGACAAAAGAATTAAATGGTTTGGGATAGATTCCTAACTTCTCTCATAATCTCCATCAAGAGAGTCGATGACTCTTTTGATGAACTGATTTTGTGGGAAGCCATACGGAGTGGCTGTCTTTCACTTTCACCTTCGTTTATTATGATCTCCGATCCCAAAGTGATCATTCAATTGTAACATAAGAACAACTATACATCGTTCCCATAGACGATGCCAATCTGATAATGCCTGAAAATGTATCACCGGACACGTCACTTCTGAGATCTGGGAACGATGCATTATTAGGGTTATTTCACTATCCCTCGGTCTTGTTCTTACAAAACAATACACCGCTAGTGGGTCTGGCAGCGTTGCACCTCCAGTGTGATAATCATTCAAGAGAACTGAGAGAGAATATAGTAAGGCAATAAGCATAAGAGTTTGTGTATTGCGTAGGATTGCACATAAGAATGTACATACCTTAGATATTTAGGGTTCTAACCATTATAAAGGGAGGGGGGAGACTCGTTTAGCAAGTCTCTCTTGATTCTCTGTGCATCGCTATGGTGATGACATGGATATTGGTTCTATTACTATATAGATGGATGTGACTGCAGGAAGTGATCGTGGGACCGTTATCATAGGAGAGTAATGGTACCTTTTTTTTTTTTGGAGAGGCGGCTCAGACTACCTTTGGAGTGGGAGCATCATGGCGCTCGTACCCGAGAAGGTGTGAGCTCGGTCGAGTTTGGAAATAGGGCCTAATTGAGCTGGCCGATACTAGAGTTCTTGGGCTGGTCATGTGCTTGAGGACATGTAGCACTCTTGTAGCTTCTAACCGAATTTTCCCTCATCAACAGGCTAAGAATCAAGCCTACCTTTTTAAAAAGCTAAAGACTAATCCTAATTAGGCTCACCAAATACAATATGTTTAATCCCTTCACACTCAAAAAAAAAAAAAAAAAAAAAAAACGCTTCTCACAGGAGCTTCTACCACCACAATTCAAGATATGCTCAATTGATGTCCTAATATACTATGTAATATAACTACGTGAGAATAAAAAATTGATTATGAGCAATTAAAGCACCAACTACATGAGAATAAAAATATGATTATAAGCAATTATAGCAACAACATAATGTAAATCAAATTATCAGGAAAAAATCGTTTCATGAGATACTTCAAGATATTGAAAAATAGGAAAAAAAACAAACAGATTACTAGAACCTCATACAAAGATATATATCACGTTAAACACAAAACAATGAGCACGTAAAGTAATCAAATAGATCTCATCGTTTCCTTGAAAATCATTGAGACAAAAATATAATGCAAAAAATGGTGATAACACAATAAAAGCTTTGATAAAGAATTTCTTAAAAAATCTCTTTCAAAAATATAATTCGTCAAAAATGATTCTCTCTTGTAAAAATGGTTGATGCAAAACTCTTGTTCTTGATTATTTTTCTTCAAAAACTTAAGTCAACATATATATGATTTAGACATTGCCTATAGCGGCTATGTTTTAAAAGATAAACCCATAAAAGTCATATAAACCCCATACATCAAAACATTTTAAATATGAAATGTTTGACCTAGAAATATTCTTTTAAAACTCCTAGTTTAGTCCCGAAATGTTTTTGATTCAAACCCATTAGGGATAAAAAATAGTTTTCCAAGTAAATCTCATGAAATTAAATAATATATTGACTAAATAATAAGATCTTTGAACTATATGGTATATTCATGAAATATAGTCAAAACCTCTTAAAATCAACTTTTATAACATTCAAAGGCATAAGATTGAGATAGAAGATCTCAAAAAATATTCTTGTCAAACTTGGAGAAAACACACCATCTGTTGACCGGCTACACCATTTGCCAACCGGTTATACACTCTATGGTTCTTTTTCTAGCCGTTGACAACCAGTTGGTCGATCGGGCAGTCAATCATTTTTGGCTCAAAATTAAGCATCCAAGTAGTCAGTCAATCGTTAAGTCTAAAACCTCAAAACACCTATCCTGAATCTTCCGGACGATCAGTCAAGCCGGCGATCGACCTTCCAAGCCGAAAAAACATATTTTTCCAATTTTAAAATATTTTCTTGATTTATTTTTTAGGAAACATATTTTGACACTTGAATTTATCATTTCTAACCATATTTTAAATAATCCAAATTATTTTATAACTGTCATGCGTGATCCTAATCGGGTTGGACTAAGAGTATAAAAAGAATTGAGTTGTTTTTAGTAAAAAATACAAAAAATATTTTCAGCTAAAAAAATCTTCAATGTCTTTACTGCAACCATCTTGATCATTCAACAAAAATCATCTTGAAATCCCATTATTTTTCTTATTTTCTCAATTAGCACTTATTTATCTAATCACTCAGTAAAACCATTAGTTCCATAAAATATCAATGTTAATTTGTCTATGAAAACATCAAGGGTTAATAATTTCTCCCTTTTTTTATGATGACAACTAACTTTGTTGCTTTCTCACAACAAATATCTAACCACGTCCACCCTTAATATGAGAACAGGTTTTATACGCATATAAGATCATAATGAGAAAAACAATTCCAAGAATATACAATGAGAAATTAAAAATTAATTCAAGGCATATAATTATTTCATAAAAATGTATAAAAAATTTCTTTCTCCCTCTTTGTAAATAATTTTATGAAACCATGCACTTATGAAAACATCATAAATTTCTCCCATTTTGTCATCTCAAAAATTGGGAAAAAAGATCAAAATATCTATTTTAGACAAACATCATTGTGCCTAACCATTCTCAAACCCCGAATAACTTTCACAAATTGATCTTTAACTAGTGGTTTAGTAAATATATCAGCAAGTAGACTGGAAGTATCAACATATTCTATAGATCTCTCCTTTGATTGGCTCAATTTGTAGCCCGAGAAAGAATGTTATCTCTCCCATCATGCTCATTTCAAATTCTACCTACATTATCTTGGAAAAATCTTGGCAAATATCTTCGTTAATAAAATCAAAAATGATATCAACAACATAAATCTATACTAAAAGAATGTCAGAGTCATTTATTTAACAAAAAGTGTGATATCACTTGTTGGCTCAGTGATCTACCCAAGAAGGGGGGGTGAATTGGGTAGTTATAAAAATTAAAGCAAAATCTTATCTTTTAACACTAAAATATTTAAATAATTAATGTAATCATAAATTAATTATTATCTTTATATAGCAACGGATAAGTGTACAAATCTAGTTACACATCCAAACAATGAGAAATAAAGAAAATCAACAATGTAGTACAACACGATATATCTTGGTTTACTAAGTTAATCTTGGTTAATCCAGTCCTTCGAGCCCCATGAAGATTTGCACCCACTAACCACTAGATTCCTTTAATAGGTAGAAACTAAACCTTTACACAATGATTCTTTTACAGGCTCAAAATTAACCTTTACAATTTTCTTTTCACAAGTTAAGGAAGAACTTCTATCTTTTTATTAGGCTAAAGACTAACCTAATTCTATTAAGGAGGAAGCATCACCTAATCCATTTCCCAAGCGTAGGAATAACCTTATCTTTTTACTAGGCTCAAGACTAACCTAATCATTTCACAGGCTAAGGATCAAACCTCACAAACTCTCCGAGTATCATTTTAATCAGTAATGATGGAACCGTTACAATTCACTCCAAACTAATTCTATTTAGGAAGAATCAAGCCTATCTCTTTTCAAATGAAAAGAATAACCTAACATTTTTATACAATAGGTAATGATTAAACCTCAATCTCTTTACCAGAAGAGATTGAAACCCTTGCTACCCCTGACTAGATACTTCCAACAGTATCTAATCTGCACAAACTCACCAATTACAAAAATCGATAAGTTTCTTCCCACTCAGAGTTTCTACCACCTCAAATCAATTTAAACTTAATTAATGTCCCAAAATTATTAGTTATAGAATTTACGTGAGAAATTCAAAATCTGACTATAAAAGAAGTGGCTAACACAAAATTGAGCACGTAATCTGATTATCACAAAAATTATTTTAAAAGAATTTTTATGCTCTTTAAAGTTCAAAAACGATTTTACAAAGATCTTTCAACCAAGCAAGTAATAATAATATAACTTCACAATTAAGAGTAAAAGCTCGAAAAGACCTCACCAGGATACCACCGAAAGAATGAACATTGAATCGCTAGACAGCTCAAATCGGTGACGCTAAAACAATTAGCGCTTTAACTTAAGAACTTCTCAAACAATTGAACTCACAATTGATCTCTCGATATAATCTCAAAATAATGACTCTTAGAAAGATTAGGAATTGAAAGGTCTTAATAGATGTAATATCTTGATAAGTGAAAAACACAGGTCTATATAAACTGATTTGAAACAGACCTTCTAATGGCTAATTCCCACAAGATATAATACTTAAATGCACACATAGACCTCATATATCAATACTAATTAATCCTAGTCCAATTCACTTAAATATGGCTTTTAAACATTCAATTAAGTCCCCCAAATAATTTTTAATCTCAAATTAAATTAGATAGGAAGTATTAAATGTACTAATTTAAGAAACACTTTAGTTTCCTATACCATATCTATAGGAATATCCAAATAATAGTAATATATCTATAATATGTTCAAATCCTCAGAATATCTCCAAAATATTTGCCAAAACTGGCTAGTAACAGTTAGTTTTGGATCAGATCCCAAAAATCCTCAAAATCTGAAACAGGTTGACCGATCGTTTCAGGTTATAGCCCAATCCATTTCTCAAACAAAGGTCAGTTGACTAATCCTCTATGAGTTGGTTGACCGATCGATTCAGGATGCTTCTCTAGGCCATTTTGGGCTTTAGTCGGTTAACCAATCATCGATGATCGGTTAACCGATCGATACAAATAGTTCACCTTTCAACCATCGATTGACCAATCTTCCTTGATCGGTTGACCGATCGATTTAGAGACTCTCCAATTCTCCAGCCCTTGCCCATCAGCTTACCGATCTTTTTTTGGTCGATTAACCGATTGTTGCTGGAACAACTTTTTCTTAAATTATTTCAACTCCAATCTTCCACGTTTTCAACCCTTTAACCAATTTTTTTTCTCGGTTAACTAAATTGACATTGTTAAACAATTTTAAACACTAATCTTTCTTAGGTTAATTTTTCTTTTTCAATTTCAACCCTTTGTGTCGTGTGTGATCATAATTGGGATACATTAAGAGTAAAATAAATTTGAGTTGTTTTAACCTGGATTTTTTAGAATCTTTAATCTCTTAATGTTTGTCTTTGCATCCTTCACAATTTCTTCATGATGTTATCTTGATTGGAACTCTTTAAACTGAAACACTCAACAAACTCATTAGTTCCACCAAAAACATCAATGCTTAATTGTCCATCAAAATCCAAGGATCAACATCACTAATACCGCATCAAAAACCATTTTCAATTAAATACCTTCTAAGTCTCTCATACCAGGCTCAAGGAGCTTGTTTGAGACCATACAAAGCTTTATGTAGTTTGGAAACATGATCAAGTAATCTCTCATTTTCAAAATCAGGTAATTGTTCCACAAAAACATCTTCAGTTAGAAAACCATTTAAAAATTCATTTTTCACATCCATTTAAAACAATTTAAAATTACGAGAACATGCAAAAGCCAATAATATTCTAAATGCTTCTAATCGAGCATCAAGAGCAAAAGTTTCATTATAATCTATATCTTCGTCCTGATTATAGCCTTGTGCTACTATCGTGTTTTGTTTCTAATTACCATTCTCGTTTCATCCTTTCTACTATGATAAACTCACTTAGTACCAATAACAGGATGAAAATCAGATCTAGGAACTAGAGACCAAACCTTATTTCTCTCAAATTGAAGCAATTCATCTTACATAATGCAATGCATGACTTATCAATTGAAGCTTCATAACCGTTTTTAGGTTCAACTTGAGACAAAAGTGCAAGAATAATAACCTCTCTAAGAGAAGACCTTGTACTTACACACTTTTCGAAGTTACAATTGATCTCTTTTACCGAATGTCCTAGAATAGTCCTTATAGCTCAAGGAAAAGTCAATCCTTCATTCAGTGGTAACTTTTCTGGAGGATCTGATGATTCTTTTCTAGATTCAATCTTTTGATTCTTCTGTTTTGTCAATATACCTGTATCAGCATCATCCAAATCTTTTCTTGACACAAATGGATTAGTCTATTCAAAGACCACACGCATAGACTCTTCTACAACTAAAGATCATGTATTATAAACTCTATATGCTTTACTATACAAAGCAAACCCAAGAAAAATATCTTAATCAGATTTAGCATCAAATTTCGTCAAATTATCCTTATCATTTAAAATAAAGCATTTACAACCAAAAAACTTCAAAATATGATATATTTGGGGTTTTTCCATTCCAAATCTTATAAGGGGTTTTATTAAAACCTCTTTGGATAGAGATTCGATTAATAACATGGCATGCAGTGCTTAATACTTCAGCCCTTAAATATTTAGGAAGATTACTCTCACTAGGCATAGTCCTAATCATTTCCTAAAGCATCATGTTCTTTCTTTCAACAACTGCATTTTGTTGTGGAGTTATAGGAGTAGAAAAATTGTGAGAATTACATGCTCATAACAATAGCTAATAATCTTACCATTCTTAAATTCTCTGCTACTATCACCATGAATATTTATAATGCATGATTGTTTCTCACTTTGCACACGCATACAAAACTTGGTAAATATGTATGCAACATTGTTGATCCCAAGATTTTGATGGACAATTAAGTGTTGATGTTTTTGGTGGAACTAACAAGTTTATTGAGTGTTTTAGTGTAAAAGTTTCATTGTTAATGTTATCATGAAGTAATTGCTAAGCATACTAAGGATGCAAAGAGATAGACATTAAGAGATTGAAGATTCTAAAGAATCTAGGTAAAAACAACTCAAATCATTTTTTCCTCTTAATATATCCCGATTAGGATCACACACAATACAAAAATGATTTATTTATATGTGTGTTTTTATGAGGGTCTTAATTAGTTCACATATTTGCTCTAATGTGAAATTGAAAAAAAAAATTGACCTAAGAAAAATTAGTGTTTAAAATTGATTATTAGTGTCAATTGACCTATGAAAGGGAATTGTAAAGGTCGGCTTCTCCGCTCAGTCCTTATCATTTGCAATAAGCTCAATCTCGGGATTGAGAATTAAGAATTCCAATCTTCTTCATCGTTTCTCGCACTGCTTGATCTCATTAACACAATGAAACAAAAATTTAAATTAAAAA
Source organism: Eucommia ulmoides (assembly GCA_016647705.1). Taxonomy (NCBI): domain Eukaryota; kingdom Viridiplantae; phylum Streptophyta; class Magnoliopsida; order Garryales; family Eucommiaceae; genus Eucommia; species Eucommia ulmoides. The sequence continues at coordinate 39,408,014 of CM028335.1, forward strand.
CAAAACAAAAATAAATGTTAGGATTAACACTCGACTACTTAGTTGCAATATCCACTTAAAATTCACACTAATCCCACGTCAACAGCGCCAAAAACTTGGTGCGTTAACGGGACTAGAATACGATACATTTGTTTTTCCTATTTAAAACTTAAGTGTTGGGCCGTTACCGCTTATCTTTTGCAATATTCAATCAAATTCACACTAATCCCCAGCAACGGCACCAAAAACTTGGTAGCGCGGGAAAAACATGCCGCTACTTACTCTCGTAAGTATACGAGGTCTAAGTTTTAATATAGTGGATCTTGAAGATCGGATATCATTCCCACATAGAAAAGTGTGAATAATTGAATACCACAATTGACGTAATCTCATGTTATCCTGACGACGAAAGACGTGAATTAAAATTAAACTAAGCTAAACTACAATTAGTGGGTTAATCTTAACTAAGTTGATTAATTAGGGATTGATTTCGTTCACTTAATACATGTTTGATTTCATTTAGTTAACAATAACGGAGTTTAGGTATCCGACAATCTCGGTTCGTAAACTCCTCCACCACCTCTTCCGAGTGTAAGACGAGAGAATACGCGACTTCGTGTCGACGAAGAGGTCCCCCTCAATGTCTTAATGACTCTAGGTGGCATGAGTCTTGACCCAACGTCATTGATTGCACACTAACTAACACTCTCCCGGGTCGTTAGGTCGTAACGATGTGTTTATCCTAGACTGAATCCAGGGTTACCTCTCCTGAGTGTCAAACCTTAGATTCTCAAATCCAACCCTAATACCATTACAAGAATATTAAGATCATCATCAAATGATAAACACAATCGGACTTAAAAGCAACAACCGTTAAAGAAACTTATATTAAACCAAACGAATATTTACACAACTACACATTTCCCTAACTAATCTCTAAATGACACTAACATGTTCTTAGTCAATACAACATTAAATCAAGAGGAGATCATCAATATCAACAATAAACATTAATTACAAAGATGGAAACAAGGGAAGAAAAGCCATATCTCAAAGTGGAGTAGTCCACTTCCGCCAAAGAACAATCCTCCCGAGCTCCCTCTTCTCTGTTGATGAACTTCCTCTTCTAGCTTTTCAAGGGTTGGCTAAGAACATCTCCTAAACTAATCTAATCTACTTCTTAAATTACCTAAACCTAACTAAGGTGGAAGGAGCTCTCCAAAATATCGACCGCAACCTCCTCTCACGTCTATATATCTCTTGAGGTTTGGTGGAGAAAGGGGTTTAATAGGCAAGGTTTGAAAATATCTTCAAAATATCTGAAAATAGATATTTCTGCACAGAGTGTCACCGCTTAGGCGGTAGCTTAAGTCGGTTAAGTTTCTGTCGGATCTTCGCCTAGACGATGGTTTCTCTGCCTAGGCGGTGGCTACTGGCATCTGATCTTTTCTTGCCTAGGCAGTGGTTTTCTCGCCTAGGCGGTGGTTCAGCCCTTCAGCACTCTAATCATTCTGCCTCTTTTCCGCCTAGGTGGTGGTCTTCATTCACAAAAACCCTATTTTTCACATTTTGTTCACCGTTTCTCCATCGTTTTCTCTTGTTTATCGCCCTTTAACGTCCCTTCACCTGTTTTATACTAAAACACACTAAAACACAATTAAATATAAATAATACGCTTGAAAACTAATAAATTCGAATTAGAAATAGATAGGTTTTTCACACCTATCAATATGTTACCCACCCTTTGACATTTATCATAAATTTTTACAAATGTATATGAATCTTTAAACAAATAAGGCCAGTAAAAACCTGATTGGAGCACTTTCGTTGCTGTCCGAGTTGTACTAAAATGGCCGCCACAAGGTGATGAATGGCAATGATAGAGAATACTAGCCAACTCTTCCTCTGGAACACATCTCCGGATCACCTGATCAACACATTTCTTGAATAGCAATGGCTCGTCCCACAAATAATACTTTGAATCGAAAAGGAATTTCTTCCTTTGGACTCTAGTCAAATCAAGTGGTAACACATTACAGGCAAGAAAGTTCATAATGTCCGCATACCACGAAAGTGCATTTTCAACTGAGAATAGTTGTTCGTTAGGGAACGCCTCCATGATGCTAGACTCCTCACCAACGTATTCTTGAATCAACCTTGACAAATGGTCAGCAACAACATTCTCATTCTCCTTTTTATCCCTTATTTTAGCATCAAACTCTTGCAATAAAAGAATCCACCTTATCAATCTTGGCTTGGCGTCTTTCTTTGCAAATAAGTACCAGATAGCCCCGTTATCCATATAGACGATCACTTTTGATCCAATGATATAAGACCGGAACTTATCACAAGTAAAAACAACAGCTAGCATTTTTTTCTCAGTCGTGGTGTAATTCTCCTGGGCATCATTCAATGTCTTACTTGCATAATGTATTGATCGAAAGATCTTCTCATTCCGTTGGCCTAACACCACGCCAACAATATAGTTACTCGCTTCGCACATAATCTCAAATGGCATCTCCCAGTCCAGAGCGACCATTATTTGAGTCGTGATCAACTTTTCTTTTATCACCTTAAAAGCCTCCATGCAAGCCTCATTGAATTCAATGAAGTATCCTTCTCAAGTAGGTGACATAACGGCTTCACCGCCTTCGAAAAATCCTTAATAAAGCACCGGTAAAAGCCGGCATGCCCCAAGAAACTTCGAACTCCTTTCACATTAATCGGTGGTGGAAGCTTCTCAATTGTTTCAATATTTGCTCGGTCCACCTCAAGCCCCTTGGAAGAGACTCAATGACCTAAGACGATCCTCTCTTTAACCACAAAGTAGCACTTCTCCTAATTGAGAACTAAATTCTTCTCCTCACATCGGTCAAGAACAAGCGCCAAATTGTATAGGCAGTGATCAAAAGACGACCCAAAGACTGGAAAGTCATCCATAAAGATTTCCATTTTCTCTTCCACCATATCTGAAAATATTGCCATCATACACCATTGAAAAGTTGTCGGTGCATTGCAAAGGCCGAATGACATACGTCTATAAGCAAACGTCCCATACGGGCATGTGAAAGTAGTCTTTTCTTGGTCCTCCGGTGCAATGGCTATTTGATTATAACCTGAATAGCCGTCAAGAAAGCAATAGTACTCATATCCTGCTAATCGATCAAGCATTTGGTCAATAAAAGGAAGAGGAAAATGATCCTTCCTCGTTGCCTTATTCAATCTTCTATAATCAATACACACACGTCATCCCGTGATGGTTCGTGTAGGAATAAGGTCGTCCTTATCATTCTTCACCACCGTCATACCTTCTTTCTTGGGCACCATTTGCAATGGGCTAACCCACTCGCTATCGGATATAACATATATAATTCCCGCATTCAAGAGCTTCAACACCTCCACTCTCACCACTTCTTTCATAGCCGGATTTAGCCGCCGTTGATGTTCAATAAAGGGTTTGAACGCATCCTCCATCAAATTCTCATGCATGCAAATCGAAGGGCTAATTCCTTTGATATCTGATATAGTCCAAGCAAAAGCAGATCAATGCCGCTTCCAGATTCTCAGCAACTTACTCTCCTCTTCTTCCGTCAAAGATGATGAAATTATAACTGGATTGGCTGAATTCTCTCCCAAAAAGATATACCGAAGATGCTCCGGTAATTGCTTGAGTATTAATCCACCGTGAGGCAGATTTGATTCCTCGGGAGAGTTTACAACTTCTTCAATCTCCACCACATGAATAGGATCATCTACGTCTTTAGATTGAGCATCCAAAGTCAGCACGTAGTCCACAACATCAAGTTCCGTGGTAGAGCCGTCCTCACCAAGATCCCCCATAAATAAGGAATTTGTGAGAGTATACTCTAATGAATCTGTCTCCACATTTGCAAGAAAGAACTCCCTCACGCAAGAGTCCACAACATCAACTCGATTGGATTTGGGAAGTTCATCCGAAAAGTTCATAGTTTTAAAAATGTTGAACTTTATCTCTTCATCATTCACCCTTAACGTCATATTTCCATTGTGCACATCAATTAAGGCCTTTCCTATTTTAAAGAAAGGTCTTCCCAAGATGATCAAGATTTCTCTATTTTCTTCCATTTCTAGTACAACGAAATCCACTGGAAATATGAATTTATCGACCTTCACTAGCACATCCTCAATGATACCTTTAAGATAGGTTAATGAATAATCCGCCATTTGGAGAGAGATCGTTGTCGACTTTGCACTCCCAAGTCCTAACTTCCGATAAACGGAAGAAGTCATCAAATTTATAGTAGCCCTAAGATCACAAAGAGCCTTATCAAAATGAGATTTCCCGATAGTACACGGAATTATGAAACTACCTAGATCCTTCAATTTGGTAGGCAACTTCCTTTGTAGTATTGCACTACATTCCTCCGTTAACTTTACCGTTTCACACTCCTCTAACTTTCTCTTCTTTGTCATGATATCTTTCACGAGCTTGTCATAGTTGGGCATTTGCTCCAATGCATCTGCAAAATGAATGTTGATGTGAATCTTCTTGAAGATTTCAAGAAATTTTTCAAATTGTACATCCAACTTCCTCTTTTGGAACCTTTAAGGATATGGCAATGGAGTAGCTAGAATCAGTGGATTTTTTAAAAATGTTACTCGCCCTGGCATCACCCTTTCATCTCTTCTTCTCTCCTCGACTTTCTCTTGGTTCTTCTCCTCATTCAAGTCTTCACTCAGCTTCTTCTTTCCTTCATCGATTTTCTCTTCAACTTCCTCCTCCGCATTTGTTCTTGGTTCATCATGATGAAACTCATGACTCACTCCTGGCTCGTTTTCCATTGGCTTGCTCACCTCCACTTCTCTTCCGCTCCTCAATTTGATCGTCTTGCAGTCTCTAGGATTGGTTTCCGTGTTTCTTGGAAACTTCCCCTTTTGTTGTTCTTGAATGGACCTAGCAAGCTGCGCGATTTGAGTTTCTAAAGACTTCACCGTGGCATTGGTGTTTGTACAAGTTGTATCAATTAAGTCAAGTCGTGTTTCATGTTTGTTCAACCGGTTATGCATCTCACGCATTATAGTCTGAGTCTCCTTTATAAATGAACCCAATACTTCATCCAAATTTGATTTTGGATTATGCATCGGTGGTTGTTGCATTTAACGGTTGGATTGCATCAAATATCCTGGAGCTTGGTTTCCAAATCCCGGAGGTGGACGCAAAGAGTTTTGGTTGTTCGCATATGAGAAGTTCTCATGGTTGCGAAGTCCAGAATTGTAATGAGTTGGAATGTTGGTAGCGGGCCTGAAAGTATAGGATCGATTGTTCAGAAAGTGGCATTCTTTGAACTCATTATCCAATCCGGATTGAAAATAACTTGCAACATTCTCCTCCCCTTGACTTGACAAAGCGCCTTTAGTAGACAAGGCGACCAATTGATCCGAGAGCTTGGACACTTAGGCTGATAACATTGCGATATGGTCAGATTCTTGGATAGAAGAGACCCGTCTTCCCGTGTTTCTCTCATTCGGCCATTGATAATTGTTAGCCGCCATTTCTTCCAATAAAGCATTAGCTTCGGACGGGGTTTTGGACAACAACGATCCTTCCGAGGCAGCATCAACGATTGTTCTGGTTTGGCCATCCAATCCGTTATAAAACAATTGGGTTTGAAACCAATCTTGATACCCTTATTAGGGGCATCTTCGTAATAGATCCTTGAATCGCTCCCACGCTTCAAATAACGGCTCAAAGTCTCTTAGCGAAACTGCACAATCTCGTCTCGGAGCTGAGAAGCCTTGGAAGGTGGGAAGAACTTAGTAAGGAACCTTTGAGCAAGGTCCTCCCAAGTATTTATGCTCCCCGGTTGGATAGATTGGAACCAATCCTGTGCTCTATCACGCAATGATAAAGGGAATAACCTCAATCGGATAACATCCTCAGCAACACCATTGATCTTCACAGTGTCACATATCTCCAGAAAGGTGGCCAAGTGGACGTTGGGATCCTCATGAAGATTCCCGCCATATTGGTTTTGTTGAATCATATTGATTAGGGCGGGCTTCAACTCGAAATTGTTTGCTTGGATTGGTTGCCTCCGGATGCCTAAATAATTATCCAGCATCAATTGTCGATAATAATCCCTAAGGACTCTTTGTGGGCGCTCTTGTTCTCGAGGCTAGAATGCCTGCGGCTCCGGCGATTACGGGATATTTTCACCTTCCCCGGCCATAGTAGTAGATTGCTCTTCTTTCTGTTTCTGAATTCGTTTACTACGCCGCATGCACTACTCAATTCAAACAAATAAATCAAATAAAAAAATGAATTGAATGAAATTAAAAGCAAAAGAATTATCGTGATTAACATTCAACTACTTGATCACAAAATCAACCCAAATTAAAAACACCGTCCCCGGCAACGGCGCCAAAAACTTGTACGCCAAACGTTTGCACGTTCACGTATATGACTACTCGCAAGTGCACAAGGTCTAGTTTTAATATAATGGATCTCTTAAGATCGGATATCGTTCCACTGGGAAGGGTATAATTTAGTTGAATATGGTGATTGGCATAGTCTCATATTATCTCGACTAATCAAAAATTGTTTGTATTCTATTTAATCTACTAAGATAAATGACAACAATTAGGTTAGTTCTAATTACACTAATTACTTAGGTATTGATTTCTTTCACATAAAACATAATTAACTTCATTTAGCTATAACGGTGTTTATCTATTCCGACAATCTCTGTATCGATAACTCCATCGCTACCTCTCTCGAGTATAAGATGGGGGATTATACGACTTCGTTTTAACGAAGAAGTCTCCCTCAACGCCTTAACGACCCTAGGTCGCGTGAGTCTTGAGCCAACGTCTTGGATTGCATACGTTCTAACGCCCTCCTGGGTCGTTAGAACGTCACGTTGCGTTTACCCTAGTCCGAATCCAGGGTTACCTCTCCCGAGTATCAAACCCCTCATTCTTAGTTTATCAATACAAACATAATATCAAGAATAACGGTAAACACAAACGGATTTAGACAAACATCCATTAAAGAAACATTAATTCATTCAAACTAACATTTACATGATTTCAACAACACCTAAGTAACATTTAACTAATACTACATGATCTTAGCTATATACCATACAAAATAAGAATGATTTAACATCATTAGATATGAAAAAGTAATTACAAAGATAAAAACAAGAGAAGAACGATCAAATCTGAGAATGGAATGGTCCACTGTCGCTATAAATCGCTCTACCAATGATTCCTCTTTTGCCCAAATGATGAATCTCCTCCTTGGTCTCTCAAAGATAGCTTAAGAACTCTATATTAGGGTTAGGGATGTTGAATAACCTTTTTCAGACAAGTGGGAGTGGTATTTAAAGGCCTAAGGTTTCAAAAATATCTAAACAGATATTTTTCTATGTGCAGAGCTGTTCGCCGCAGCAGTTGGGATCACTGTTGCGGCAATGGGTTGAGTCGGTTAGTGCACCGCTACGGCGGTGGGATTCCTGCAGCAGTGGTGAAGCTTTTTACGAATTCTCTATTGTTTCACCGCCGCGGCGGTGGCTTCTATCGCTGCAGTGGTGGAGCCTTTGAGCAAAAATCACAATTCTCTGTTGTTTCACCGCCGCGGCGGAGGATCTACCATTGCGGCGGTGAGGCTTCAAAAGGAAAACACAACTCTTTGCACCTTCACCGCCGCGGCGATGAATCTACCGATGCGGCGGTGACTTGCTGTTATGAAACCTTATATTTTTTCTTCGTTTCTTCGTCGTTCTCCTACCGTTTTACTTATTTATAGATCGTTTACATCTCTACACCTGAATAACATAAATACTAACAAAAACATAATAAAAGATTAATAAAACACTCGAAAACTGGCAAATTCAGTTTAGAAATAAATAGGTATTTTACACTTATCAAGTTTCAACACTTCGGTGCCATGGATTGACATCACAGACCTACATGTGGAGTCTTCCCCCGCCCTGGAAGAAGTGTTCGCCCCAGTTATGGGGGAGACTCAGATATTCTTGAGGGACACGCATGATCGACTCAACGAACACGAGGATCATCTTGAATATTGAGACGGTCTGCACCAAAATTGATGCGACTGTAACGTCTCTTCAGACGCAAATTGGTCAGCTTATTTGCTATGTTGAGGCTGAGTCAATTGTGGTGGCACTGGGAGACACACAAGCCATATCATATGAAAGCCACCGTGAGGAACCGAATGCAAGTGGAAGGTACTTGGGTGAGATCGAAGATGATCATGCTAATGAGACGAAAACCCAAGTGTGGATTGGCGATGAAGAATCACATGTTAATAGTTGTGATTTTTCACCTTTTGAACTCCAATTGGTGATGCCGCCTCCAATCCAAAATGATCACATCTACGATGATCCGATGTGGCTCACCTATCCTACCCTGTTTCCAGCTCAGTACATTCAAGCTCCCCAAGCACAAAATCCGGAGCTGAGTCAAGTTGAAAGATCAATCCATACATTTCTAAATCTCTCCAATCTTGAGGGCGTTCTGAATCAAGACCCGTATATGGTGTTGTATGACACATACTACGGGTGGAAGCCGCTCTTTGACGAGCCCTTCGTCGTGTCAAGCCTTAAAACCTTAAATCAAGCACTTCTTGGGAGGCACCTCAAGGTTTCAAAAATAAATTAGATCCGTCACTGCCGACTTGATTCGGAGCCGAGATTCTCTCACCTCCTAGGTACGTGTTCTAAACCCCCGTCTTCATTATAATGCTTCATGCTTTCATTGGGATCACTGACGGGTCATTATGGACATTGCCCGTTTTAAGTTCGAGGGTAACGATTAGTATGTTAGGATGTTATTATGTTGTTAGTTATGTTGTATTGTTTTTATTGTATGCATGTTTGTTTAGAGTAGTTGTTGTGCATGTGCTAAGTTTTGTACTTCATCTGGGTCATTACCCGATGATGAGTCTGTCCCCTAGTTGTTATTGAGGTCAAGCGTAATGCTCATTCATGTGTGTTTTGTGTGATTGACGTCTCGTTTTAGTAAAAGTTACTATAGATCCTAATTGCACGAGCACATAAACTCAATGTATAACTATCCAACTGATTTGATGTCAATTATCTGTTAACCAAGTTTATGACAATAGGGATTTTAGAAACTGATTTGGGGGAAACTCGAGGCGAAATCCTAGGCGAAGAGTTCAAGAGATATGATTTAGGTATTCATTTTGATCGTTTGAGTCTTTTAAGCCTACCATGTTATATGTTTATCCCTCGTTACCCTGTCGAAAGCGGAAAACCGTTTCAATTCTGAACACATAACAAATACCCTGGCCAACAAAACTTCTTTCCAAACCTATATTGCTAAGCTGAATGCATAATTTGAGTGAATCAAGTTAGCATTCATTATGCTACTTGAAATGAGTGGTTGGCTTTAAGGCGAACTTTTCATTGGTTCGGTATTCGAGTAGTCACTTGTCATTTTTCTTTCATTTTAACCACACCCGTGAAATAGTAATAATCGAATACGTTTTGGGGTGTGGTACGTTTAAAAATAAAAAATAAGTTTTAGTTTTGTCTTGACAAGTGAATATGACGTTCTTAAATATAAGTTCAGGGTTCTTTCGAATTAATCTATGTGGGGTTACGAGTGCAAGTGAGCCAAGCATGTGCCTTGGGTATCGTTAAGTTAATAACGTTAACATGTTTTCTATTCCTGATATACCCTTGGCCATTTTCCACAAACCGAATCAAGTCCTATTGATCTTTTTGAATTTCCGAGCCTACATTAGTGGATAATGAAACTCTGTCAGGCATATGGATTTCCTATACCTTATTGGTTTTAGTCATGAGCTTTATTAGTAGATAATCCAATCTGATTGGTGGATATTTATATACTTCAGTTTTCGCGCACACACTTGAACAGGATTTAGAATGGCATTTACTATTATTGAATGTTGAAATTCTAGAACACCACATAGTGTGTTTTATTTTTGAACTTAATAGGATTAGGGGCCGATGAAGGAAAACCGTTTGGTCGGTTAGATGAAATTCAAAACTTGCACATTATTGTTTTATTCGTGTTTTTCATTTTTTGTATTTACATTTCGTAATTAGTTATAATTTCTTTTATTGTGTGGGTGTTTTGCTCGAGAACTAGCAAAATTCTAAGTTTGGGAGTATTTGATAGGTGTAATTCTCAAGCCGATTTTGGTAATTTTCGAGTATTTTTATAACGTTTTAATATGTTTTAATACGTTGTTATGTGTTTTTGTATAAATCAGATGTTTGGGACGAAAAAGAGCTAAAACGATTGAAAATCAAGCTAATTGATGGAACGGCAATGAAAGAACGAGTAAAAAGAACAAATCCTGCAACTGCAGCCCACTGCTGCAGCAGTGAAATAATAGGATACCATTGATCAACCATCGCTACAGCGGTGACCACTACCGACATACCCACCGCTGCAGCGGTGACCTCTGCATCTGTAAAGTAGATTTTTAGATATTTTTTGCCCTTCATATCCTTCCTCCCTCTCTCATTTTCGGCATTAGAGCTCCTTAAACATAAGAGAGCATATTTTGAGAGGTTTTTGGGGATTTTATTCAAACCCGAAGAAGAAGATCTCAAAGCAAAGAAGAGGAAGCGATCTCGGAACGGTTTTAGTGTCAAATCTTCGGATACCGGCTAGTTCTCTTCATTTCTTTCTTTATTTCTTAATTTCGGTTTATTGTTTGAGCATGTTTAGCTCGTTTATCATTGTATATACGATTATGGCCGTTAGCTAAACATGAATTGTCTAGAGATTAATATAATTTAAATGAAATCGTTGTTTGTTTGAATTGTGTTTCTTTAACAGTTGTTCTTCGTAATCCAATTATGTTTATTGTTCTTGTATTTCTATATATGCTTATTTAGGAATATTGAGAAATCCGGATTTGACACTCAGGAGAGGTAACCCCGAATTCGGACTAGGGTTTAAACACAACGTGACAATCTAATAACCCGAAACGGAGTTAGAAAGTGTGCAATCCGTGACGTTAGGGCAAGACTCATGTGACTATGTATTCTAAAAAATGCTAGAGGGGGACTTCGGCAGTAACACGAAGTCACATATTCATTCACTTTACACTCGGAAGAGGGAGTATATGAGTTTACGATACAAAGATTGTCGGATAGGTTGAACACTGTTATTGTAAACTAAACAAACTCAAACACGTTTAAATAAATGAAATTAATCCCTAGATAATCTATTCCCCTAAACGTCTCAATATAATATTATACTATAATTAGTTTAATTAGTATTTTAGTTTAGTTTAGTATATTTTATTAAAAACTTAATTTGAATTGCCTAAATAAAGTTAGGTTATGATAATTACGGTATTCAACGATAATCTGAATTAATCACTGTAGATACGACAACCCCTACTCTTCCCATTATACTAAAACTTAACTCGTGCGTTGCGGTGAAAGTAACGACGTATTCACGCGCTATCAATGTTCATCGGTATGTTGAGGTCGCCAAAGTGATTCGCTGACAGTGGCTAAGAAAAGAGGCTTGGAAGAGGTTCACAGCTAGGGATCCGATGAAGGTCAGAGCTAGGGTTTCGGTGAGGACAGATGTTCGTCGAATCGAAGCGATGGCAGGAGGAAAAGCAGTGAAAGGTGGTGGTGGCTAGGATTTAGGCTGGACAAGAGGGTTAATCGATGATGGCAGCGGCTAGGGTTTCGACTAGTCGAGCAAGTAAAAAGATGGTGGCAGCTAGGGTTCTGATTGGTTAAGCAAGTAAAATGATGGTGGCGGCTAGGGTTTCAACTTGTAAAGATTGTTGTTATGCTAGGGTTGAACTCACTAACCACCTATTCAGTGGTTCTCGACGACAAAGGCCGGGACTGAGTCGTTGGAGGTTAGCGCCGACGAGAAAAGGTTGTTCTCATGATCGCCACCTTAGAACTCCTCGTATAGAATTATCCTTGGAAACAACTTTCACCAAGTTCGTGTTTATAGATGAATTATCCTTGTTACTCGAAAATATTGACAACACAAGTTTGATTAGTGATTTTACAACTAAGAAATACACAAGGAATATTGTTTACTTGATGTTGCTTTGATGGTTAATGTTTTTTAATTTTTATTTCAATTTGTGTTGGTAAGCTGTCTTTTTTTTTTTAATAATTATGTAGTAAAATAATTTTTTTCTTTCTTTTTGGTTATGTTAATGTTTCTTTTTTTGTGTGTTTAAGTAATATTAATATATTTTTCATTTAAATTCAATAGTTATAAGGATAATTCCTATTTAATTAAGAAATTCAAATTAAAAAAAATAAGGCCCCTTAAACTCCAGGGCCAGCCCTTGGTCTGGCCACCAAACCTTTACATAGGAAGAAAAACTCAAAACTATATGCAACACGTACCAAGAGTCCGACATGAATACACGCCAAAACCTTAACCTCGTGGCTAACAGTCCAAGCCACCATCATAACGTATAAATCTATTCCACGATTTCAATCGTCTCCAAATGCTACCTTAGTGATTGGTAAACACAATCGTGTGAACATCCCTCGCATTATAATTTCGCTAACATTTATCACAAGGAATTGACAACGTATACAAAACTCCAATAAATTAAATGAGAAGGGTGTGCAAAACAATGAAGTACAACAAATACCATCAGAGTTTTTAATGGCCAAAATGAAGTACGGAATTACTTAGAAATATCGAATAACTAATCTGTCAAAAAACATAGTATGATGCTGCCGGACCCAGTCTTTAATCTCTAAGCAGCTGCAATATCCCAAAAGAGAAACACACCAATAAGAATTCGTTATTCATTCACTTCACTCCAAACATTAACGACATATTTAGTACGCGGAATTCAACTAAAGAATGGAATGCTCATAGGAATGATCATCCCATTCTCCTCTTTGGTATGTGGAATTAGTTTTCATTTCCCTTCTTAGGTATTCGCTAAACCCGCAATCTGTGGGACCAAATAAAACATGGTACTAAGTTGGATGTGTCATTGGATTCAAAATGGAAAAGTATTAATAATACAATTGTTTCCATTATCCAATCACCTTTTTACCAACAATCTCGCCAGAATGTACATTATTCATCTGAATGTTGCCCCATTTTTTCGTAATATTGTTGGAATGCTGTCGGAGTTCTGTAATGTTATCGAAATATTGCGTGAACACTGGTTATTGTTGCGACATGTTTCCATAACTCCGATAAAGTCCCCGGAATGTTGCCAGCTTTTATTGACTTATTTTTCAAGTTGAATTTATTCAGTTATTATTTTTCTAAATATTCAGCGTCATGGTATCGTTCCATTCCAATCCCATAAATATTCTAATCTTATACCCATTCCTTTCCATTCCCGTGTACCAAACATAGGAATAACCCATAGGCAACTTGAAAGAAGCCATGTTAAAACAATAATAAAAAGTAAGACCGGTAAAGCAAACCTTTTGTGGAAGATTCATCCTGTGGTTTCATGGCAGGAAAGAGTAAGACTTCCTGCATGCGTACATGGAATTATAAGACAACCATATGGAAATATATAAGAACTTAGACTTTTGCTTTATTCAGTCAGTTTTATATTTCGTAAATTATAATCATTTGAGAATTCACTATATTTTTTTGTATACTAAGATAATTTATGCAAATTCCACTAATTTAGCGGATTCCACTGGATTTAATACTGTGGAGGAATGTTTGGAATAACTTTCAGAAATAAAAACTAATCTAACAATTATAATGCAATAAAGGGAGCTACCACCAATAACTACGGGCGGCAACTCGGGTTCCTATCAACCCTAACCCGACCTGTTTAATAAACGTGTCAAAAAATATGACCCCAACCCGACCTATTAATTTTTCTAGTCACCCAAAACTGACTTGTTTAACCCATTCGTTTTCAATTTACAATGCAAACACTAATAAATACTCTGTCGTGTATTCTTCATTTGTTTTACATCTTTAACTTTTATATTTAAAAAATAGAAAATATTCAAAATTAACCAAAACTAATATTAAAAATAATATGCTTAAACTAAAAATTCCAAAAATAATGATTGATAATTGATTCAATTTACAATACAAACACTAGTAAATACTGTCAAGCATTCTGAATTTTTTTTTTTTAAATCTTTCAATTCTATATTTAGAATATATATATATTAAAATATTCAAATCCACAACAATATTAAAATAATATCCTTCAACTAATGAATTCCAAAAATCATGCATCAGAAATAATTGACAATCCATTCATTTCATAATACAAAATAAAAGAGAGCCAAAAAATAACCGAACTATAAAATAAGGTAACAAAAAGTTCATTAAAAACTACAAAACTCAAATAATCTCTATCCAATCAACTAAAACGGTTTGTTCGACTTGGAATCGAGTTTTCTGGGTTGACCCTAACCCAACCCAAAATTTGTATCATTCTCGTCATGTTACTTTCAGGTTCGTATTGGAAAAAAACCGACCAAGGGTTAAACCTAACCCGGTCCAAAATTTGTGTCATTCTCCTGTCGTTTTACTTTCAGGTATGTATTGTAAAAAAAAGCAACCCTAACCAGCTAATTTCATATAGATTCCGCGTGTCATGTTTTCAGGTTGTGTTGCAAATTGCCATCCCTACCAAATTAACCCATTCGAAATTATTTTAAGTTCATAGTTTATTAACAAAGAAATGTAGTCTAGAGAACTCAACCCCCCCACCCACCCCCCAAGGTTTGGTCAAACCAAACAGCAATTGGAACCCCAGGTTTTTCCAAACTTACTTTCCCTCCACCGTCAATGACAAACGTTACTTCAATCTAAGGGTGAGTTTTGGATGGAATGATTTGAGTGACCCGATTTAGAATTGAAAAATTATAAATTCACGGATTTGAAATGACTAGATAAAAGAAGTTAATTGCAATCCATCCTTACTAACTTCATCCTATAATATTTTTTCCTCCAAATTTTTAGACTATTTACTTTAATGAACACCATTTCCCTTGCAACGGAAATACTTCTATCCCTTGATTTTAAAGTGACTCATCAAAATGGAGCCTAACGAGAAAGATGAAAAGGCTCTTTTCCTCATCAAACGTGTTTAACATAGAATTATTTAGAAGCAAATAGGAGATACTACTTTTAAATCCATGTTTTTTCCTTTTCATCTTTTTCCCTTCCCCACCTCCCATCCATCTCTCCTTCATATAAGAATAACAGCAACAACCACCTCTAAACCACGTCTTCCAAATCAAAACCGTCATCATCCAAATGAAACGAGACGAGGTTAGCTATCATGCTACTGCAAGAGCAAAACCTCTTTCCAAAGGCTATGAAGCAGGCGACTTAAAGGGAAATGTTCTCAATTGCACGTTTACAAGCTCACCTTCGACATGAATCGGACTGCGTTCATTCCTCCCCAAAAGCGAAAGTTCAACACAAGGCTAAATTGATCAAAGATTGCTATTCCCTATCTGGGTGGGCGGGTCAATTTCCTAGACCCCAATGGGCTCGTCACCACAACAGGTCATCTTCAGCAGGCAAATGACCAGCAACATCACACAGAGAAAGGCGAAGCAGTACACGTGTGGCATCCCATTATGGATGTAATATGTCAGCATCGTCTTTGCCAACATTTCTGTTTTGCATTTGTTGTTTGCTTAAGTGCAAGCCTAGGCAAAAGGCGCAGCGCAACGCACCCTCTGCGCTTCGTCTAGGGTTAGGCGATTGACTTGCCTAAAGCGTTTGCCTTCTTCGCCTGGGCGCACCTCACGCCTTGGGCACGCCTTGCATGTGAGTCTTGAGCATTGAAGATTCTTGAGCATTACAGACATCGCAAACATCGTTGATCTTCGATTCTTGAGCAGAAAGCACACATTGCAGGTGAGTCTTCTCCTTCGACTTCGAATCTTCAATTCTTGAGTAGAATCGCACATCACAAGTGAGTCATCTTCTCCTTCGGCTTCGAGTCTTCGATTCTTGAGCAGAAATAGCAGGTGAGTCTCCTTCGACTTCGAATTTCTCACCTTCGGTTCTTCAGCAAACGATTTCGCAGGTGAGTTTTCTTCGTGAGCATACCATTGAGAACCTTCTCCTTCGAATTTCTTCTCCAAATCTTTTCTTCCTCTACCCTGTTCTTCTCCTTCGAATTTTCTCCATTTCGTCGCAGATAAGCAGGTGAGTGCTTCGTTTCTATTTCATGTTATCTCTTTACTTATTATTTATTTATTTGTTTAACAGGAAAGTGCTTGCTTGTTTAACTAATTATTTATGTTTGAAAAAAAAACTATTTTTTTATTTATTTATCAAAATTTACTTTTATTAGGGTAAAGATGTTAATCTAATTTTCTATTTTTTTCCACTGAGTTGATGTTGTTAGGGTTCCCAGTTTGTTTGCTCTTTGTTTATGGATGTTTAAAAAATTTTATTTTGGGTTTTTTGGAATGGTTAATTTAGATTATTATTTATTTGTTTAATTGTTTATTTAGTTTATTAGGGTTTTAAATTTTAATATAATTTTATTAGTTAATTCTTCTTATTTATCGGTTCACATGCGACTACGTAGTGTGTTTTATTTTTTATAATTAAAATTTTGTTGATAATTTTACTTCTTCATTTCAAATTTGCAATACATTAGTGCTATTAATTGTTTTTTATTTTTTATTTTAGTATCGTGCACCTAGCTTCGCTCAGGCTAGCACCTTGTGCCTAGGCTCTAGGACACCTTGTGCGCCTCGGTGCGCCTAGAGCCTTTAACAACAATGGTTGTTCATATTAACTCCTTGTTGACGACAAATTGGAGTTTTCTATGGTTCCCACCTTGATTTTTTTGTGGATGTCAATAGCCCAAAGGATTGGAGGGTATTTTTTAAACTAACGTCTATATAATAAGACCAAGAAAGGACTGGTATCAGTGGGGGATATTTTTGAGTTGTCAGATTAATTTAGATAAAGAAGGGTTTAGATTAGAAGTTTTAGACCGAACCCTAGGTCTAAAATGCACGCAGTAACCTCGCTCTCACTTTCTCATTACATATTCACAATTTTTTTATTTTTTATTTTGGTAGAAAACATCTTCACAATTTCATTCCTAACTTTCTATCAGATGCAAATATCTTCCGATATTATGATCTTTGGTAATTGTGAAGCGGTTAAGTATGTTGTTAAATTTCCTTTTGTTGTAATTAAGAGCTAGCTTCTTGGCTTAGATTCATTTTACAAATTCTGTGTTTTCAGTGTAGTTCCCGAGTCCATGGCTGTTCGTTAATGAAATTTGTTTACCAAAAAAACTCGCCACCAATACACCACCACGCAATTAACCCTCCTTCATGGAGACAATTAATCATCAAAAAGTAGATCATGTATCCACATGAACATATGCTATAGATGGTGCAACACTCGTGGATGTGCAGCTTGTATGAATACCCAGAACATCAAAGATGATTGTGAGAACTTTAAGAAATTCATAGAGACATTACCCAAACCATAAAACATTTTTCTCTCCGTTCACCAAACTTTTCTCCCTTTGATTTCGATCGCCGGCTGGGGGGTTTTGGAATTGAAAGCCTCCCTCCCCCTCCCCTTCCCTCACCTGATAAATCTGTACCGCCTAAGCATCCTCTTTTTTGATAACCGAGTCAAGGGTCACCAGTTCAACCATCTGGTCAGCCATAATTGAATCGTCATCTAATGATTAATGATATATCACATTAATGATATTCTTATATATAAATCATTCCCTGAATGTACAAATAAGAGCCAAGTTCAAACTAGAAGAGAAGCAAAACAAGCATTCACATGCCAAACGGAATGAAAGATAAAAGAGGGGCATGATTTTCAAACGAAATTCTATCCCACGTGCCTTCAAAGAAGAGATACACAAGTAGAGCCTTATTAAAACGCTCTTGCAAGGCCCTTAAATGGATTGGGCAATGGATGGGCCCACCTGGGCGTGGAACAGGTCAACAAAAATCATTCTGGATTAGTGGTTTGGCCAGTTCAACCACAGGTTTTGCCAGTTTTAATAATTAGCGTGTGTTTTTTCAGTACCCGGCTATAGGGGTGAGATCTGTTCGATTGTAAGACCAAATGATGGTTTAATTGGTTCTGCTGGCTGGTATGGTCCGGTTTTTAAACACCGGTTCTTGGTGGGGACTAGATGGCAGTGCTTTCAATTGCGATAGAGTGGCCTATATCGTAAGGCTGAAAAAGAGAAGATAGTGGTTCAGAGTGGACCAGCGATGGTGAAGATGATGGTGCGGGCAAATTTCTGATGGTGGTTTGTGGTTGTTCTGGGTGGGGTGGGGGTTGGGCAAGTGGCTGCTGGTTGGTGGTCATGGTAGTGGTGGGGTGGTCAAGGGTGGTCAAGGGTGGTTGTGGCTATGGACGTTGATGTTACATAGGAGGATGGGCTGGTCATGGTTCATGCAAAGGGAAACATAGAAGGCAGATGGGAAAAAGGAAATTAAGGAAGAAAATGGAAAGTGAAAGATGGAAAATCAAAAGAGAGAAAACAAAAGAAAATATGAAAGGGGAAAAAATAAGAAAATGAGGGGTTTTATGGGTAAACCTTTGCCAATTGATGTTGATGTCACCACTTTCCGGCACAAAAGGACTTCATTGGTCATACATATCAAATGATGAGGGGGTGTCTGGTGAATTGTTCAAATTAAGGGGGTGCTGGTGGTTTTTTACCAAGTGACAAGGGGTGTCTTTGGTGGTAAACTCTTCAAGTATTCATATAACTTAATTATGAGAGAAATGTTATCCATATAAAAATGTCATTTCATAATTTGAGGATATACTAGGAAGTTCATGCAAAAATAATGATGACATCATCAACTTTGTAAGTTCTGGAAAACTTTACATAAAACCCTGGCAAGGGGGAGGGAAATGCAGTGTACTTTTGGGAGAAGCAGGGATCTAGCTGCAATTTGGACAAACCTCAAGGTAAGTAAAATTTTCCCTTAAATTTATAGTCTATATATGTTTAATTTGATAAGTTGAAAACCTTAGGGGGCAAATTAATCACTAAAGAGTGTGATTATTTAATAATTTAAAAAACAATTGAAATAGAAAACAATAAAAAAAAAATCTTATTATATAGTCATCCATTTTTTTTTTTCAAATTTTTGTTACCTAATTAATAGAACAACTTATCTTTTAATCCTTTATCAATTATTTAGTTATCTCTAAAAAACATATCAAATACAAATTTAATATTTAATTGATATTAACTCGATAGATTCAATTTAGTTAATATTAACTGAAGAATTAAAAACTTAATAAAATGAATAAACAATAACAACAACTAAGTCTTTATCCCACTTAAGTAGAGTCGGTTGCATGTCATCAAATCAGTTCTAATAGTCTCGTTCCAAATCTTCTTAGACCTACCTCTCTCTCTAATAGCCCCCGCACTTGAACTAAATTACCTTTTCTCATTGATGTTTCTATGGGTCTTCTACGCACATGTCCAAATCACCGTAAACAATTTTTTCTCTACTTCTCTTCGATAGGTGTTATGCCTAAATTCCCTCTAATAGTTTCATTCTTAATTTTATTCATTCTCATTTTCTGACTCATCCATCGTGACATCCTCATTTATGTTAAACTAATTTAATAGACATACTTTGTTTTTACTGCCCAACATTTTGAACCATACACAAGCGCCGGTCTTATTGTAATTTTGTAGAATTTTCATTTGAGTTTCAATGGTATCCTACGATCGCATATCACCCCAACTGCAATTCTCCACTTCAACCACCTTGTCTTGACTTTATAAGTAATATCCTCCTCAATTTTGTCATTACTCTAAATCATTAAACCTAAATATATAAAGTGATCCACTTTTGGAACTTTCTCATCCCCAATTTTGACCGCACCATCATCTCATTAGGCATTACTAAAATTACAATGCATGTATTCCATCTTACTTCTACTAGACTCTAAGACTTTTCTCCATCTTTCTAACTTAATATTAAGATCTACTCTATTTTCATCAATTAGTATTATGTCATCCGCAAATAACATACTCCAAGACTCCATCTTGGATATGTTTTGTTAGCTCATCCATAACTAGAACGAAGAGATAAGGACTTTAAGATGATCTTTGATGTAAGTCTATATTAATAGGTAATGCACAAGTATTGCCTCCTCCTCTCCGAATACTAATGACTATATTTTCATACATATCCTTAATTACCTCAATATATACATTGGATACATGTTTCATTTCTAGCACCCACCACAAAACTTCTCTAGGTACCCAATCATAAGTCTTCTCTAGGTTCACAAATACCAGATGTAAATCTTTTTTCTTCTTTGTATATTTTTCCAATAATCTCCTGAGTAAATAGATATCTTCAGTGATTGATCAGTTGGGCATAAATCCAAATTGGTTATCTTCAATGCTCGTTTCATATCTTATTCTATATTCTATCACTCACTCGCTCCCAAAAT
Organism: Eucommia ulmoides; assembly: GCA_016647705.1. Lineage (NCBI taxonomy): Eukaryota > Viridiplantae > Streptophyta > Magnoliopsida > Garryales > Eucommiaceae > Eucommia > Eucommia ulmoides. The sequence continues at coordinate 39,428,444 of CM028335.1, forward strand.
TTCATAATGACTCATTAGTTTTATGCCACGGTAGTTCGTGCAACTTTGAACATCCCTTTTATTTTTATATATGGGAACTAAAATACTCCTCCAGTCATCAGGCATTCTTTTAGTTCTCAAAATGTCATTAAAAAATCTAGTCAACTACTCTATCCCAAGATCTCTCAGACCTTTCCACACCTCTATTGGGATCTCATCTGACCCTATTGCTCTTCCAATCGTCATCTTCGTTAGTGTTATTCTAACTTCTGAAGCCTTGATTCTTCTATGAAACCTATAAATCTTATTTGAAGGTAAACAAGGCAACTCTAGATTAGATTCTCCAGCATTGTTCTCATTAAATAAACAATAAAAATAACTTCTCCATCGTTCCCTAATCTCTTCATCTTCACTAGGACCTTCTCATCATCGTCTTTAATGCACCTGACACTTCCTATATCTCTAGTCTTTCATTCACGTCGCTTAGCGAGTTTAAATATGTATCTCTCTCTCTCTCTCCAGCCTGTATATCTAACTTTTGATACAAATTATTATATGCCCGAAACTTTGATTCTTTAATTACTTTTCTTACCTCCATTTTTGCATGTTTATACTTCTCCCAACTCTTCCTGCTTCAACATTTTTACAATTTTTTGTAAGTTATTTTCTTGTCACAAATGGCTTTTTCAATCTCCTCATTCCACCACCAACTTTCCTTATATTGTGGTCCCCCTTATCGAAAATCTCCTAAAACTTCTCTTCCTATCTCTCATCACTCCACGTTTTGTTCACTTCCTCGTGTCTCTTCCATGACTCATCATTGCTAATTTTATTCTTAAACAACTTCATCTTCTCACCACTTAGATCCCTCCAACATATCCTTGCATGCCTTCTTATCTTAAAATCCTGCTTTCATCCCTAAAACTTCAAATCGATTACCATCAGCCTATGTTGGGTAGCAACACAATTGTTAAATGCTCTAGGCGCACCGAGGTGCACAAGGTGTCCTAGAGCCTAGGCGCAAGGCGAGGCGTTAGCCTGAGCGAAGCCAGGCGTACGATACTAAAATAAAAAATAAAAAACAGTTTATAGCACTAATGTATTAAAATATCAACTAAATTTTAATTATAAAAAAATAAAACACACTACATAGTCGCATGTGAACCGATAAATAAGAAAAATTAACTAATAAAATTATATTAAAATTTAAAACCCAAATAAACTAAATAAACAATTAAACAAATAAATAATAATCTAAATTAACCATTCCAAAAAACCCATAATAAAAAATTTTAAACATCCATAAAAAAAGAGCAAACAAACTGGGTACCCTAACAACATCAACTCATCAACACAGTAGAAAAAAATAGAAAATTATATTAAAATCTTTACCCTAATAAAAGTAAATTTTGATAAATAAATAAAAAATTAGTTTTTTTTTTTTTTCAAACATAAATAATTAGTTAAACAAGTAAGCACTTTCTTGTTAAACAAATAAATAAATAATAAGTAGAGAAATAACATGAAATAAAAACGAAGCATTCACCTGCTTGTCTGCGACGAAATGGAGAAAATTCGAAGGAGAAGAATAGGGTAGAGGAAGAAAAGATTCAGAGAAGAAATTCGAAGGAGAAGAAGGTTCACAATGGTATGCTCACGAAGAAAACTCACCTGCGAAATCGTTTGCTGAAGAACCGAAGATGAGAACTTTGAAGTCGAAGGAGACTCACCTGCGATTTCTGCTCAAGAATCGAAGACTCGAAGCCGAAGGAGAAGATGACTCACTTGTGATGTGCGATTCTACTCAAGAATCGAAGATTCGAAGTCGAAAGAGAAGACTCACCTGCGATGTGTGATTTCTGCTCAAGAATCGAAGATCAGCGATGTTTACGATGTCTGCGATGCTCAAGAATCTTCGATGCTCAAGACTCACATGCAAGACGCGCCCAAAGGCGTGAGGTGCGCCCAACACCCAGGCGAAGAAGGCGAACGCTTTAGGCAAGTCAATCGCCTAACCCTAGGCGAAGCGCAGAGGGTGCGCTGCGCCTTTCGCCTAGGCGCGCGCTTTAGTGCGCCCTTAACAACTATGGGTAGCAATACTTTTTCCGGGTATGATCTTACAATTCTTACATATTAAGCAATCCCTCATTCATGTAAGAACAAAGTCTATTTGGCTATTCCTCTATCCGCTCTTAAATGTGATAAGGTGTTCATCTCTCTTCTTAAAACATGTATTTAGAAGAACTAAATCATACGCCATAACAAAATCTAAAATCATCTCACACATTGCATTTTTCTCCCCAAATCCATAACCGCCATGTACTTTCTCGAAAGTTTCCCTTTCCTTCCCTACTTGTTCATTCAAATTTCCCCCAATAAATATTTTCTTTTGGTTAGGTATACTTTGAAGAACTTCGTCCATCTTCTCCCAGAATTCTCGTTTAACATCTTCTTGCAATCCCACCTGGGAGCATACACACTAATAACATTAATGACCTCTCCTCCAACCATCACCTTCATAACCATCATCCTATCTCTCATTCTCTTAATATCGACCACGCTATCCTTTAAGTCTCTATCTACCATACTACCCACCACATTGCTATGTTTGTCCTTCCCCGCATACCATAACTCATACCCCGTACTCTCAATTTCTTTAGACCTCTCTCCAATCCACTTAGTTTCCTGCAAGCAAAAAATATTAATTCTTCTTCTGCTCATCACGTCCACTAATTCTCTAGTCTCACCCATCAAAGTACCTACATTCCAAGTTTCTAACCTAAGTCTATTCACATGGACTAGCTTCTTTATCCGCACCCGTCCACCATAATGCGGCAACCCTTACTTATTTGACACCATATCCTGGCAAAGACATGACGCGTCGCTTCCGAACGACACCATAGCCCACCCTTGCTCATTTCTCACTACATTAGGGCGGTGGTAATGTAGCGCGTTGCTAGTAGGGGACGCCCCAAAATGTATTCGGCAAAGTTTTACGTTAGCTGGCTGACAAAGTTTTTCATGAATAATAAATGAAAACATTATATGACTTATTTCAAGGACAATCTAATAATCTCCCCAATAAAAGGCAAATCATGGTGTTTTTAACATTCGAGAGCAGCAAAAATGAAAAGCAAGTTTTTGACAGAGATTATGTTCCAAGGCATTTTAGACTCCAAAAGCTCTCCTGACGAATAATCTTCAACACACAACACTAGCCTTAGGGGAAATTGAAAAAAAAAAGAACATATTTAGAAAAAGGGAAGAAAAAAAAAAGTAGGCCAACACTCAAATAAGCACCAAAGTAAAGCACAAACCTTGATGTTCTGTGAATCCGTCAAAAACATTGTAAGCCGATCAACACCCAATCCCCAACCACCAGTTGGAGGAAGCCCATATTCTAGAGCCGTACAAAATGTTTCATCCAAAGCCATTGCTTCATCATCACCAGATTGTCGGTCCTAAAATTTCAATAATATGAAACCCTTAGTGACCCAATTTTACACAAAAATAACTGACAAGCCATTTTCACAACTTCTTAATGAAGAGCGTACCTTGAGTTGGTCAGCGAACCGCTGGCGTTGAACCACTGGGTCATTCAACTCGGTATATGCATTGCAAAGCTGTAAAGTTATAGAATGAAAATTGGGACATTAAGGAACATGTAAGTACAAAAAGGACAATTGAAACCAAAAATCATTACATGACAACACTTACTTCGTGCTTGTTGACAAACAACTCAAAACGTTCTGTTAGGCACGGTTTTGACCTATGCCACTTGGCCAATGGACTCATTATCTCTGGATGGTTGATGATAAAAGTAGGGTTCACACATGTCTCCTCCAGAAAATGCCCAACTAGCTGTAGTAAGAGGAAAGATGTAGTTAAGATCCAGAAAATGTCCAACTGGTTGTTTCAGAGAGACTATGTAGTTACTCAAAAATATATCTATGAAACCAGGAGTCTTGGGTTCCAACAAACATGAACTGCTTAATCCACAAGCTCAGTATATTTCCATCAGTGTTGTAAAAGGCAGGGCATTGGGCGGGGCGTTTTGACCTGTTTGGGGCAAGGCGTGAGGCGTGAGGCGTGAGGCGTGAGGCATGAGGCATGAGGCATAAGCCCCGAGATACATAATTTTTTAATATTTTAAAAATTTTATATATAATAAAAAATACTAAAAATAAATAAAAAGAATATATATGAAAAAGAAATGTGGATAAAATCATAAGATGACAAAAGTTATGAATCATAGATAGTGCTTTAAGTAAAATTCTATTTTCCATATGAGGTCAACTTATTTAGAGATGCTATTAAATATTATTTTTTATTTTTTCATCTATTCTCTAACAAGTAATAATCTTCCTTGAATTCTCATCAAAGACTCAAAAAATTTCCTCTATTATTTAAAAAAAAAACGCATGACTTAACCCTAGTTCTCCTATTCCCACCGCCATTGACCTTTGGTTCCTCATTTGAATGACAACCTCTGCAACCCCAAACCTGAGTGGCACCTCTAGCCTTCGAGGTCTGGCACCGGCGAAGCAAAAAAGACAAAGATGAATACAGGTGCAAAATCATATTTTGTCTCTCCTGATTTTTTCAATGATGGAAACACAGGGCGTAAGCCCCATCGGACTTCTCTTGCCCACAGCATCTGGGCGTAAGCCTAGCTAGAAAATAGCCCCCTCATGGCCCAGGGTAGTTTAGGATCACCCCGCCTCTGGGCGAGCCCCACAAATGCCTTTTATAACATTGATTTCCATAAACATCTCAAATCTTGTTTCCAAAGGAAAAAAGACAGATGCCAAATTCATATGCAGATGAAGTAAATTAGAATCAACAGCAAACTATTCCTCTCTTAGTAAAATAATACAAAAGATTTTTGATTCAGAAGAATACGTGTCCATGGACAAGCACATAGCAGCAAATTAGATGACCTAAATTACAACCAAGAAATAAAAAGACTAACCAGGTCACTAATGTTAAGATTAATAACATAGAATCAAAGGAGAAGAGAGAACAGAGGCTTCAGTTTATTATTATGAATAATGAATGCAGTTTTACAAGAAAAAACCTAGGAAAGATAACTTATATAGACTTACAACCAAATAACCTAGAAAACGAAGAAAAGACTATTTTACCCATAATAATAAACAAATATACTAACTCTAATAACTAATACCCACAAGCACCAGAAAGGACACACCACACACCATATATTGTACATTTTGGAGCACAATCAGGTACCTCACACGGTTAATGCTACAACCACAAATTGATTTATCAACCAAAAGCAGCAGAATGAATTGTTACTTGAAAAGCAATTAGAAGAGTGGTGTCATATCGACTCTCCCAAGGAGGAGGTACAAGTCAAAGTGGAGAATTTGAAATTGATGTAGTCATTGCATAAAAAATTTGGAAGGGGAGAAGAAAAGTGACACAAAATAAAGAGAAACCAAAAAAAGAAAAGTAGGCGGCTACCACCGAGAGACTAAAGATATCGGCGAAGAGATACTTTTTTTTTTTTACAATCACGAAACTAATAAATCCACGAGTCTAGAAACTTTTTCCCTTTTCTGCTTGGTAAACCCAAAGCATAAGCTCACAACCCACCAACCACGCAGTAGAAAACTTCAGGAGCCAAAAGAGAAGATCAGCAAAGAAAGAAGCAAAAAATGAGCATTGACAAATTCACAACCATGCAAAACGCAAGTTTCTACATTTATAATAAACTGGGCTATGACTAGGGAGAAATGCTCCTTGGGCGCACTGTAACGCCCCTTACACATTAGCCTTCCTACATGGGAATTCTCTAAGTATTGAAGGTAAGTCTTGTATATATAGGGGAGGGGAAGAGGATATTGTAGAGAAATGTGGAGCATCCTAGATACCTCATTCTCTAGAATTTTCATATGTTGATATCTAGTAGAATTCTCTAGATGATTGATTGTAGCCGTTAGATCGAAATGATCTTGGCCGTCCATTGTGAGGCCCTTGGCCTATATAAAAGAGACCTCACCAAGTTGTGAATCAAATAATACAAGCTCTCATTCTCCCAAGCTCTCTCTTGCTCTCCTACTCTTGTAAGCTCTCTAGCTTTCCTTCCTTTGTTCCTTCTTAAAGTTTGTTTGGTAGTTTGTCTTGGTAAGGCTTACTTAGCACTTCCAAGAGGTTGGAATCGAGGCTAAGTGTCGCACGATTACTTCAGGAAAGTAAGTCTGTGACAGCTGTTATCAGAGCTTGAGGCACTAAGCTTGGATTGTGGCAATGGTGTCAACCGGAACATCAAACTTGGAGGAACCTGTGATGGAACGCAGTTGGGAGGAGAGCCGTCCCATTACCCGCCAAGGTAAAGAGAGGCAAGTCGAGAGACCTTATCTCAAGCCTTGACAAATGGATGGCTAGCTTGGAGGAGACGAAGGCAAAAGTGACGTCCAACTTTGAGGACATGGGGCAACATCTTGATGGCTTCGAGGCCAAGGAACAAGCCATCAACGAAGCTATGAAGGTGTCCATTTGTGAACTTGGTGAATCCCTACCGAGTGAGGTACGTGCTCTTCGAGACCAAGTCTACTTAGAGCTAAACATCATAAAGAAACGTTCGGGTTGAGTTGGAGAAAAGCCTTAGAAGTTACTATGGAGGTGAACTCACCAAAATCCAGGCGGAACTAGAGGATGCCCGATCGGATTGGGCTCTGTGCAAGCGGGCGGTATCGTCGGCGGATTAATGCCACTCTCGAGGTCTCGAACATCGACATTCCGAAACCGAACAATTTCTCGGGCAAGCGAAAAACTCGAGAACTAGACAACTTTCTTTGGGGGTTGGAACGATACTTCGCTGCCAAGGAGGCGGTATGCGAGGCCTCAAACATCAACAACACGGTGACGTACCTTACAGACGCAGCACTACTATGGTGGTGCCGGAAAAAAGAAGAAATTTCCAAAGGTACGTGTGTGGTTAATACGCTTAATGATTTCAAAAGATAAATCAAAAAACAATTTTATCTTGAGAATGCCGAAGCGGAAGCAAGGGGTAAGCTACACCGGCTAAAACAAACAGGGTCTATCTCAGACTACGTGAAAGAATTCACAATTCTGACACTAGAGATCCCTGATATGGCCGACAAGGATAAATTGTTCTACTTCCTTGATGGGTTACAAAATTGGGCCAAGACAGAATTGACACGCCGAGATGTGCAAGACCTCTCTATCGCTATAGCCGTAGCCAAATCGCTAATCAACTATAGTTTAAGAGGCGAAACCACTAAGACGAAAGACAGGCCCAGAAGGTACAATCAAGGCCGAGGTGGAGGAGACCACGGATTTTCCCAAAGTGGCCATGGAAATCAGGATGCTGGGGGTCACAAACCCTCGTCCTCGTCTTGGAAGGAAAGGTCATAGAATGCCAAGGATCGTTCACAGCCCAGGACCAATTGTTTCATTTGCGATGGACCACATTAGGCACGTGAATGTCCCAAACGAAAAGCGTTAAGCGCCATGACAATGGAATACGAGAAACAACACAAACAACAAGAGGACGAGGTACATATGAGCACTCTTCGTGTGCTGAACGCTATTAAGGCAAAATGCTCTAGGCAAGAAGCTTCGCAAAAGGGGCTAATGTTTGTTGAAACCATGATTAATGGAGTGCTCACTAAGGCCCTTATTGACACCGGGGCAAGCCACAATTTCGTCTCATTAGATGAGGCAAGACGATTGAACCTTAAAATCGCCAAGGAAGAAGGAACGTTGAAGGCTGTAAACTCAGCGGCCCAACCGCTACATGGAGTGGCACGAGGTGTACGTGCCAACATAGGACATTGGGAAGGAATTATGGATATGTCGGTGGTACCAATGGACAATTTCAAAGTCGTGATTGGCATGGAGTTCCTCGATAAGGTAAATGTTTTCCCTATTCCTTTTGCTAATTCAGTATGTATCATGGATAGTGGCAAGGCTTGCATGGTCCCTGCAGAACGTGTTGCCAAGATTGAGAAACAAGCTTTGTCCGCTATGCAATTCAAGAAAGCATTCAAGAAGGGGGAAGCCAATTACCTTGCAGTACTGAAAGAAACAGCAGACGATCCCATAGTACCTGACCTGCCCAAAGTCCCAAGGAACATCAAAGCGTCCTTGAAGAGTTCAAGGATGTTATGCCGAAGGAGCTGCCGAAGAGGCTACCACTCCGCAGAGAGGTGGATCACAAAATCGAGCTGGAATCGGGTGCCAAACCTCTGGCCATGGCACCCTATCGAATGTCACCTCCTGAGCTTGAAGAATTGAGGAGACAATTAAAGGAATTATTGGACGCTGAACACTTGCAAGTGTCTAAAGCACCATACGGGGCACCGATGCTGTTTCAGAAAAAGAAGGACGACTCATTACGTATGTGCATCGATTATCGGACACTCAACAAGATCAAGATCAAGAACAAGTACCCGATTCCTTTGATCGTTGATCTCTTTGATCGACTCGCAAAGGCTCGGTACTTCACAAAGTTGGACTTGCGCTCTAGGTACTACCAAGTCCAGATCGCCAAAGGAGACGAGTCCAAAACGACGTGTGTAACAAGGTACAGTTCTTTTGAATTCTTGGTCATGCCCTTCGGTCTCACCAATGCACCAGCCACATTCTGCACCTTAATGAACAACATTTTCCACCCGTTCCTTGATCGGTTCGTCGTAGTCTACTTTGATGATATTCTCATTTACAGCGAGACGTTGGATGAACATGTCCAACATCTCAAACAAGTCCTCCAAGTACTGCGCGAAAATGAGCTTTACATTAAGGTGGAAAAATGTTCCTTTGCACAAAAATAAGTGTCTTTCCTTGGTCACAAGGTTCGACGAGGGAAGATCATGATGGAGACATGCAAGGTGAAGGCGATTCAGGACTGGGAACCGCCAACAAAAGTAACGGAGTTGCGCTCATTCTTGAGACTTGTCAATTATTACCGACGCTTCATCCAGAGTTATTCTGCCCGAGCCGCCCCTCTTACCGACCTCTTAAAGAAAGGCAAGGCATGGGAGTGGTCTGAGAAGTGCCAAAATGCCTTTGCAGATTTGAAGAAGGCTGTCTCAGAAGAATCCGTCTTATGTTTGCCCGACTACTGCAAGCCATATGAGGTCCACACGGATGCCTCCGATTTTGCTATCGGAGGGGTTCTTATGCAGGAAGGACATCCAGTGACGTACGAAAATCGGAAATTAAATGACACCGAGAGACGCTATATGGTCCAAGAGAAAGAAATTACGATTGTGGTTCACTGCCTACGAACGTGGAGGCATTATCTCTTGGGGTCTCAATTTGTCATCATGACCAACAACATTGCCACATGCTATTTCCAGACGCAGAAGAAGTTGAGTCCAAAGCAAGCACGATGGCAAGATTTTCTTGCTAAATTTGACTATCAGCTAGAGTACAAACCAGGGCGAGTGAACATGGTAGCGGATGCCTTAAGTCGTAAGGCCGAACTAGCATCTATTAGTAGTCCTAAATGTCCATTGCTAGATCACATCAAAGAGGGACTGCAACATGATCCCCTAGCCAATAGTCTTGTCAGCATGGCCAACGAGGGGAAAATGTGACACTTTTGGCTAAGGGATAATCTTCTGTACACGAAAGGGGACAGTCTCTACGTCCCTAAGTGGCAAAACCTTCGGAAGGAGTTAATGAAGGAGAGCCACGATTCAAAGTGGGTTGGACATCCCGGCATGAGGCGCACCATGGCGTTAATGGAGGATGCTTACTACTCGCCTCGTATGCAGGACGACATAGAGGCCTACGTCAGGACTTGTCTTGTCTGTCAGAAAAACAAGGTGGAACAGCAACACCAAGCGGGATTGTTTGAACCGCTGCCCATACTGGAGCGACCATGGGAGACGGTCTCCATGGACTTCATATCAGCGCTACCGAAATCAAAAGGATGTGGGAGCATCGTGGTAGTAGTCAATCGATTCAGCAAGTATACCACTTTCATTCCTGCACCAGCAGACTGTACTGCAGACGAGATAGCCCGACTCTTCCTGAAAAATGTGGTGAAACTATGGAGAGTCCCTCAACATATTATCAACAATCGAGATCCTCAATTCACTGGCCGATTCTGGACAAAGTTGTTCAAGCTACTAGGAACGGACTTGGACTTCTCAACAAGTTTTCATCCACAAACCGATGGGCAGACAGAGAGGATTAATGCCTTGTTGGAGCTATACTTACGACACTACGTGAGTGCCAACCAAACAGATTGGGCTAAACTACTCGACGTGGCTCAATTCTAGTACAATTTGCAAAAGAGCGAGGCAACTAATGAAAGCCCTTTTGAGATTGTTACGGGAAGGCAACCTTTGATGCCCAACACCTTAGCAACTCTATGATGGGAAGAGTCCAGCAGCGTACAAATTTGCTAAGGCGTGGAACGAACAAACCAATATGGCTAGGGCGTATCTAGACAAAGCAGCCAAGAAAATGAAGAAATGGGCGGACAAGTCTAGACGGCCGTTGGAGTTCAATGAGGGGGACTTGGTTCTTGTGAAACTTCTGCCACAACAATTCAAATCTCTGAGGAAAGTTCACAAGGGCCTTGTTTGGCGTTACGAGGGCCCGTTCCCGGTGACAAAACGTGCCGGGAAGGTCTCCTCAAAACTCTTTCTCCCACTCAAGTTAAAGATACACCCTGTCTTCCACGTTAATTTCTTAAAGCCATATCATGAAGACACGGAAGAACCGGGACGGGGGGTATCAAAACGAGCGCCAACTGCAGTAATCACCTCTTTCGACAAAGAGGTTGATTGCATACTAGCCGATCGGATCATTCGAAGGAGAGGCGTGCCAAACTACCACGAGTATTTGGTCAAGTGGAAGAACCTGCCGAATAGTGAAGCAAGCTAGGAACATGAAGACCAACTTTGGCAATTTGCGGATCACATCCAGAGGTTCAAGGATAAAGGCGTGACGAGGTCGTCGCGAGAATAGGTGGGGGAGAATGTAACACCCCTTACACATTAGCCTTCCTACTAGAGGAATTTTCTAAGTATGGAAGGTAAGTCTTGTATATATAGGGGAGGGGAAGAGAATACTCTTGGAGACTTCCCATTTTCTAGAATATTCTAGGATATTGTAGAGAAATGTGGAGCATCCTAGACACCTCCTTCTCTAGAATTTTGTTATGTAGATATCTAGTAGAATTCTCTAGATGATTGATTGTAGCCGTTAGATTAAAATGATTTCGGTTGTCCATTGTAAGGACCGTGGCCTATATAAAGGGGAGGAAGCTCATTTGCTCCTCACCAAGTTGTAAATCAAGTAATACAAGCTTTCATTCTCCCAAGTTCTCTCTTGCTCTCCTACTCTTGTAAGCTCTCTAGCTTTCCTTCATTTGTTCCTTCTTAAAGTTTGTTTGGTAGTTTGTCTTGGTAAGGCTTACTTAGCACTTCCAAGAGGTTGGAATCGAGGCTAAGTGCCGCACGGTTACTTCGGGAAAGTAAGTCCGTGACAGTACGCCCAAGACTTTTCAGCGGAGCCCCGGGTGTAAAAATTGGGAGAAGTCCCAAGGTTTGGGGCGTAAGCCCAATGTAATGTTTTGTTTTTTAATTTTATTTTTTTATTTCAATAAAATAATTTTTAATTAAAAATAAGTTATTTTATGGTTAGCATTTAATATAACTAAAGTTACTATTAGAAAATAACCCTAAAATATAATTAAAAGTACTCGTCTTCCATTATTTTCTAATTAGGTGCTTAAATAAATATTTCTAGCGAGGATTAAACTTTCATGTTTGCTTATTTCTAGTTCACCATCCTATAGAAGTTTTTATTGTTTTACTTTGCTAATAACTTAGCCTAAATCTTTAATACATGTGATAGGTGTAAAATACCTATCTACTTCTAAACTGGATTTGGTAGTTTTCGAGTGAATTAATTATATTTAATTGTGTAGCGAAAACGGTGGAAAAATGGTGAAGAAACGAGGTTTCAAGATCACAGAAGCCACCGCCGCGGCGGTGAGAATGCAGAGAAGTGCTGAATTGAGCAAAGTCCCACCGCCGCAGCGCAAGGTCCACCTCCGCGGCGGTAAATGATCAGAGAGCTGAGGAACTATTCCACCGCCACGGCGAGAAGTCCACCGCCGCAGCGAAAGTTAAACCGACTTACTCACCGCCGGGCCGGTGACCTCTGCACAGCAAACAGATATTTTCAGATATTTTGAAACCTTGCACCTATAAAACATTTTCCCCTCATTTCCATTGAAACGACTTGGATGGTTGAACGTCCCTAACACTTAAGAGGTGATCCTTGGCCATTTTTGAAGAGCTCAAAGAGGGGAATCATCATTCGGGAAGAGGAAACACTAGCAGATCGATCTTCGGCGAAAGTGGAAACTACTCCACTTTAAGATTTGATCTTTCTCTCTTTATTTCTCTCTTTGTAATTTATTATTTTATTGTGAATGATGATGAATCCCTCTTGGTTTAATGTTCCAATGGCCAAGATCATGATAGATTAGTTAAATATTAGCTAGGGATCGGTGTAATTGTGTAAATACTAGTTTGGTTTAATATATGTTTCTTTAACGGTTGTTTGCTTTTAAATCCGATTGTGTTTATCATTTTATGACAACTTCAATATGCTTGTTAAGGTATTAGGGTTGGATTTGAGAATCTAGGGTTTGACGCTCGGAAGAGGTAACCCTAGATTCGGACTAGGGTAAACACATCGTTACGACCTAATGACCCGGGAGGGCGTTAATTAGTGTGCAATCGATGATGTTGGGGCAAGACTCACGCGGCCTAGAGTCGTTAAGACGTTAAGGGGGACTTCGGCGTTGACGCGAAGTTGCGTATTTCCCCTTCAACGCCGAAGTCGCGTATTTCCCCATCTTACACTCGGAAGAAGTGGCGGAGAAATTTAAGAACCGAGATTGTCGGATACCTAAACTCCATTATTGTTAACTAAAACGAAATCAAATATGTATTAGGTGAACGAAATCAAGCCCTAATTAATCAACTTAGTTAGGATTAACCCACTAATTATAGTTTAGCTTAGTTTAATTAGTTTAATTTTAAAACAATTCTTTAACCGTCTGGATAATAGGAGACTATATAAATTGCGATACTCAATTATTCAACCCGTCCCTGTGGGAACGATATCCGATCCTAAAAGATCCACTATATTAAAACTAGACCTCGTGCACTTGCGAGTAGTCAATACACGAGCGTAAAACCTCGGCATACAACATGTCCATTATTTTCTTTTGCCATCTTATATATTTTTCCTACAATTATTTTTAGGTATTTTTTAATTCTTATATTTCTTAAAAATATTAAAAATTCATATTTCATGGGGTTTACACCCTGCCCGGGACATGTTAAAACGCCCAGCCTTGCGCCCACGCCTTTTACAACACTGATTACAATGGCTAAGTGGGTTCTGAAAGATTGAAGAAAGAAAATAATTTACTTTGTCCAGTAAACGAGCTGTTGTTTGAGGTGGGGGGCATCTGATATCAAATTTTGTACACGCATCCACTAAATATCTGTTGGCTTCATCACTTGAGAGATCCTTTGGTATGCTGAGATTTGCCATTTTCTCTAACTCTTCTATCATATCAATCCTTCTGCAAAGTTGACAGCAGATATATCTTTCTGACATAATGTTTTCACAAGGGTTGTAGAAGGGAAGTAACATCACATGAACAATGAAAATGAATAGAAACCTGAAAGGGGGAGTAAAATCAATTTCAATTGGATCATTATCCAATCCATTTGCATGAAATTTAATTTTATAGCCACCTGTAAGCTCCATGATCATCCCTGTTACAAGTTCATTTTTAGTTAGGAAAAATCCCAGAGAATATATCATATTCCGATAGAAACAAAGAGCGTGTGTATAAAGGAGCACTTCTGCCAGTTTGCACCACAAATGTAACACTCACCGCTCAACATTTCTTCAGTTAATTCCATCAAATCATCGTAGTCCGCAAACGCCATGTAAAACTCACATGTAGTGAACTCGGGATTATGTGTCAAGTCAATTCCCTCATTCCGAAATTGTTTTCCTATTTCATAAACACGGTCTAATCCTCCAACAACTAGCTCTTTAAGATAAAGTTCAGGGGCAATGCGCATGTACAGCTTCATGTTCAGATCATTATGATGAGTAACAAATGGACGCGCAGCAGCTCCCCCAGCAATCATATTCATCATTGGTGTTTCAACCTTCAATTAATCCAGGTTTATCAAAAAGTCTAATTTTATCAAAACATTTCCACAAAAATGACTGATAAATGGCTTACCTCCAGGAAATCAAGTTTGTCAAGAAAACTTCTTATGTAAGAAATGATATTCGCCCGAGCCTTGAATATTTGACGAACTTCCATGTTCAACATCAAATCCAAATATCTTTGACGGTAGCGAGTTTCCTAGAAGATATATAAAAGTATACATAAATTAATTACAACATCAAAACTCAGAGAGAGAATGGACAGCAGGAGAGATCAACAGGATACTCCTTAATACCTGGTCTTTCAATATATAAGATTCAGGATTCTTCCCACTTCCTGGGACCCATAGATCATTCTTCTGCTCATGAGGAAACACTTTTCAAGTCAATAAAGAACAATACGCAATTGAACCAGTTGCACAAAATTGTGCACAGACCTTCATATTTGCATTATCTGCACCAGGAACAATTTTTTGCCTAGGCATCATATGGAGACAGTGAGATAGCAAAATGAATGACTTTGGGAAAATGCTCAGCTCTCCCCTTTTACTTTTTCCTGAAAGAAAGGTGATATACAAATTATAAAAAGTTATATTCCGTTTCGCGTTTTCTCAATAAAATAATTATATAACTGACCATGAAGGACAGAGGAACAGGGATGAAGTGAACTCCTTAAAACACATCAAAACTCCATCTTATAATATAATTCATTCTTTCATTTCTAGGCTCCAGCTCATAATGTGCTAGCTTTTCACGTTTTCCCTTTCATAAAGAAGATGGTAAATCCTAAATTAGGATGAGGCGAGAAAGAACACAGCTAATGTTTAGTTTTACAGGAAGATGAAGAAAAGGAGAGTCAAGCTCCAGCCTACTTCCATTAGGCTGTTCAAAATGTGGAGCAGACACAGGCCAAAAACAGAACATACAAGTGAATTTTCAAAATGAAGATGGGATAGTAAATGGGTGCTCGTGCACCACTGCAATCTGGAAAATTAAAATGGTTATAAAATAATAGTAGTAGCTGATAGGGGTAGCATTCCCGCTCATGTAGCCTCGGAATATAAGGAAACACATGAATGGGCGCCACAATGGATCGAGGTCTTTGATGGGTAGGACGGACCACCAAGTTGCGATTGGCTGGCCCAGAAGATTTTTATGGGAAAAGTCCAGCCAAGAGCATAGGCCCGACAGGAAAGCAGTCCAACTAACTTATTGTCCACAATAGTGAACGTGGATCAGTTAAGACTACATTCTTACGTGGGCTTAGTTGGAGGTTTATCGCGCAATCGTTGTTAGGTTGTGTCACCCTTGATATGAGAGAGGTTCAGGTAAAATATGTATAAAAATGAGTATTTTTCGTAAGTTTACAAGTGAGTTCTATATTACCAAATTTATTCACACTAGAACACGGGAAAGACTTTGACCGACACCACACCGGTATCACCTGAGCTTTTCACCAAAGCCAACGCCGAGGCACCCACAACAAAATGAGGAAGCTAAAAGAGACCCACAAGAAGATAGGGTCTCACAATATGGCAAAAAGAAGGCGGCGAAGGACCATCGCCACGAAAGGTGGAGGATAGATCCAAATGTACCGCCTTTGGAAAAGATTTCAGGCAAACAAAGAAAATTGTTGACGAAGAACCACTTCTAGACTATATAAAAATCCTCCTGGGGTTAACTTTTTTTTTTTTTTGCGAGGTAAAAATCAAGCAACTTCAAATTTTACAATCATTTAATATCTACAACTATCAAAAAATCCAATTCCAACCGACTAAAACAAACCAAAGATTTCAATGGATATGTTTCAAGAGCATAATAGACAAATCTAAAAGAACAAAATCAATATAGCCATGTGTTAACCCTTTGTAATTAAAAATGTGAGCTTCAATTTTTCGTGATTAAATGTTGAATGAGAATTTGTGACCTTATTTTTGGTAACTTAGTACGTGTTAGGAATGATCCAACACACACCCCTTATTGTGGAATATTTCAAGTCAACTTAGTCAGTCATGTAACAAGTATGAATACAAGTTTATGATCAACTTCAATTAGGCATACTTTCCTTCAGCCTTGTGCCTAGGCTCCCCAGGCATGTGCCGTGCAAAATGCACATCGCCTGAAACTAGCGAAGCACAAGAAATGAGCCTGCCTGTGGCCAAGGCACAAGCCTAAGCACATCTTTGACAACTATGACCGGTATCGCTGCTGACGGAAATTTTAAAAAGACTTAGAGTACAAAAATGCAATAAAAAACATGACAATCGAAACCATAATTGATTTTCAAACGAAAGAAAAAAGAGAACCAAACATAATAAAAGCAAGTAGAAATAAAATTTTGACCAAAAAAAACATGTCCCAAACCTGGAAACCCAATGATACCAACAATATCTCCACGCTTCACACCAGAATGAAACCTTGAAAATTCAGCTTCATCCATTTCAGATGTCCTGTATGACAAACCATAATTTAGTGTTTGTTTGGGACATCATGATGCAACAATGAACAAAGCAAAATTAGCTGGAGTTTTTATCAATTTTCATAATTTCATCATTTTAAATAAATTGGTGGAGTTATTCTTAATTTTCATCATTCAAATAAATAAATAATGAGATATTGTAGTAACTATATATTTTGATACTCGTTATTTTTCTTATATCATTCATAATCATCTTGAAGTGAACTACTTCTTAAAACTTCTAATATGAGAATAATTATTTTATTCTTTCTTTTAAAAGCTTCTGGAAAGTAAAGAGGCATCACTACTAGTTGTGTCGACAGTAGCCGCAACAACAAAACCATTGTTGTGCTTAACTAGGGTCGGCTCTATTTGCGCCAAAGAGCTCTTTCTAAGGCAATCCTTAGTTTAAAAGCAATCAAGTCCTTCATAACTATCCTTTACCATTTGCATTATTATTTTTTAAATCCACCTCACAATCATCACCCTCTTAGAGCACCTACCACCTGTCAAAAATCATTTTATAATTTTTGCATCAACATATCTTCTATATATATGCCAACCCATCTTAATGATTTTCTCTCATCTTATTCGCATTTGTGCTACCCGAGGAAGTATGGACACTTGTCAGAGGGTCGTCCTACATGTATCAGACATGTCTCTGACACGAACAAGTTGTGGACACGACAGGATATCTACGGGACACGTGTCTAAGTGTCCTGGTGAATTGAAAATTTAAATTTCAAATTGGACATTGTCTCAGACATGTAAGGGACACGCGTGAATACGTATGGGACACGGTGGGTTAATATTCAATATTTCAAAACTTATAGGGTAATAAAGGTAAATAAATAAAGGCTAAAAAATGTAAAGGGACAAATCCACTCACACCCCTTCACATCTAAAAACTACCAGATCTGCCCCCGAATAAGATAAAATTGACAATATTATCCATAACTTTTGTCTGATATATAGAATAATTATCTTTGAATGTAGTGACTTTTTTACCCTTAATATAATTGATCCATGAATTTCTAAAAGTAGTTTTTGTAAGTATATTTTTCCTTGTGCTTGCCTACCAATTGCCTCCCTCCATAGATAATTTTTTTGCAATTTTTACTTTTTGTGATTCAATAGTTAATCGTTTGCATTTTTATTTTTTGGCACTTTGTTATTTGTTAAATTAAGGACATCCCTGATTTAAAATTTTGTAAAATTTGTTGGTGTTCTAAATGATATGAGCATTAATAAAAATACTTAAGTCCGTGCTTCATAGCTGCTACCGCTAGCTAATGAGGAATGTGAATGATTAATTTTGACCCAAGAACATTAACATAATTTTCAAAATTTTATTTTCTTAGATTTAGATTTAGCCATTTGCATAATTTGATATGATGTGATACTAGATCAACAGCATACTAATCCGTTATACGAATTGTTTGTAGCAAGGTCAGAATCCCACTCTTATTGTCGGAATCCCACTTTTATTGTTTGCACTGATGTATTTTTCATATTTCATGCCCCTCCCCTCCTACTCCTTTGTTGTTTCCCAATTCAACATGCCAAATAGATAAAACCCTCATAAGCTCTAGAGGGTTTTGTAGAGGGCAGTTCTAATTGTAGCCACTTAAAAAATTAAAGCATGTATGTTCCACTTAGTTGCTTGCTTAAATTTCTCTCCATTTTATTTGAAATGGTTGTTTACAATTTAGATTTTTTAAAATTAATTTGCCATGGTCTTTTATTGGTTTGTTATATTCAATAAAGTGACAATATGTGAATACGTATTTCAAAACTTTCACAAAAATGGGTCACGGTGGGTATATGCTTCCCCCCACCCACCCCGGGGTTTGAATTTGGCCAGGTTCTGACAGTTTGGACATTCCGTTTGGTAACCGTTTCGTGCCCATCCCATGCAGTGGGATGGAAATGGGGATAGGATGGGATGGAATGAGAATTATGTTTCTTTCTTGAGAACAGAATCGCGTTTGATAACGACAATTTTTATTTTTATTTTTGGGAATAGAATTGCGTTTGGTAACGATTTTATCCTAGAAACAAAAAACGAACCCAAAGCCACAATCAAGCAATCGAATTCTAAATCACAATCAAGAAATCAAACCCTAAACCACAACCGAAATCGAAATCCTAAACCCTAATCAAAATTGAAATCGAAATCGAACTCTAAACCTCAATCGAAATCACATTTCGAAATCGAAATCACATTTCGAAATCGAAATCACATTTCGAAATCGAAATCGGGTTTCGATTTCGAAATCAAAACCAAGCAGACGACGAACACGGTTGAAGACGACGGTCGAAATTGGTTGAAGAAGACGACGACGGTTGAACAAGATTGAAGAAGACGACGAACACGGTCAACATCAAAACCCTATTTTGATTTCGAGGTCGAAATTGAAATCAAGTTTCAATTTCAAAATTGAAACTCTATAAGCAGACGAAATCGGTGACGACGGAGGACGCGAAGACGACGACGACAACGAACGTGATGGAGACGACGACGAACGTGACGGTTGAAGAAGACGACGACAACGACGAACGTGATGGATGATGATCATGGAGGACGACGAAGATGACGAAGGTGATGGAGGTGATGAAGGCAATTGTGGCTTTTTTTTGGTTGGGAATGGATTTTTTTTGTTTCTCATTTCTATACAAAAAGTGGGATGGATTCTCATTTAGGAGTGGAATGAGAACGGAAACAAAAAAGTGGGATGGATTACCAAACGTTGTGCCCAAAAATAAATCCCAAAAATCTAGGAATGGGATGGGAATTCTTGGGATGGGAGTGGTTACCAAACGCCACCTTAATCACCAAAAAATGAAAACACATCATGTACATATTGTGAAGAGGAATGAGATGAGTCATGAGACCATGTGGGCCATTTAAGTAAAATCGAAAACCACATGCTGGAATCAATGGTAGCTTCTACTTTCTAAGAAGACAAACCAGTTGCAGCCATATTCAGTTAGAACATAGAAGTAGGATGAAGTTTGAGATCAAAGAAAAAATGAGAAGAAAATACACGCAGACTGTGATTACTCTGCAATACTATAAAAACTGAAATGATTTTTCCCAGCCAACTTGCACCATTAGAATCAAAAAGAACAAAGTCCATAGGGCCATGAAGTTCTCAAGACCTCCAAGGATGTCCACAAAACTATATCTTTGTGGTTTCATGTTCCATATTTAAAGTTTATTTAATATGGTGTCATGGCTTAACGAGTTACAATAGTCTATCCTAGCTCCTGGGAGAGAACACCCAAGTTTGCATGGGATACCCCAAAAGAACAGTAAAAAATAAAATAAAAAAATAAAAAGAACAAACAGATTTAAATATTTACGGACATCCAAATGCCTTATAACAGACATGTATGCATTTCGAATGTTTGACAATAGAAGAATGGTGAGAGCATACCATAGCAAATAACAAAGATCAGAAAACATAGATAACAATATTCAAAAGAACATGCTACATCTACTTACCAAATAATGCAATTAAACCAAGGCCAACCCTGGGTTAGGCTGCTTACGCAGCCAACGAGGGCCCCCATTTTTTGGCACAAAAAAGGACCCCGATTTCCTTCTTGCTATTTAATATTTAGGCCCAATGTTTTATTTAATTTTTACCAAGGGGCAGTCCAAAAATTTAAAGTTAACCAATAACTTTACGCCCAAAAAAATCAAACTCTAAAGTTACCTCAATCCTAAAAGCCCACTTCTTCATTTTCTTATCATAATAAAAAGTCAATCTTCTCGTACAAGTTTCATCACTTCCAAGAAAAGAAATTTGTCTATTCCTCTTCTATTCTACATTTCTACGGGAATTTTCATCTTTCAAAATTGAGGAATGATATTTTTTTTATTGTTTAAGTCAGTATAATATAACATTATGAAATTTAGATTGTTTAATTTAATGGATTAGGATATCTTAGTAGATGTCTTAGTTTATTTATCTTTTGATACTGTTTATTTTAGTATATTAATCGTATTAAATAATTGATTGTATTTTAAAATAATTAGTCTAATAAATTAATCACAGTGTAGTAAATAAATCAATTTTAAAGTTCAATCGCTTTTTTAAATTGTTTAATTTAATAAATTAATTATATCTAATGTCTTTTAAAATCTCCCTTGAATGGGGATTAATTCGAGTAAAGATTTAAAATATAAACACTAGGTAAAAGCTATGAGTGATATCTTCTTTTAATTAATTTGGAAACATAATATTATTTATTGTTTTATTTTCATGGCTCGTGTTTTTTGTTTTTTCATTTCAATTTGCTTTGGTAAGTTAGATTTTGTTAAATTATGAAGTAATAATGTAATAAATTTCCTTTCTTTTTGGTATGTTAATTTTTTATTTTTTTTGGGTGTGTGTAATTGATTTTAGTATATTTTCATTTAAATTTCAATAGTTATCAATATTATTCCGATTCATTAGATAGTTGAAAAATACAAATAAAAAAAATAGGGTCCCATTTCAAAAGTTCACCTAAGACTCCATGAACTTCAGGGCCAACCCTCAATCAAACAACCACAGACATTTATAATGATGCATGAAAATCACCTTTGATGCAATAGAAGGAAGGGAAACATCACAAACCACAAGAACATTCAAGAGAAATGAATGTACCCCAAAAAATGAAAATTTGTCCAGCAACCTTGCATCTCAAGAAGATAGTAAGGCACATAAGAACTACCTTGCATCAGCCATTACTTGCACTTTAACACCCCCACCATGTAAGTCATAAAAGAACAGCTTTGATGATGAAGAACGTTTATTCATGATCCGCCCTTTGAAAAATAAATTATTTGTCGACATTAATTAGTGGAAGAAAATAAATATAACAAAAATCCTTCGTACACTTGATTTCCTGAATGCAAATACCTGCCAAAGACACTTTAGCATCATTGAGATGAATACCACTATCCAAGCCCCCATACTCCTTTATATATTCAGGGATAGACAATGAAACATGGAATTTGTGAGGATAAGGATTTTTCCCAGATTCCTTTTCAGCTTCCAGAACTCTCAACCTATTCTCAAAATATTGCTGCAAACAAACAATATGCAAATCTTAAATATTTTGGAAGGGACTATGTTTTATTGTTTTTGTTGTGATTGAGAACGTAGGTCATATAAATGTCATAGAGACATGCAGATGAGCCAATCAGACAATAAACAACAGAATTAATACAGAAAAAATAGGTATGAGAGGCAAACAGTTGGGTCCATATCCTCATCATCAGTTGCTGATGTCTTTTGAACTTGCAAGCTTGCCATGGACAAAGCCTGAAATAAATGCAACAGCAATAAACAATGAAATTACTTGAAAGAGATTCAAATACAAATGCAGAGGCATAATTGACCACCATCCCCTTAGTGAAATCTATATTCTTTATAACTTATCAATAGTAACTTGACTTAATTATTTACACTAATGCTCTTCTCTTTTTTCTGTTAGTAAGATTATCCTCCCTTCGCTCTGATTTCAATCCACACACAGTGTAAAAGACATTTAGAGGCCGCACATTAAATGCCTTGGAAAACCACAGTAGGTGGTAGTAAGGTGAGACTGTTATTTAGCTTTGCTTGAAAACACAAATACTTGTCCACTTTAAGGAGTAACCCATGGTAAGCATTGAAACAAGCAAACTCCTAAAGCACATTCAAAGGAACAATAGATTAAAAAAACACAACATAGACGTACAATCATTGTTGCTGGGAATGTGCATAATAGTTCATTTGCTGCGATAACTTATACATGGTAACAAAGTTAACCAAATCCATGGTCCAGCTAGAAATACTTGTCTTGAATAGGCCATCCAAAGTTTGCAAAGAGACTGAAACAAAATTCAAATAAAAAGTATTCACAAAATAAAGATTCAGGCACACGTATGCAGTGTCCTCATCCTAAAAAGAATCAACATTCCGGAAACAAGAAACACCGTATTGAAAGACCAATTGTCTTGAATAGTTCCTGCATTTTCTGGCAAACAACATAATGCTGATATTTTGCCAGCAACCAACCAAATTATGTACCTTTTTTTCCTTCTCTTCATCCTTCTTTCTTCGCTCCTCTTCTTTCTGTTTATTTTTCAGTTCCCTCTTTCGAGCACTAGATGAATCAACATTATTATTAAAGAAATGAAATGTTTTATATCAAATGAAATAGATATGAATCGAAGAACCTTTGATGAGTATGAGATAAGAGAAATTCAAACAATTCAAACATACTTCTTGCTAAGAACTTCAGGTTCAGATGGTGTAGAGTTGGAGTCCATTGAGAGATCACCAACTGCTTTCGCCGCGTTGTCCACTCTATACGGAGAAAAGGTGCGAGCAGATTTTTTAACTCAATTTTCAGAACTAGGGTTTTCTCCAAAAAAAAAAAAGGCATATTGACCGTTTTAAATTTGGACTTCTAATTAGAAAAGTTAAGCGAAATATTGGGTTTACAAATTTGGTCTTCTAATTTAAAAAGTTCAGCGAAACATTGGATTTTTATATGAATAAGAGGTATACCAAAAAAAAACAGAGGTCCTCTCCATACTATTTAGGGTTTTTATATGACTCAGAGTGACACTGCGTATTATTTAGGGGCAGTTATGGAAAATTCCTTTTTAGTCTTCTGATTGAAAAAGTTCAGTGAAATATTGGGTTTTTATATGATTGAGAGAGTGTGACACCCCGTATTATTTAGGGACGGTTACCAAGAACTCTTTATGAGAAGACAAAATTACCGGATGAACCTTTTTAAAAAATATGTTATAAATTAATCCTATAGGTTTTTTGTGCGTACTTTTTAATTGATCAACGATATATTCTAACAAACTTCTTTCCTTTAATGTTGGGTACCTGAAATCAACTCAAATCTATCCTAAAATCAACAAAAACAAATAACGTCGTTATATAAAATCTCAACATAAATACATATTCGTGATCATCACTAACACACGAACAAAATAAGATACATATTTCAAATATTTTGTATCTTGCTTACACGAACACAGTTAATGGTTCAAATATGTATAAGATATATATCAAGTAACAATTAAGCATGTATTGTACTCAAAATATAATGCATCAAACAAAAAATAATAAATTTAATAACAAAATTTTGAATCTCATATTATATTCAACACGATTACGTTTTTTTATATAACTCGAGATCATGTTGAAAATAACACGAGATCTTAATGGTCATATATAATATGAAATAGTTTTAAAAAATGTGTTGGAGAATAAAACCGCATTGAATATAACGCAAGATCAGGCTATATTCAACATTGTAAAATTATGTATTCACCATGGTCATACGTTATTAAATGGTCTTAAAAAATAATTTGTGTTATATTTGACACACCATCCCAATTTTTTGTTGTAGAAATAACCATGTTGAATATAACATGAGATCACGTTATATTCAACATGGTTTCATTTAGTATTGTCCAAGGTTATACATTATGAAATGTTTTAAAAACAAAATCCGTTTTAGTTAACAAATCAATTTTTACTCTATTTTTTTTTTTTTTTTTTTTTGGGGGGGGGGGGGGGGGGGGGCAAAGGGAGACCACACAATCTTCATATTATGTTTATTTAACAATGATTACGTGTATGAAAAATATCGTATTATATTCTACACGCCCGTTGTAAGTTGAATTGTTCATTGCATAGCAGAGGATTATGCCCCTAAATCGCGACCTTTAGAAATGTCAAACTTGAGGACATGACATGAGGATACATGCACCATATCGTCGTTCCACTTCCTCATTCACAACACATCTCTTAACCCAATCAAAAACCCTAATCTCCTCTCATCTTCCTTCAACAATCCAACAATATGGTTCATACAAGAAGTTCCATGAAGATGAAGAACCCAAATATGGCCGACGATCCTATAATTCTCCAAGACTCAGGTTTGTTTTTCATACAAAAATCATAGCAATTTCTGTTTTCGTCTCTTTTTTATGAAGACCATGAACATTGTACACTTTCTCTTTTTCGATTCATTTGTATAACGCCATCGTTGGTGAAAATATGTTTACAACCCATAAATTGTGTTCACAACTACTTATTCAACGTATTTTTGAACTTCACTGCTCATTTTTTACATGTTTTTTTTTTTTTTTAAAATCATTTCAATCGATTCATAAAACAAACATTTCTATTTTGTGATCCTTTTTATTCTATAATTTCGTTAATGCATTTGATAGTGTTTTGTCATTGATCTTGGTTTCTTGTATTTTCTTATCATAGACCACAAAGATCAATAGGATCGAGTCATGTCAAAGAGCACTAGTACTTCTAACAAAGGTACTTTTATCCTTTCCGTTTGTACAATTGTATATAATCACTAAAACATCTTGCATGATGCTGTGTTGAATGTAATATATTGCATGTTTTCCTAATGGTAATACTTGTTGTAGTTTTTCGTATGTTGAGTGTAACACATCATTTGACTACCCGGTAACATGTGTTATTTTGTGTTTATGTTGAATGTGACCCACCCTGAAGATCCTTAACAATTGATGTTTCAACACATTTAAATCAATAATAAATAATCTTATCAATCAGATCTACAGTTCTACTTTCTTTTTCTTAAAAGCTTATTAATCAAATCTATTCAATAAATTGCACGAACTGCATTGTCGACACTTTGAAAAATGACTATAAATAGATCATAAAGTTTGAATTACTTACATGCAAATGCTTCATGTTGTTCTTGCAAAAAGAATGTTCAATGTTTACACCATGTTCGTTCAACCAAAATCTAGATGTTTCAATCAATATGCGACTCATTCTTCTTTGCCAATAAATCTCAATTCAAAATTTGAATATTGTATAGTATGTATGAGAATCTCTTAGCTCAACTGAATATAGAAACTCTCAGAATGATCTATAATACGTTCTGTGATTTATGTTGCTATTCAAAATGCAGAAGGGTAAAATCGTCCAAAGATAATTTTGGATTTGAAATCATGACTATTGGATAACATAAATCACTAACTTGAGTACAATTATGTACAAGTAAAAACTTGTAGAGCCATTCGGTAGATTGGGTTTATTATGAAGATTATTCGACAATTTTCCCTATTATTTAAGAGGATGTATGAAAATTCTTTGGGTTTTTTATAAATACTAAGAACTCTTGTCCAAAAAAAATAGTACTCAATATTTATTTATCACTAGTTTTAGGCATGCACTAAGGGTGAGCTTTGAAATAGTTTTGTGGGTTTTTTTATTTGATTATTTAAAATTAATTTTGTATTTATTGTATTTGGGAGAATTTTTGTATTAGTTATTGTAGTTTGTATTGTTTATGGTTTTTTGGGTGAATTATGTATATTTGGAGGGTTAAAAATATTTATTTGCTTAAAAAATTGTTTTTTATTTTATATTATTTTGCATATATTTTGTTGTATTTTTTTAGTATATTATTATAAAGTGTTAGAAATTGATATTGTATTTAATAGTATTTAATATTGATTTTTCTTATTTTTAATATATTTTTTAAAAAAATGTTGAGTTGTTAACTTTGATGTTTTGTATTTATATTTGTTGCATGATTTTGTTTTTGTTGAAAAATTAAATAACAAAAGACATAACATTATAATTATGTGGAGAAAAAATGGCGGACAAAATAATGAGTGTAGTATTTGTAAATGATAAAAGTGAAAACAATTATGAAAAAAATTGTAAGTATAGTTGTGAAGATACATAAACTTATAATGAAAAAAAAATATTTTATTGCATGATTTGATGTGTAACGACCCAGTTTCCCAAAACCGTCACTCGGTTTCTTCTAAAGAGAGTTAAATTAAAAGTCTACCATAAATATTTCAATACCTACAAATTAATTGTATTTTTTACAACATTAGCAAAGATTTATATATATAAGAAAAATTATAAATTTAGCTGAATCATCGTGAACTATGCCAATATTATAATTATCTATTAATCTGAATAATTTTACAATAATAAACAATAAATACAATCATTTCAAAATTAAATACAAAGCTAAATATATTTTCATCGTTTGTGACACAACTCTATTTTTATCAACTCTACATCAAATATTGTGAGGTTGTGAGTCAAAGCTCGTTAGAATTTTAACCTCTTTAATACATGCATCCAACCAATCCAACAAATAACATATTGATATGTATCTCACGTAATTACCACATAATACATGATGATCAATATTCCATGTAAATTGACAATCATAATTAAACAACTATTATGACATAAAACATACAATCAATGAGAAGTTAAATACAGATATCAAAGAGATTAAAAATTATACTTGAAATCCAAAATTGATAGTTGGCACCACATAAAAATTATCATTTCTCCAAATTATTTTTTATTACTTTCTTCCTCTTTTCCTTCATATTTCTTCTTATTCTTCTTTATTCTCTCCTTTTATTTTCGTTTGAAACTCCAAGAACAAAAGCAAAACACAAACACACCCTTATATTTCCTCATTTTCCTTATCTTTCTTCTTTTTTCTTACTTCTCCACGTGTCAAACACATCACACACCCACATACATATGTGTGTATATATAGAGAGAGAAATGGGACTCGCTGCCATCTTTCTTCCACTTCCCTTGTTTTACTTACACATTTTACACACATAAATATAAACTTTACACCTCACAAAAAAAAAAAAAAAACAAAAAAAAACACCAACCTTACTTATATTTATGCCCTAAAAGTTATCAAATATTCATTTATACCCTAAAGTTTTCATAATATATCAAAATTAGCCCATAAAAATTATAATTTATTTTAAATGAAATATTATTTTCAAAATTACAAATTTTCGGGGTATTATAATCTACCTCCCTTAAATAGATTTTGTCTTCAAAATTTCGTTTGGAAAATAATAATTCAAATTGCACGATCATATTAGTCACACTTGAATCTAGGATAATTGTTCTTTATGTAGGGTTCCATAACCGAAGGCCACCTACAATCCACAACCAATCATGAAGAAAAATTTACACTTTTCACGCTTTAAGAATTAACTAGCATTTACTTACACCATGAAATTTTCATAGTAAACAAAATAACTCCAAAACTTGAAAAATTAACATTTTAAAATAGTAATTGGCTCATTTTTATTTTTTATTTTTTTAAGTTAAATCAAAATTAAGAAAAATTTTCAAAATTCTTACCTTACACTACGTTAGAGTAGCACAATATCCATATTAAGTATCACATTTGGCCAACTAAAACACACTAATTATACGTATGTAACTATTTTGCAACAAATTTACAAAAGACCAAACCTCTATATTGCCAACAACTACTCTTAATAGTCTCAACAATTACGCCACACTCCGATCTTATCTACCTCTAATAGTGGACCAATTCCTACCTGAATTACTTGAGATAAAATATTTTATCTTTATATTATCTTCATAATATAAAATTAATTTATGAATCAAGTATTTTTATCAAAATTCAATTTCTAACAAAATATAGCCACACACCATCAATATAAAAATTCCACAAATATCATCATAATAGAACAACTATATTTAAATCAACTCATCATTTTTATTTTTATATAGTAAAATGTCACACATACTTCCTTGCTAGCTATATGATTGTTTTACTTCACAATCGAGAGATATGACAGTAATATATTGTTACCTACACATCTGTACAATCTAAGTTTGTTAGTGTCAATGCCATTTAATATCTCCGATGGTAGGAGCACATACGTGGTATAAACCAATTAATAACAATATATCAATCACGTGGTACAAACCACCACATCATACTGATCGTCAATACTATATTCAACTGCCTGTAGGACTTGCCCTCCTTTCTGGTCTCACCACATCGTACTAATAGTCAATAACATATTCAACCTATCATACTGATAATCGATCAACATGTTCAACCACATCATACTAATAATCAACAACACATTCAACCACATCATACTAATAGTCGATTAACATGTTCAACCATATCATACTAATAATCAACAACATATTCAACCCTATCATACTAATAATCAACAACATATTCGACCACAACATACTAATAATCAACAACATATTCAACGACTTCCAGGACTTACTCTCCTGTTAGGTCTTAATACAACGTTATACAGGATATACCCTCTTGTTAGAACCAATAATATCTCATAGAACTTGTCCTCCTGTTGAGAAACAACTATGGTATAATAGGATATTAATAAAAATCAGTTTCCACATTCAAAATCTTAATTCGTTTAGCATTATAAAACTATCCATTTTAATAAATTTTTTATTTTTCACAATTTAACACTAAAAATAATTTCATAATTTACATAGAATACAATACACTCATCTTTAAATCGACATTTTAACTTAACGACCTATTCTATGGTCCACTACTAACCCAATACTTACAAAGTCTATAAAATCTATAATCCGAGCTCTGATACAAATTGTAACAACCTGGTTTCCCAGAGTCATCACTCGATATCTCCTAAAGGGAATAAAATTAAAAGTCTACCATAAATATTTCAACTCCTATAAATTAATTTTATTGTTTACAACTTTAGCAAATGTTTACCTATTTAAAAAAAAAATTATGAATTTAATTGAATCATCGTGAACTATGACAATAATTATAATTATTTATTAATATGATTAATTTTACAATAATAAACAATAAATACAATTATTAAAATAATAAATACAAGGCAAAAAATATTTTTATTATTTGTGGCACAGCTCTATTTTCATCAACACTACATCAAATACTTTGGGTTGTGAGTTAAAGCTCGATAGAATTTTAGCCTCTTTAGTACGTGCATCCAATCAATCCAACACATAACACATTGGTATATATCTTACGTAATTGCCACATAATAAATGATGATCAATATTCCATGCAAATCTACAATTATAATTGAAAAAAAATTATGGCATAAATCACACAATAAATGGAGAAGTTAAATACAAATATTAAAGTGATAAAAATTCTACTTGAAATCCAAAATTGATAGTTGGCACTATATTAAAATCATCATTTCTCCAATTTATTTTCCTTATTCATTTCTTCCACTCTTCCTTTATATTTCTTCTTATTTTTTTATTTTTTTTTTTCGTTTGAAACCCCAAAAAACAAAAACAAAACATAAACACACCTATATATATATATATATATATATAGGGAAAATGGGATCCACTTCTTTCAACCTTATCTTTTCTATTCCCTTATTTTCTTTATCTTCATTTTCTTTTCTTACTTTTCCATGTGTCAATACATCACACACCCATATACATATGTGTGTGTATGGGCAAAATGCCTTTTAGACCCTCTAACTATTGACATGTTTCTATGTAGTTCAATAAATTTATTCGTTTCAGTTTAAACCCTCTAAGTATGAAGGTGGTTTTAAAAGGTCATTTTGTTAAATTTTCTATCCAAACTAACAGAAATGTCATTTTTTTGAGGGGTATAACGATCTTTTTACTATTTTTAATTTTTCTTATTTTTCATTTCCTTTTTCTTTTCTTTTTCTGACCTTTCTCTCTCTCTCTCTCTCTCTCTCTCTCACTGTCGGATATAGAGGGTGTTCACACCCTCTATTAAGAAAAAGAAAAAAAAAAGGAAAAAAGAAAAAGAAAATAAAGAAAAAAGAAAGAAAACGAAGAAAATAAAAAATAGTAAAAAGACCTTTATACCCTAAAAAAAATGGTATTTCTGTTATCTTGGATGAAAAATTTAACAGAAAGACCTTTTAAAATCACCTTTTAAAAGACTTTTATATTTAGAGGGTTTAAACTGAAACAAATAAACTTATTGGACTACATAGAAATGTGTCAATAATTAGAGGTCTAAAATGTATTTTTCCATATATATATATGTATACGGGACCCACTACTATCTTTCTTCCACTTTCCTTCTTTTACTTACACATTTCACACACATAAATACACACTTTACACCTCCACAAAAAAAAAAAAAAATGTCTTAATTACTTAGAACTCCAAAAATTATTAAATATTCATTTATACCCTTGAGTTTTCATAATATATCATAACTATGGCATAAAAATTATAATTTATTTTAAATAAAATATTATTTTTAAAAATATAAATTTTCAGGGTATTACATGATATTACAGAGAGAAAGTTCTTTATCCATTAGAGAAGGTCGTCATCAGAGAATACGATCTTCTTTTTGTCTAGCGGATGGTCAGTAGA
This sequence comes from Eucommia ulmoides, assembly GCA_016647705.1. NCBI lineage: Eukaryota > Viridiplantae > Streptophyta > Magnoliopsida > Garryales > Eucommiaceae > Eucommia > Eucommia ulmoides. Next base: position 39,459,344 of record CM028335.1, read on the forward strand.
GTTTGGAATGATGTCATTAGGGCCTTCAAATTCATTATCTAAATATATTAGAACTGATTTTCCTTTGACGGTTTGTTTGACATCACCAGGTGTTGTTTGGTTTGGACTTATTTTTTGTAACCTCGAGGTATGACCGTTGATATTAACATTATCAACATTAAATTTTGAGATTTCTGTAGCAGTCTACAAATATCTAAACAATATTATAACAATATAAATTAATAATCTATGTGTTGAACGTTTTCTGTAGGCAATGAAATAATATAAGCAAACATGTAATGATTGATGTTGTGTGTGTGTGTTGTATATGATTTGCAGACTTGCATCTATATCTGCTAATTTGAAGCGATACTGTTTGGTTGTTGGAACATCTAGTATTGATCGAACTGTGCGTACAACCATATAGTTTTTCCACCCATCTTTCAGGTTGTAGTCATTTAAAGGCAAGCAAAATATATATAATTTTTCAATTGTTAATATCATGATAAAATACATTTCTCTTGGACTTGTTTCTACAAATGAAAGAGATAAAACTAGTTTTTTCCTTAGAGGAAGTTTTATTTGTATAAATTACGTGCATAGAATTTTTTAAGGAAAAAAAATAATATGACGCTTACATCAACACAACAGAGGTCCATTGTGGTTTTTCCCAAATAAAGTTTCATAATCCCAATCGAAAAGGATAAAAGTTGCATTATTTGTTCCATCAGATACACCAATCTGGACTTTGTATATATAATTAATGATGTGTAATAATATGAAATGTTGTCCAATTTTTTATTTTTATTTTTTCAATTTTTAAGTCAATGTACCTTGGAATTGGGTTGCGTGCTTCCATGTTGCAATAGTTGCACCAAAATTTGTCATCATTTAGTTTGACCTTTCTTCTACACCAAGTACATGAGCTATAACACCAATCTCGTTCGGCTCGAATATCATTTATTGTTACTTTACATGTGCAAAATGTTTTTTGTATATGTTGCGAGCATTTTAATTTTTTTAATAAGTAAATGATGACCTTTTTCATTTAGCTTTTTGATAATATTAAGTTAATACTTGTATATTTGGGTTTCATTCTATTTGTTTGATTTTTTTAATGGTGGGTGAAAAGAAAGAGCAACAAAATGTTTTTTAAAGACTGTACCTAGATATGCTTTGAAAAGATTGCACTAGGATACATTTTGATCATCCCTTCCTCAAAAGTGAGCAAAATCTAGAACATGGTCAGAAAATGATGAACCTGAACTGAATCAGAGTAGGTGCCAGCCTAGATCAGCCTGGATAAGAACTCCACCTGGGGAAAAAAAGACATCAAAAAGGCCAAACATGATGGGAAACATGAAGACAAAGAGATGGATCAAAATAATTTTTCATTAAAAATTGTTTGTACAAGCTAAGGAGGCATACCTCGCAGATCTGAAGAAAAAAAAGAAATGTTCAAAAGGGCTACAATTAAAGAAAGGCGCCCCCAGGTCAGAGGTTTCCTCCTCAAATAGGTCCTTCATCTCTCATCCCTCTGGTCGGTGCAATACCAACATACCCTCGAGCATCTCTCTCACCATTGAGCCTGACCCTAGCTTCTTTTTCGAACTTAGGAGATTGTCGGAGCCATTGCTCTAGTGATAAAATCCTCTCTATGGCATCGATAACCCTCCGCTTCGTAGTAGCAGCCTCTTGTCTTGCCCACTTGGCGTCCTTAAGAGCCTCAGAAGTAGCACGCTCAGCTTCTATAGCTCAATGATCCCAATCCTTAAGTTGAGACCTCACATCATCTCTCTTCCGCTTCAGGACACTGGTTCAGGACACGATCCCCCTCCATGCTTCACGTAGAGCAAAATAACGTGCAACGATCTATCACACGATCATAAGAAAATCAACTAAAAACTAAAGCGTCGATGGAAGTCGTCACAATAAAGAAAGGCAAGTATTATTATTGCAACGCTCGACTGCAACAAGTTCAGCACATGATCACTGCCCAACTCCACAACTGCTGCCTTAACGTCCTACGAAGGGAATATGACCTGGGCTCATCTGGTTATAACCTCCGGATTGAGGAAAACCTTGGTGCCTGTAGAGAGCACATCAACCTTAGGGGCCCATTCCTCCAGGTCTAATGATGACAACCAATCCAGATGGGGTATACCCATCTTTTCATTTTCCTTCCCGAAAACTACTAAAAGGGACTTATTCGCCCTCTTTGTTGTCGGCTCTGACTTATTCTTTCTTCCTTCTTATTCTTTTTTTGATGAGCCTTTACATGGGCTTTAAAGGTGGCCATAGACCTCAATCGTAGCACATATATCATTAATAGTTGCATTTTAGAGCATTCGGGAAAATACAGGGTAAAATGGTGTTATTTAAAAATTCAAATTAAAAAAAAAAAATTAGGGGTCAAATTGCAAATTTAAAAACATTATTCTAAACTTAGGATCCAAATTGTCATTCAATTTATAAAAATTTAACTGTCAGGGATCAAATTGCAATTTAAGAAACTTATAAATGGTGAATAGAGCTCAAAAGAAAACTTTAAGAAAGTTGGGGAAAAAAAGAGTAATTTATTAAAAGATTTATTTTTATATATACATATATATATATATATATATATATATATATATATATATATATATATATATATATATATATATATATCTATGTCTGTGTGTGTGCCGAGCGTTCAACCGGAGCAGGGAGATCGGACGTGGGCAACGTGGCAAGCTAAGATCATCTCTTACCACTCAAATCATGCATATAAATGGATCCATGCAAGCTATCATGATAAAAAACCTCAGAATAATCTGGAAATAAAAATAAAAAATAAAAAATAATAATTCTAGGGAGAAAGAGGGAAATAGACGGAGGGTTTGGTGGTGTGTTTCCTACGGCGGTGGTGGGTTCTCTGCGCGATTGTGTGGGTGTACGTGGGTATGTCGTTTGGCTATGCTGTTGGTCATCGGCGGGGAATTACAGCCGATGACCTTGGAGTACTCTCCGACATGTGGGGGTCGTCGTGCCAACTGAAATCCGAACAAATCAAGATCGGCCAGCAAAAAATTGGATGGGCAACGGTGACTGTTGGTAAGTATATTGTGTGTAATTTTCTTTGATAATTTTGGTATATGTGTGAGGGTGCTCTGTTTTTCTATTTCGTGCCAATGGCGTGTGTGTATATTGCCGCTACTGCTGCTGTGTGTGTTTCTTGTATGGGTGTGGGTGATTGGAGTGTGGGTAGGCGTGATTGTTGTGTATGTGTATGCATATGATCAGTCGTTGAGTCCTTGCCATGCTTGTGGGTGTGGGTGCTCCAATTTTACGACTGTAGACGGTCGCCGATCCTCAGGCACGATTCGTGTTTGTGTGCATATGGGTGTTCTAATTTTCACCATGCATGTGGGTGTGTGTTTAAATCAGTTGTGTGTGCATAGGTGTGCCATTTAGTTTTTAGGTTGGTGTATATGTGATCGTCGGTTTCAGGTTGGTGGGTGTGTGATTAGTGTTTAGTTGTTGGGGTGGGAGAGAGTGCATGTGGGTGTATGTCGGCTGAAACCCAGAACAGAACAGAAAAAATAAAAGAAAGAAGAAGGAGAAAAGAAAAAAAAAAAGAAAAAAAAAAAAGAGAAACTACACAAATAACCCTAACAAAATTCAAAATCCATCTCACGACCCATGAACGATTCGGAATGGGTAATGTTTTTCGTTAAGTTTATTTTAGTGTATTAAAGTAAATTCTAGCATCAAAATTTTGTAACCGGAATAATAAATTTGGGACCGTCGTATTATTAAATTTTATGCAGTAATTTTTATTGAAATGAAAATTAACTGAATAATAATTTTACATAATAAAATGTGGGGACGGGGAAATAACGAAACTTAGGGCCTGCATTGCATGATTAGATAATTTTACATAAAATATTAATTTAGGCCCTGTCACTATTAGGTTCGCAGGCACTTGAGTATCGGTAGAGAATACTCAGTAAAAACTATTCGAAGCGGATAGCCAGGTAAGTGTACTATGATGGAAAATGGTTGTAGTTAAATTAAATGATTTCAAAATGATATGGATCAAGTAGGTTTCTGGGTGAGTTGAGAAAATGAATTTTCGATGAATTGTGTTGGTTTCGAAAGGAAGTTGAAAATGGTTTTTTCGCTAAAATTTGGTGGTTTTAAAAGAGAGTGAAAAATACCTGATTTTCTAAAAATAAAGGGTGGAAAAATGATTTTGGTGAAATCAGACTTTTTTTTAAAGAAAAATAAGAAATATGATTTTGGATTAAAAATCAGTTTTGGAAATAGAGGGTGATGTTTGAGATTTGACGATATTGATTAGATAATGTTATTGATTTGTGATTTGATGATGACGTTATTAATTTGACGATGCTATAGTATTTATCTACTTCGGTAGAGTGAGGTTATCCGCTTCGGTGGAGTGATGTTATCCGCTTCGACGGAGTGATGTTTATCTACTTCGACAGAGTGATGTTAGACATTTATACTGCGCAGTGATTATCCGCTTTGGCGGAGTGATGGGTGTTCGTAGGAAGGCATATCCTACGGATGGTACAGTACCGTTGCAAACTTCCGATCGTGAGGTTAAAATGATCACTATGGCTAGCTAGTGTGTGTTGTGGTGGAGTGGTGTTTGAGATGTGATGTTTTACTTATATTGGGTGATTTAAGTGGTGTTTGAGATGTGGTGTTTTACTTATATTGGGTGATTTATTATTTATTATGGTGATTGGGATGAGTATATTTATACATATTCTTTTATACTGGATTGGTATGTTCTGATTTCATTATACTATATGGTTAGTTGAATTATTCTGGTTGATTTTTCACTGTTTAGTTGGGGTGTTATATATATATATATAAACGTCGATTATGTGGTGATAGGAAAAATGTGTTTTTCCTTGTGGTATGAGACATTTATATATTATGAGATTTTTATTTAATATATGATGTTATATGTTTTATGCTTGATCTATCAAAAATATTTTTATTAAGAAGGCAGTACACTCGCAGGTACAACAGCTAGGAGTCGGTCCCCTACTGGTACTAGGTAGAGTCCGGTGATGGTATAGTATGGTAGTGTTTTGGGAGGAGCTGTCTGAGCCGAACCTGTGGGAGCTTCATTGTTGTTATATTTTTGTTGTTATTATAATTTAGGGACGGGTGTGTCCCCAATTAGAGAGGATGTGTATGGTCACAATTGGTGGTTGTATATTCATGTATGCACTTTGTCGTTTGCTAGTTGGTTTGATGTTTAGAAAATGTCATGGCGATGTCACGCCGACCCTAGGGGGATGGGTGTCCGGGGGGGGGGGGGGGGTGTGACAATAGTAATCTAGATCAGAAGACGAAGGTTCTTATTGAGCAATTGAGAATGGATAATTGATGGCTTTAATGCTTCTATTATCTAAAGGAATTCATAATTCTTTTTGTCTCCATGTATTGTAGTTGTCCTGAGGTTTCAAGGTGCTTGGAGGCCAAAGAGGTGAGCTCTTCTAGGCTACAGTTGGAAGCGCTCCAACAATTAATGACAACGGTAGTGGTGGAAGTGATGAGGCCCCTTCGTGTGGTGGAGGTCTGTTATTTTTTCGGCGTGATACCCCATTGTTTGTTCGTGGACGAGTCTTAATCCATTTTCAACGACAAAAAAAAGAGCTTCCAGAAGGGTCCTCATGCGTTTGTTGTTTATTAAGAAATACGAAAGCTCTCCCTGGGAATCCATGTGGCAAGAAGGAGGAGTTGTGTTGTTACCGGTCTGGTGTGAAGATTGTTGTCTCTTTAGGGGCTTGGTCTAGGAGTGAGGGGAAAGAATCATCCATGTACTACAATCTCTGGGGGTGAGCCTTCATGGAATCAGTCCATCCTTAGGCTGGGGAGAGCTTTCATAATTTTCTTTTACCAATTGAAGAAGGGTTGGGAGGCGACGGGTTCGGTTCGCATTGGAGGAGCCACCTTTTGTTTTGGGAAAAGTATAGGTGAGGTCTTTTGTGTCATCTCCCTTATTTCTTGTTGTGGAAGTTTCTAACTGTTGGCCCAAAGAGCTATCCATGGGGGGTGAATTCGGTAGTTACAAATTCAAAAAATTAATTCAACATGCAAGTTATCAATTTCCCTAATAGATTATTATCTTATTAAGCAACGAAAATATGTTTAACTAAGTACACACCCAAACAACAGAAAATAAAACAATAAAGTACACAACAACATATCCTGATTCGGTAAACTACTCTTAACTACATCCATTCTCCCGATCTCTACGGAGATTCGCAATCCACTAAACCCCGATCCTCGATTCCTTTCACATATAGGAACCAATTTTTTTTCACAGGCTGAAGACTAACCTGATTATTTTTCCAGGCTCAGAATTAAACTCTAACTATCCTGATTCTTTTCGCAGATTCAAAATTAACTTTGATTATTTTCACAGGCTCACATTCAACCTATCATTCTCTTACTCTATTACACTTATCCTTTTCGCAAGCTTTGGAATAATCTTTTCTCTCTCTAATTCTATTACAGGAAAAATTACAACCTAATCTTTTCAAAGGATAAAGACTAACCTAATCTTTTTGCACGCCAAAGATCAAACTCTAATTTTTTTCTTAGGCTAAAAATTGAAACCTAGCTACCCTGATTAGACATCGACCCAAATGTGTCTAATATGCTCAAACTCGCTATTGGTCCAAAGAGCTGTCTAAGAAGGGAGGTAAATTAGGTAGTTACAAAATTTAAATAATTATTTCTTCAAACACTTAATATCAAATAATCAATTTTTCTAAATTAATTATTATCTTAGTTAAGCAACGGTTATGTGTTTAATACTAAGTGCACACCCAAACACAATATAATAAAAAAATAAACAATATAGCATACCAAGATATATCCTGGTTCGGTAAGCTCATTTTACCTAATCCAGTCCCTTGAGTTCCAAAGAGATTTGCGACCCACTAAAACCCTGATTCCTTTACTAGGTAGGAATCAAACCCTTACAATGATTATTTTACAAGCATAGAATCAACCTTTACAAATTTACCCTTTTCCTAGGCTAAGGATGAACCCTATCTTTTTACCAGGCCAAATATTAACCTAACCACTTTCACTTATCCTTTTCATAGGTTTAGGAAGAACCTTTACAAATCACTCAAAAATAACAATTCAATTGTAGAGAAAATTAAAACCTAATTCTTTTCAAGGGAAGAGAATAACCTAACCTTTTTGCAGGATAAAGATCAAACCCTAATTTTTTTCACAGGAAAAAGATCGAAACCTAGGTACCCTGACTAGACACTATCCTAAACGTGTCTAATCTACTCAAACTCACAAATATAAAATATGAGTTTCTTCCCACAAGAAACTTCTACTACCTCAATACAGATACACTCAAATAATGTTCTGAAAATTACTATGTGATAGATACAATGTAAGACAAATAAAATCTAATTAAATAATAAAGTGGGTAACACAATTTAGAGCATGTAATTAGATTAATCAAATAAAATTGTTTAAAAAGATTTTTCAGGCTTTTAAGTTTAAAACGATTTTCTAAACAATGTTAAAACCAAACAAGTAATAAATATATGAATTCAAAATAAACAACGAAGCTTGGAAAGATCTTACTGGAAAACATCAAAGATAATGACAGAATAACAATAGAACACAAGTTGGTGATGCCAAATCTACAATGCTTTAGATCAAGAACAGAAAATGAATCTCTCACAGAAATCTCAGCAAAAATATATCTCTTAGAAAAGCTTGAACTGATTGTTCTTGATGTGTTTTTAACTGATTCTCGCAGGTCTATTTTTATAAACATATATCAAACTCTCTAATGACTAGTTTTTCAAAGATATACCTCTAAAAGACACTCTTAGACCCCATATAACAATACCTTTCATTTTAGGTGTATTCCACATTAAAATATCTTTCAAGTCTCTCAAATAAGTCCACAAAAGTATTCTCAATTTAAAACCATAAAGATAGGAAGTATTAATCTATTTAAATTAAGAGAATATTAAAGTTTATGGACCAAATCATTAGGGATAATAGAATAGGTAGACCATTTCTCAATTAAGTTAAAATCCCCCAAATCTCTCCCTTGGAATTCTAAAAAACAGATAGTTTTTTTACCAAGAGCTCTTCATTGCGTCCAGTTTGCACCCTTTATGTTTTCTTCATGAGATCTTCTTCTTAATTAACTGTATGGAACTCTTTTATAAAACACTCAATAAAATTATTAGTTCCATAAAAAACATTAATACTTAATTGTTCATCAAAACCTAGGGTTCAATATTCGCAAATACAAAAAATAGCAAGTTTCAGCGCACAAGCAGATTCTACCACCACAATACAAATATACTCAATTAATATCTCAAATATAATTACGTGATAGATACAATTAGAGATAAACAAATCTGTTTTGAAAAAACGGGTAGTACACAAGTAGCACATAATTAGATTTTTCAATAAAAATCGTATAAAAGATTTTCAAGAACTAAGTTCAAAAAATGATTTTATAAAATACCTTAACTAAGCAATAAATCACTATTAATATAATAAAGAAATAAAGAAAACTTGGAAGGATCTTATCAAGATTTCCTAAAAGTAATAACGATTTTGTAAATAAAGAACACAAACTGGTGACACAACAATATGCCTTAGATCAAGAACTTCGAATATAATCTCAGTTTATAAATTTCAACAATAAAATCTCTCTTATAATGATAAAAGGCTGATGTTCTTGATGTGATCAATCTCAATCCCGTAAATGTCTATAAATAGACCTAAAACTAAACCTCTAGTAGCTAATTTTCAAATGTCATAAACTAAAAATGAAATCCCAAGACCCCATATATCATATATATTCAAAATAGATCTTTTTCAATTAAAAATATTCTTGGAAAAACTCATTTTGGTCCTTAAAACTTTTTGAAATGGAAATATATAGAAATTGGATGTATTTAATCACTTTAATTAAAAGAATATTTAATTAAATGGACTAATTACATAGGAATCACAAATTTTTTGATATATAACAAAAATATTTCAAATCTCCTTAAAAACCTCTCTTGGAATCATGAAAATCGAATTGGATTGACTAGAAACAAATCAGTCAAACTTTTTGACTAAACCAATTGGTCGACCTGCACCCTACTGTTGGTTGATTGACCTCTCACAATAGTCACTTAATTGACCTTAGCGTTGGTCTGGTCGGTTGACCGATTCGATTAGAAGGTCCTTACTTCTTTTAATATCGACTACTGTTCTAATCGATCGATTGACCCTTCTTGTTGGCTGATCGAGTAGGGCAGTAGGTTAGCCATTCCACTTCCAAAACACACTATTTTGGTTAGTCGACCAACCCTTTTCATCGATTAACCGAATTGACCCAAAAACTTTTTATTTTAAGCATTAAAATCAAATTTTCAATTAGGTCCTTAACAAAAACCATTTCACATACTTAGCACATTAAAAAACACATTTTAGACACCTAAAATAATCACAACACACATAAGATCAATTCATTTTAAAGTATCATGTGTGATCCTAGTTTGGGTTACATTAAGAGTATATAAGTAAAGAGTTGTTTTCACCTAGTTGTCTTCAATGTCTTCAATACTCTTCAAGTCTTCATTATTTCCATTTTGCATCCCTATATATTTTTCAATGATTCATCTTTTTAATCTAATATTTTTCTCATTTCAACCTATTAAACTTCTAATCTGAAATTACTCAATAAAAATATTAGTTCCATAAGAATATCGACGTTTAATTATTCATCAAAACATTAGGTTCAACAATCTCCCCATTTTTTATGATGACAGTTAACTTTGATGTTTTCTCAAAATGATAATGTAACTATGCTCCCTGTAAATATGAGGATGGGTTTATTCAACTCGTTTAAGCACCGTTACTGAAAAACATAAACATTTCGAAAAGATTTTCAATATAAGCTTACAACTTCTCCCCATATATAATTGTAATCATTAATTCATGCTTAAGAGAAATAATACTTTTAAAAATTTCAACTTCTCCCCCTTACTATCACATTTTCTCCGCCAATAATATTAGAATGAAAATATCATATTCTCCCCCCTTTCGTCACAACAAAAAGTGGGGGATCATGAAGAGAATAATTTTTAAGATTAATCTAATCATCTTGAAGAAATTTTAAGAGACCATCAAAACATTTCAGTACAACATAAGATCATATAACTTCAAATGAGTGAACATGCTTTATCTCGTGATACTAATTAATAGCTCCCCTTTAGATATGCTCAAATGTATTTCAACAATAAAGCATAAAGACATGGAGCATATCTCAATCATGATGATTGATGAAACTAATTGATATGAGTCTAATGCACGATTAAACATTGATAATCATATATTGTCATGTTGCTATCTCATAAAAATTTTGCTTCCTATTAAAACCAAGAGATGATGAAAGTATGCTAAAAATATTTCACACTAAGAATCATGCATACAAATAAGCAACTAATATTAAAAGATATTAATTACGTGCAAAAGTTTCACGCACTCTCTTGCTACTTTTGGCTTTCTTACACCTCCCCTACGCCATGCTTTGTTGGGAACTTCAATATGAGATGGTATGTCGAAGTAACTGCCCTTAGAGCGTTAAGGCATGGCCTTTCAATGATAGTGTTGTACGTCGACAGATAGTCCACTACCATGAACAATGCATCGATAGTGGTATGCCTCAGCTCCTTACCTGATGTGATCCGCGACGTGATACAACCATGGGGCTTCATGACTTTTTCTCCAAATCTGACCAGAAGTCATTATCGGCTTTAGTCAGTCACGGTTGATCTCCATTTTATTGAATGTAATTAGGTAAAGTATCTCAACCTAGCTACTGTTGTGGCCAGTATGCTCTCTACATTGTATTAAGCAATCTGTAGATTGACCAGCAATACGTTGTCATGGGGGTATGTGAACCTTGTATAGATTTTTGTTGATGAAAGTGATAGCCTTCTCCTTAGTGGGCGGTGTTTTGGAGACTTGGAATATGTGATCTTTGGCTGGGAGCTTACCGCGCTAGGCGTGGGTTTTGTGCTCAACTCGGGAAATTCTGTTGGAGGGGGATTCACCATGGATTGTGTAGATGTTTCCCCAAACTTTGTGTCTTTTTCTTTCTTCATTATAGCATTGCTCACCCTGACCTCTATCAAAAATGAATTTTTTGAGATACCTCTTCGGATTAACTGCTTGACCTTGTTCTTTAAGTCATAACAGCTGGCAGTGGCATGACCATGACTTCGGTGAAAGTCATACTATTTGTTAGTCTGGTAGCCTTTTCCTCAACCCTTTATGGGAAAAGGCCACTTAAGTGGCTTTTTGTCATCAACCTACATTAGGACGGTGCCTAATGGGGGCATTGAGGGGCTTGAAATTGTTAAAGCACCTAGAGAACCTATGTCTCCCATGCTTCCGTTGGTTGAGCCCTTTCTACTTTACCTCACTTTTTCTTTAACTGAGAGTTATTTCTCTCGAGTTTGTGGGTGCTGATCTCATCAGCTTTTATTTTTCTACCCGTGTCCTCCTCTTTCTCAGCTTGGGCCTCGTAAACAGCCTCTGTAGCGATAAGCTCATGGTAGAGTGTGAAGGCCATGGCTAGGGTTTTCGAAGGGGTGCGGTCCATCTCGTGCAGGAATGGGGCTGTTTGTACCCCTGACGTGAAGGCCATAATATCAATTCCATCATTTGGCTCCTTAGAGTTGATTCGACTTATGGAAAAATCTTCGATATAGGCCTCTAGCCTTTTGTTCTTTCTCTGTTTGATTGACATAAGATGCAATGGGTTCTTAGCCTGTCTCTTGCTGCTAACGAACTTGTGGTCAAAGGTAAGACTAAAATATTCAAAAGAATTAAAACTACTTGGATTCAGGTTTTTGTACCATTTGCGCATGGCTCCAACCAGGGTGTCCTGGAAAGTTTGGAACTTTGTCGAGTCCGACTCTCCTCTCAAGTCCAAATGTGCATGGTAGGGATCGAGGTGATCTACAAGGTTAAAGTCTCTTTGGTATGTCCCAATCTGGGACGACATCTTTAAGCTGGATGGGATGAGCTCCTGTAGTCCATGTGCGGTGAAGGGAGAAGTGTTCCGTTTTACTATCTTGTAGACATTTGGCTCATTTTTGCCGATTTATCCCAACTTCTCATGGATGGCCTTGATTTGCTCCCACTGGTCTCAGTCAGCTCACCGCATAGAATCACACTGCTGGGCCTCGAACGGGTCGCCAATGATGTCTCCTTCGGGTGCAGTGGGGTTCGTCAAGACGATCCGTGGATTATTGACTTCTCCTATTATCTCTATCAGGATCACTGGTCATTCTCTTAATGGGTTAGCTTCGGGGACAACCGTGCTGAGTGGTTACTTTTTGCTGACATTTGTTTGTCATAATTCTCGATCGAAAAGTAACCATTCAATTGAGAACACAAGAACAACTATATGTTGTTGCCACAGATAGCGCCAATATGATGATGCCTGAAAGTGGATTACTAGACACATTAGCTTTGAGATCTGGGAGAGATGGATTGCTGGGGTTACCTCACTATCCCTCAGTCTAGTTCCTGCAAAATAATACATTGCGGGTGAGTCTACTGTCGTTATATATCCGGTGTGAGAATCGGTAGAGAGTACTGAGAGAGAGTAAAGTGAGGAAATAAGAGTAGGAGATGTTGTACATAAGACTGCACACATGATACTGTGCATGATATCACGTAAAGTAGCATAAAACAATATACCTCGAAGCTTTTATATAGGGAGGGAGGAGACTCGTTTGACAAGTCTTCCCTTATTCTCTATGCACCATTATGGTAATGGTGCGAATCTTGGTCCTATTTCTATAGAGATAACTGGGATTGCTGCTCGTACCTTAGGAGGTGTGACCTGAGTCGTGTCTGGAGGTGGAGCTCGACCGATATGGCTGATATTAGAGTTTTCAGGCCGGTTGTTTATGTTCGAGGACATGTAGCGCTCTTGTAGCTTCTGACTAAATTTTCCCTCATCACTTTTCATTCTCATATTCTTAATCATGTAAATCATGTTAGGTCATATTCTATCTATCTAGATCATATCATAAAAAATATGTGGCACTTACTTTGCATATAGTGCTAAAAATCATATTAGAATGCACTTTATAAGACTCATTTGTATCATGCTAGTTGAGTATCACAATTGTTCCCATTTGTGTCCATAGGATCATTCTATATATGTTATTCACTAAAATTGGTTTACCCCTATATATTAAAGGAGCTTATGGATAATATTGGTAAACTACCACCCAGGGGGAACATTTCATAAAAATGCTAAAATCTGTCTCACCTTATTTCTAAAAATGCCAAAAATATTTTCATAATGGAAGGGAATTTTTTTTTTTTCAAAATAAAATAAAATTTTGAACTTGGATTAAATGAATTTAATTGAACTTAGGGTATCGTCTTTAGACGGACATCTTGGGGTGCCTAATACCTTCTCCGGGTATAAATGACCTTCGAACCCTTTAGAACTTATTTCAGAGTGAACTTTATTTAGGCCTTTTAATTTTTTTTCCTAAAATTTCGATGATCTTGCACACCAATTAAACCTAATTCTAGGTGGAAACTCCCTTGTTGAACCTAGTGTTTTGATAGACACATAAATGTGAGTGTTTTATGGAACTAATATTTTTACAGAGTGATTTCATATTTAAAGTTCTATGTAATTGATTTAGAAGAACAACCATTAAAGAATTTATAGTGGGTACAAAATGGAGATAATAGAGATTTGAAGAGTATTGAAGTCATTGAAGACAAATAGGTGAAAATAACTCTTTATATTTATACTCTTAATGCAACTTGAATTAGGATCACACACGACACTTTCAAATGAATTAGTGTTGTGATAATTTTAGGGTTCTAATGTGAGTTTTATGTTGTGTTAAGTCTTTGGAATGTTTTTGGTTTAAGGATCTAATTGAAAAAAATGGTTTTAATATTTAAAATAGTGGTTTCTTGGGTCAATTCGGTCAACCAGCGAAAGGGGTTGGTCGACTAACCAAAACAGTATGTTTATGAAGTGGAATGGGTTAGTGTCTAATCAAGGTAGCTAGGTTTCGATCTTTAGCCTTAGAAAAAGGCTAGGGTTTTATCTTTGTCCTGGAAAAATGTTAGGTTAGTCTTTTTCCTTTGAAAATATTAGGTTTAATTCTTCTTGTAGTTGAATTAGTGTGATTGTAAAGGTTCTTCCTAAGTCTATGAAAAGGAAAAGTGTAATAATGGTAGGTTGATTCTTAGCCTGTGAAAAGAATCAGGGTTATAAAGATTGATTCTGAGCCAGTGAAAAGAATCAAGATTGTAAGGGTTTGGTTCTTACCTGGGAAAGGAATTGGGGTTTAGTGGATTGCAAATCTCCACAGAATTTGGGGAACTAGACGTAGGTAAAACTAGCTTACCGAACCTAGATAAATCCTTGTGTGCTGCATTATCTATTTTTCTAATTATTTGGACGTACATTTAGATAAACACATTTCCGCTACTAAGAAAGATAATAATCGATTTAGGGAAAATTGTTTTAAATTTTTATAACTACTGAATTCACCCCCTTCTTGGGTAGATCTTTGGGCTAACAATTGGTACCATAGCTGATTTAACTCATTTGGATTAACATCCTAGTTGGAAAGATCACATGGCGCACCACGTAAATACTCTAGGCGCCCATATATTCTTAAGATAAATGGAGTAGTTAAAAAGAATGAACAACTGAGTCTATCTGATAAACACAATTTGTCTATTAATTCTCAAACTATAAACATTTTGTTTTGTTCTTTAGATGTAAATGAGTATAATAGGGTTTCAAGTTATGAATCCGCAAAAGAAAAGTGGGATATATTGAAAATCACATATGAGAGAACAAATCAGGTAAAACAATCCAAAATCAATGCCTTGGTTCGTCAATTCGAGTTATTTAGAATGGGTGATGCAGAAACAATTTCGGAAATGTATACGAGATTCAATAATATCTTTAACAATCTCGGTCAACTCAAAAATCTTTATTCCGTAGAGGACAAAGTAGAGACACCACATTTTGTCCTGCCCAGTCAGAGTCGAATCAAGTACAAGTTCAGATAAACTTTAAACTTAGCTTTAAAGCAAATGAATTTCTACTTTGGATCATGCCATATAATATTGAAAAACACCAAAAAACATAAGAAAAACGCAAAACTGTTAAATTAGATTGAATTCAACTAAGTAAAAGTTTCAGGTCAACCTAAAAAATCCTACAATTTAAAAGGTCTAAAATGACATTATTAAAGGTTGATTTTCATTAAATCACCTTTAATATGAATAAAAATTAGTTACTACCATTCAATTATAGGATATTTCACCAATTTACCTCGATTACCTACTTTGACCCTGAAACATTTACTATTACTGGTTTTGTCTGTTTGACACTAAAAATATTGTTCTAATTATGCATGTTACATTCAAATACCATCAAGAAACAAATCAAAAGACCATAATCTAGGCATGGAGATGTTATGACAAATCCTAAATTACCAAAGTGATTGAGGATTTAAAGACTTAGTTTGGAACCAAACAAACCAAAGTTGTTTTGACATACCACCAAGGCTCATTGAATCAAGGGCCCAACCCATCATTAAATAACTGAAAAATGAGCATTGAAATGACCATGAATCCCTAAAACATTCTCTACACAAAATATCTAAGGAAGAAACAAAATCACTTAGGAGGTAACTAACTATTATCGAAACTAAACCGATTTGGTTTGCTGCTTAAGGCATTTAATGTGCATTAAATGACCATCCCATCAAGAATTAAATGATTGGGATGAAATGTATAGGCCACATTCAAGGGATGTAGATATTTTGATCAAAATATCTTAGGGTTAACCGAAATCCTTGAAATGTGATTACCCGTTATCGAAACCAAACTAATCCAGTTCACCACCTAACCAAGGAATTTAATGGTCTTTCAATTCCCATCCCATCAAGCATTTATTGATTGGGATTCCATGGATGAGAAGTATTCAAAGAACCTAGATATTTTCACCAAAATATCTTAGGGTTAGCAAGAAACCTTGAAATGTAATTGTCAGTTACAAGAAAAACCAACCCGATTCGATTCAAATCCACTGAAATTTAGGACTATTGATCCCTAGGTTTGGACGAACATTTAAAGGTTGATGTTTTTGTGGAATTAATGTGTTTGTTGAGTGTTTTAGAAAAAGAGTTCCATTTATTTATTGTGCTAAAGATATCATAAAGAAAATGTCAATAGTGCAAAGATGGACACAGTGAAAAAATCAAGAGTGTTGAAGACCTTGAAGAAATTAGGTGAAAACTACTCAATACTCTTATACTCTTAATGTAACCCGAATTAGGATCATACACCGCCCTATTAAATGAGTTATTTTTTTTTTGTGTGTGTTGAAATGATAGAATTTAGGATCATAGTTATGATTAAATATGTGCTCCTTATATGAAATTGAAAATAGAAATTGACCTAATTAAAAAATCATGATTGAAAGTTGAAGTTTAGGGTTAATTCAGTCTACCGAGAAAAACAATCGGATAACTAAATCAAATAGTGGGTTTTGGAGCCAAAATTGGTGAAGAAATTGACCAACCAACATCAATCGACCAATTGATCTGAAAGGATTGGTCAACCGTTTGAAACAGTAAGGTGTTCGGAGAAAAAAATGTAGATCCTGTATCGAACGGTCTCCTGTATTGATCGGTCAATCGACCAAGAAAGATCGATCAACCAATGGGCTTAATGGTTTGGCACATGAAATCTTTGAACCAATCGGTCAACTGATTGGGACTCAATCGGTCAATCGACTATGTTGGAATTTGGTGGGAAAAACTCCTCAAACCAATCGATGAACCGACCGAAGAGGGATCGGTCAACCGATTGGTTATTTGGATTGGCTTGGTTTGCACGCTGTATCAATCAATTAACCAACAGGTTAGGGATCGGTCAACCGACTGTTTCGGTTAAAATTTCGAAGAATTTGGGATTTTGGTAAAAAACTTTCTGTTTTTTATGATTCCAATGGAGAAATTTGGGGGAATTGATGTTGTTGAAGATATGGTCCACATATTTTGAATTCATACTCATTTGGTCTACATAATTAATGATTCTATCAATTTGAATAACTAAATACTTCCTATCTTTGCGATTGATAATTGAGAAATATTTTATGGACTTATTTAAGAGTTTTAAAAGATATTTTTAAGTGAATTACACCAGAATTGAATGATTATGTTATATGGGGTCTAAGAGTGTCTTTTAGAAGCATATCTTTTGAAAAATAGCCGTTGGAGGACTTAATATTATTTTATATATATATATATATTTGTGAAAATTGGATGAAATACATCAAGAACAATCACTTTATACGCTTTTTTAAGAGTTATCATTCTGTTGGGATTTTTCGAGGGAGATTTTGTGCTAAAGTTCTTGATCTAAAGCACTGATTGATTTGGCGTCACTAACTTGAGCTATAATGCGATTTTATTTTCATTATTCGGTGTTTTCTTGGTGAGATATTTCCAAGCTATTATTCTTAATTGTGATTTCACATTATTATATTTGCTTGGTTGTTAAGATCGTTAGAAAATCATTTTCAAATTTAAAAGCATAAAAATCTTTTCAAAATAATTTTGTGTATTTATCTGATTACGTGTTTTAATCTGTGCTATCTACACTTATTATTAATAATATATTAGTTTGCCTCACATTGAATCTATCACATAGTAAATTTCGGGATATTAATTGAGTTTATCTGTATTAAGGTGGTAGAAGCTCCTTGTGGGAAGAAACTCATTATTTTTTATTTATTTATTTATGAGTTTGAGCTGATTAGACACAGCTGGGCTAGCGTCTAGTCATGGCAGCTAGATTTCTATCTTTTTCCTGTGAAAAAGATTGAGGTTTGATCTTTGTCCTAATTATAAAAAGGTTAGGTTATTTTTTTCCCTTGAAAAGAACTTGGTCCTGATTCTCCCTAAATTAAATTAATTTAAGTGAATTGTAAAAGTTGCATCCATACTTGGGAAAATGATACTTGTGAGAGTTGTGAGGTTTGATCTTTAGCCTGTAAAAGAATTATGTTTTGATTCTTCTTGTAGTAGAATTAAATTAGTATGGTAAAAAAATAAGTTTCTTCCTTATCTTGGGAAACAGAAATTGTAAAGGTTGATTATGAGCTTGGGAAAAGAATCGTTATAAGGAAGAAACTTATTTTTTTACCAGACTAATTTAATTCTGAGCTTGCAAAGTTTCCCACTTCTTCTGATAGTCGGTGTCCCGTTAGTGAGAATGATAAACTAGGTGATAATGAGGCTGCAGATAAGGCTATTGAGACACTGATTGCCCTTACTTGTGTTTTTGGAAAAGAGAATTTGAAACTCGGGCAAAAGATTGTAATTCTTGAAAATAAAAAGTTTAGTTCTATTTAGTCTCTTAAGAAGAAGAATTTGGACAAATATTTTGAAACTGTTGAATTTACAAATGCTTTAACTGAAATTTTGCTTGAAAAAATTGATTCTCTTGAAGAAGAGAACGAAGGTTTGAAAACTAATGTTTATGATTTTCAACAAAATGATTTTAAAAAGAAAAATCTTGAGACTTTAAATGAGGCCCTAAGCATTGAGTTGGAGAATCCAAAGTGTGAGCTTGATAGAGCTCGTGTGAAAATTTATTCTGTTGAAAATGAGTGCCAAATTCTTAAGAATGATTTTGAATTTATGCATAAGAAGATCTTTGGTCTACAGGTGAACGTTAGTTCAACATAGCGGTTACTTGAAAAGACTCAAAAGGAGCTTAATGGAGTACTGGAAAAATTTAAGGATATTGAGAGAACTAAACTTATTGAGACCCCAATAGTTGCTAAAGCAGCTCCTCAATATCACTGACAATATTGTGCTCTCGTACGGTATACTGATTATCCGAAGAAACGTACTAACAATGCTAAATGTTTTTATTGTGGTAAGCATGGTCATTTTGAAAAGGTTCGTTATTTATTACTTGGTTACCCTGTCGGATCCAGGAATAACTGGATACCAAAAATGATTTTTTTTTTTATGCAGGTACTAATAGGAGATTCAATACACCATTGAGGAAAAATCGGTATATGCAAAGAGGAAAGTTAAAAAAACAACAAGTTCAATATATGAATCAACTGATATTTATTATTAAGAAATGGCGAGAAACCAGTATCAAAGAAGGACAATGTATAAAGCGGTGACAAAGCAAAATGAGAAAAAACAGCTCAAAGCACCATACAAAGGTAAGAAAATTATCATCGAACCAATAAAAAAAAGAGCCAATACAAGAAAGGTGGAAGTTAAAGTGATAAATTAAGCAAAAGGAAAAATAGTGTATTCAAAGGATAACAAGCCTGAAATCAACAATCTACTAAAGGTACACACACCAATTGCTCACAAGGACAATCCAGGTATGTCAAATTTTCTAAAATTCATATATGTTAATTTTGTTAGGAAACCAATGCTTCGCATTTCTTAAATTAGATATTTGTGAAATGTTTGTGTGTGAATGTGTGGGTGTGAAAATGGTTTAAATAATATGTATGGATCAAACTAAGAGGTAAAAATTGAGCTACTTGATCAAATAGGGCAAAAATGCACAAAAGGACAGAAGGTCCTTGTTAGTGAACCGATAGAACCTGTCGGTCAACTGACAGGAACAGAGTGTGCAATACACAGGCTCTATATTGGTTGGTTAACTAACCAAGAATAGTCACTCAACTGACTATTACGAGATTAATATCCCTAGCCTCTTTATTTCACCCCCATTTAAGTTTTGAAGCCCTTTCTTTCTAAAAAAGCCTTATTCTCCTAAGAGCTTTTCATCCAAAATCTTCAAGAGATCATCACGTTTTGCTTTGGATTATAAGATTAAGGGCTTGGATCTACAATTTTGGTAATCTAAATCTTCATCATAAAGTTGGTTCTTCCATTTCTCTCTAGGGTTTGGTAGATCTATTATATCTTGTTAGATTTTTGTGTTTTAAATCGGTTGTTGAACTCACTATTGAGAGAAAATGCCTAGAGTAAAAAGACCTTGCCTAGAAAAACCCAAATATGACAATATCCATTTTGAGAGCAAGGAGGACGAAATAAAATTTAAAAATGAATTTGCAAATTGATCCATATATATTCTAGTGATTTAAAGTGAGTTTTATCCCTATTATTGGAAATAAAAAATTTATGAGTTTTTAAAGGAAAATTATTTTATCAAGATACTTAAAAGGAGTAAAAAGAAGTTTTTTTAGTTCTCCATCCCCACTTTTTTTAGATGAAAAATGGGGAGAAATTGTTTGATGTTCAAATGAGTTAGATAATGTTTAGGAATTTGTTTGCCTAAGCATTGCATTGATTAAAGAAAGATCTAAATTGAATTGAATATATTGAGTTTTGTTGAATATCTGTTGAAATGTTTGAATTTGTCTTCATGATTATGCTTAAATGAATTAAATACCCGTCCTCATATTTAGGGAGAGCGTGGTTATATTTTTGTTTTGAATAAAATATCAAAGTTAATTGGTGTCATAAAAAAGGGGGAGATTGTTGATCCCTAGGTTTTGATGAACAATGAAAGGTTGATATTTTTGCGGAACTAATGTGTTTGTTGAGTGTTTCAGAAAAAAAGTTTTATTTATTGATTGTGTTGAAGATATTATAAAGAAAATGTCAAGGGTGCAAAGATGGACACATTGAAGAAATGAATAGTATTAAAGACTCTTAAGAAATTAGGTGAAAACAACCCAATACTCTTATACTCTTAATGCATCCCGAATTAGGATCACACACGATATTATTAAATGAGTTATTTTTTCGTGTGTTGAAATACTAGAATTTGGGATCCTAATTATTGATTAAATATGTGCTCCTTATGTGAAATTGAAAATGGAAATTGAACTAATTAAAAAATCATGATTAAAAGTTGAAGTTTAGGGTCAATTTAGTTAACCAAGAAAATCAGTCGGTTAACTGAATCAAACAGTGGATTTTGGAGCAGAAAATTGGTGAAGAAATTGACCAACCAACATCTGTCAATGAACTGATCGGAAATGATCGGTCAACTATTTGAAATAGTAAGGTGTTCGGAGCAAAAAATGTAGATCCTACATTGATCGGTCAACTGACCAAGGCAGATCGGTCAACCAATTAGGACTCAATCGGTCAACCAATTGGGACTCAATTGGTCAACCGACTATGCTGGAATTTGGTAGGAAAAACTTCCTAAACCAATCAGTTAATTGATCAAGGAGGGATTGGTCAACCGACTGGCTATTTTGATTGGCCTGGTTTGCACGCTATATCAATCGGTGAATCAACAGGCCAAGGATTAGTCAACTGACTATTTCGGTTGAGATTTCGAGGAACTTTGGATTTTGGTAAAATATTAGTTGTTTTTGATGATACCAAGGGAAAAATTTGGGGGATCTGTTCTTGTTAAAGATATGGTCTACATATTTTGAGTTTATACTGATTTGGTTGACATAATTAATGATTCTCTTGATTTGAATAACTAAATACTTCTTATCTTTGTGATTGATAATTGAGAAATATTTTATGGACTCATTTGAGAGTTTTAAAATATTTTTTAAAGTGAATTACACCAGAATCGAATGATTATGTTATATGGGATTTAAGAGTGCCTTTTAGAGATATCTTTTGAAAAATAACCGTTGGAGGGTTTGATATATATATATATACCTATGAAAATTAGATGAAATACATCATGAGCAATCGATTCATATGCTTTTCTAAGAGTTATCATTCTGCTGAGATTTTTCAAGAGAGATTTTGTGCTAAAGTTCTTGATCTAATGCGTTGATTGATTTGACGTCACCGGCTTGAGCTATCTTGCGATTATGTTTTCATTGTTCAAAGTTTTCATGGTGAGATCTTTCCAAGTTATTATTCTTAATTGTGATTTCATATTATTATATTTTCTTGGTTGTTAAGATCGTTAGAAAATTGTTTTCAAATTTAAGAGCATAAAAATCTTTTTAAAATAATTTTTGTGTTTATCTGATTACGTGCTTTAATCTATGCCACCCACACTTTTTATTAATCAAAAATTAATTTTCCTTATATTGAATCTATTACATAGTAAATTTCGGGACATTAATTGAGTTTATTTGTATTGAGGTGGTAGAAGCTCCTTGCGGGAAGAAACTCATTATTTTTTGTATTTATGAGTTTGAGCGGATTAGACACAGTTGGGCTAGTGTCTAGTCAGGGAGCTAGGTTTCTATCTTTTTCTATGAAAAAGATTGAGATTTGATCTTTGTCCTAATTATAAAAAGGTTAGGTTATTTTTTTCCCTTGAAAAGAATTAGGTCCTGATTCTCCCTGAATTGAATTAATTTGAGTGAATTGTAAAGGTTTCGTCCTTACCTGGGAAAATGATACTTGTGAGAGTTGTGAGGCTTGATCTTTGGTTTGTAAAAGGATTAGATTTTGATTATTCCTATAATAGAATTAGGTTAGTCTTTAGCTTTGTAAAAAGATAAGGTTCTTCCTTAGCCTGGGAAAAGAAAAATTATAAAGGTTGATTCTGAGCCTAGGAAAAGAATCATTGTAAGGGTTTAGCTCCTACCATTAAAGGCATCAGGGGTTTAGAGGTTGCGAATCTTCGTGGAGCTCGGGAGACTGGATTAGGCAAGGCTAGCTTGCTGAACCAGGATATATATTGGTGTGTTGCATTGTTATTATTCTTTCTATTTTGTTTGGGAGTGCTCTTAGTTAAACACTTATCTATTGTGTAGCGAAGATAATAATTGATTTAGAAAAAAATTAATTATTTGATAATTAAGTGTAAAAAGATTTAATTATTTAAATTTTTTATAACTACCTAATTCACCCCTTCTTGGATAGCTCACTAGGCCAACAAAGACCATTACATTGTGTGTTATTATCAAACATTAAATGCAAAATGACTCATCAAGACCATGTTCAATGCACCTTGGAAACATTAATGGCAACCAAATCGAAATAGTGAAACTAATTGATACTTAGCTCCTAAACCGAACTGAAAGTGTCAGTTCATACCATTAATGCACCCATGTGTAGCCAATCATATTCAATAGTGTGTAATGATTATCAATGATTGCCAGTCATTACTAATGATTACCAATCATTGCAAGAATCTTCCAAAGATTTGGTAATAATTACCAAATCTTTGAGAATCCTACACAATCTTCAATTCGTCCAAAATAATTCAAGATCAAGACAAGAGGACCTGTCCCCTAGGCCAAACAGACCCTAAGGCAGGGGACTGGTATGGCATGTACATGGATGAATGCCTAGGACCTCTGGCTTGTAAAAATAGTGGCTGTGTTTTCATTTTTCAAGAGTTGGAACCCTTACTTTCTCTTTCTAGGCTTGAGCAGTCCTCTAGGGTCATTAGGGTTTCCAACATTCCTCTTCAATAACACATCATTATTTTGCTAAAATTCTTAGAGGGTGTTCTTGAGGCTCCTAGAGCAAGAACTCAAGATGTTAACGACAACCAATCAACTTTAACCCAAGAAGATTAAGAAGGATAAGAAGGTATTTGTTTAGGGAAAGACCACTCTACTATTGTAATACCCCCAAAATTTATATTTTTGAGATTATTTTGCAAATTTAGGGTACAAATATTATTTTGTATAAGGTTTTGGGGACGATTTTGTTAATTTGTACTTTATAATTTTTGGAGATTAAATGTTAAATTTATATAATCTTTGGAGTTAAATGTTAAATTTATATTTTTGAAAATATTATTGTAATATTTTTGGGTTGTTGTGTATATTCTGAAAATTTAGAGTATAAATAAATATTTGATAATTTTTAGGGGTAAAATTATAATTATTAAGGATAATAATAATATTATACAAATTATGGGATGTTAGTGTAATTATTTAAAAAATAATAAAATAAAATTAAGAGATAATGATGAATTTTGTGTATGGGTTGTGTGGAATTGAAACGTGTATGTGTGTAAAACATGGAAGAAGATATTTTTATATTATAATATTATATGTTATTATATATATATAGATAGATAGATAGATAAGGAATTGTGGAAGAACACACAAGAAATAGGGGAAGGGAGAAAGAAAAAAAAAAGAAATGGAGAAAAAGAGGGAAAAATAAGGCTGACACGTGGCACAAGAAAAAAAAGAGAGAATGAAATGAAAAAGTGAGGCGGTGAAAGTGATGGGTGAAAACTTATCTATATATAATAATAATCATAATAATAATAAAAGGGATAATGGATGATCATTAGCCTTTCTCGCTATATATATATACTATATATGGTTTTTTTTGTAACCTTTGGGCCAAAAAAAAAAAAAAAGAAAAAGGAAGGAAATTGGAGCCGCAGAATGTGGAATTGGAAAGAAACCCAACTGAATATATATTTATACACACACACACACACACGTGTATATGTATATTAGAATGTTTGGATTATTTTGGTTCAGATTTCGGCTTCGAATGTCAGGTATAATTTCTAACTCTTCTAATATTTGTATTTAATCTGTCTATTGAGTGATTTACGTTATTATTGTCGGTGAATTTATCGTTGTTAGTTTGCATGAAATAATTATGATTATGTGAAAATCATGCCAATCTGTTTTATTTGTCGTGATAATAAAATTGATGTATTAGAGGGGTTGGAGTTCTACTGAGCGTTGGCTCACAACTCCACAATTTTGATTGTATAGCCGGTGAGAGTGAAACAGCGTCGGGGATTACATAAGAAATTCTGTTTGTAATAATTGTAGTTAATATTTACCGTTGAAAAAAAAATTGTCTCGATAAATTGAATATAATTATTGTCGTCGTATTGTAAAATTTAAATTGATAATTATAATTTTCATCGTAATTGTATATTAAATTACAAATTTAAACTTTAGTATTAAATGGACCAGTGTTAGGAATTTATTTGAAAATAATGCGGCGACATGAATTTCAGTTGAGTTTCTATTTCATTCGTAATAGTTGAATTTATTATTTATTGGTGTAAAAATTGAAGCAACCAATTCGATATTTGTGAATGTCTCCATCGTTTGAAAAATTTCTCGAATTAATTCAGAATAAATTAGTGGTTATTCGGTTGTATTTAACTTGTAATTATTATATTTATTAGTTATTGTTGTAAAATCGACAACTAAAATTATTGCCGGTGGTTGTAAAATTTATCCGATTGTATAGAAAAAAATATTGGTCACGTTGTAGAAATTCTTAGATGAAGGAAATGAAAGATTGGTTGCTCAATTTTAGTATACATTCTGAGTTGAATTAATAGTAATCCTAATTTATTTGTAAATGGAGAAATATTGGGATAGAAATCTCTATAGGAGAAACCGTGTGGCGGCCCTGGAAAACCGGGTCGTCACAGGTGTAACAACTTGTAAAAATTTGAGGGCTGAATAAATATTTATGATATTATCTTGGGAATATATGTATAATTAATTATTTTGGGTTATAAATATAATTAAGAAGAAATATCTTCTCATACCTATCCATTGTTAAGATTTTGGGGAAAAGAAAAAGAAAAGTAAATGTAGCTTTTTGTGAAGCATATATCAATCCATTAATAATAATAATAATAATAATAATAATAATAAAATATAAGGACTAACTATTATGGCGGTGGAAATGGCTAGGATTCACGTTTTATATATATTATTTTTTTCTTTTCATTCTTTAATCCTTTGGCTGTCTCTCGCAATAGTCTCCCCTTCTTCCTCAGGTTTGGTGTGTGTGTGTGTGTATATATATATGTGGAATATATCCATATATGTGTATGTATATTGTTAATATATATATATATATATATATATATATATATATATATATATATATATATATATAAATTTATGAGACTATCTATGCAGACATTTATATATGTATAATTATATGTCAAAAATATATCCGTGAGTTCGAGAAATATAGTAGGTATAGACAAATCTAATTTTCGAAGAATAAAATTTAAAATAAAAATTGTAAATTTTACTAAAACGATAATTTTTAGTATTCCATTGACTAATAAAATTTTTGACAATTGATTAACGTTTTTTTTGCTAATTACATTACTAACGGGAAGAATTTTTATAGTCGTTGTTTTAATAATATCTATACCCTAAATTTGCAAAACAATCCCAAAAATATTAAACTTTTATATAAAATAATATTTTTAAAAATATAAATTTTCGGGGTATTACAACTAAATTAGCTATGTTTATTGAATATCCTTCAATTTTGTCTTAAATTCATATATATTGCTTGTACATAGTATAATCATGTAGTATCCATGCTTTAATTTCATGTATATACGTATATAACCCATAATCATCTAAAAAACGTTTAATTTTTGTTACAATCATCAACCATGTCCAAATCATACAAAGTCATATCAAGAACATCAAGAATATCCAAGAACATGTGAGGACCTAGATAATCCGAGAACATGTTAAGAACATGTAAGGATCCAAACAAAACATCTATCACACCACGAGTTGTGCTTAGTCTCCATGATTCTTTCATGAACGCTTCAAACCGAACTCTTACTAACTGTTATTCTAACCATATATCTGTTAATAAATGATTTTGTTTTTATGCTAAATGTCACGACCACAGCTTGGCATTAAGTCTTTCGGCTAGTAGACTGGCACCTTATACATACACACACACACACACACACACACACACACACAGACACTTGTGGCTAAAAATTCGGGATAAAGGGAAGACCTCATTTCTTCGAGGATATGTGTGACCCTTCTTTAGAAACCTTCTCCTTTTTTCTTAGTTACGAGTAGGACTGGCATATATATATGGTATTTCTTTTATTTTCTAACTAACAACTCAAAATCAAACACTAATTTGTCTAAACAAAAGAGTTCGGTTAAGGTATTCTTGAAAAAAAATCAAAGAGACTATTTACATATCATGTTGAGATTCATATTTTGCTTAATAACTAAAATTGACTAAAACCAACCAACAATCACCTTACATGGACGAACTACGTGATGACTTGATTCTCATTAATTTGAGATACGTAGACAACCCACATATGGGTTCGGTTACAAATCTAAATAATTTAGTCTTAGTTTGCATGCTGGAATGACATGTCGACCTGATTCCCCGTGTTTATTGGGATATGTAGGCAACCTTTATAATGTTCAATCTGTCAAAACTATAAAAACATTTTCATTTCATATAGTTTGCATGTTGGAACTACATGTCGACCTGATTCACTGTAAAAATAGGGATATGTAGGAAGCTATTATAAGGTTCAGACGTTTATATTTCTGCATCTTATATACTACTATTGGGTTGTCGCAGCCTAGATTAGTGTACTTTATTGCTTTCATTATGTTTAAAAATACAAAAATATTTTCATTCTTTATTTATAGTTGAATGATAGATAGTTAAATCTTTTCCTACTTTCATTATGTGAAAAATGCATAAAAAGGGGAAAAAAAAAAAAGGAATTGTTTTTGTTAAGTAAATCAAAAAGCTTTCCCAAGCATAATCAACCCCCGAACTTTAAAAAAATCTTTGGTACAAGATCTTTAAGAGTCAAAACACGGGCCATTTCTAAAATAAAAAATAAAATTTTAAAATCTCGATGACCTAGCACACCATTTAACCCCATTTTAGGTGGCGGCTCCATTTTCTACATAAAATCCCGGCCTAAGAAGTTTTTCAAAACCGATGCCTAGAAAATCCCTTGAAAAATTATTTTCAAAATGAACGAATTTGGAGGACTTAAAGAGGGGGGAATGAAACTTGTTTCTTTTTCTTCCCGATCTCTATTTCTTTCGCTATTCGGGGTGTGTCAGGTGGTGACTCTACTGGGGAACATTAGAGGGTCAAGCCTAGTTGGAGTCTAAATCAACATTCGCAGTCAAATAAAATTCAAGAAATATGTCTTTGGTTTTTCAGACATAATTAATTCCCTTCCAAAAATAATAAATAATAATAAATAATAAATAAATAAATTAAAATAATAATAATAATAAAAATAAAATAAAATAAAATAATAAATAAATAATAATAGTAATGGCAATGATAATAAATAAATAAATAATAAAACAATTGAAATTAAAATTTATTTTTACATATCTTGTTTATACTAGCATGCATATATACTACCTTTATTAACTGTCATTTACATTACTATCTTTCAAAATTGCATTTAAATTACAGTCTTTACATTTTTGCATATTATCTCTAACGTACGAGCACTCACTTTTCATTGCATATCATGTTGAAAAACCCAAGCCATAACCCTCTTAGGGATGTGGAGGCTGGCTAAAGTCGATGATTTTATCATGCCGATCTAAGCTCCGAAACCCTTAGGATAGAAAGAGGAGTTAGTAGAAGCAAAGCCGGGTGGGTATCTTCCCTAGGATCTGGCTACGAAACTTGCCTCGCTCGGACCACCAACTAACGATGGATGTTCCCTCAAAGAGGACACCGAAGGTTTGAAGGTCTGGGAACCGAAACTTTCTAGGATGTACTAGAAGAAAATCCATAACCTTATATAGTGAGCCTTGGATAGAGGATAACCAAAATCCTACTGTACTTAGGATACTCTCTTGGAAAGAGACATTTATCTTGTGGTCAGTATATAATTATTCTGAAACCTTACAAGAATGTACCTCTAGAACTAATAAAGAATGGAATAGCCAATTAAGAATTCTCATTATTCTTTACTTATGAGCCTGGTCATAGTCTGGAATTGTATCTAAGAAAAATTGACTGTTGAATAAGCCATGGGAAATGATAAAGAGAATCCTTATTATGACTATACAATGCTTTATTTAGCTTAGAAACTTTATTTTGTTTGAATTTAGGGCTTGCTGTAGTTTGAGGTCGATAATGATAAGGAGTTGATATGAGATTTCTATGCATCCAAATAAAAGTGTCAGTCGAGTCTGTAAATATAAGGCACCCTGACTATGGGGTAGTTATGTCAAAATCCTATGTGATTTGTAAAATTTGAAAGTAGTGGAGATCTTGTCTCAAACTAAGTCATAGTCAAGCCCCAAATGCCTTTGTAAGCAAATAATATAGACACGACTGTTGTCTAAGTAGGAAGATTGCTCCGCATAAGAAAACACCTGTCTCCCATTTGCCAGTTTGTACTCGTGTGCAAGCATGACACTCTATCCTATGGATGACTGATAAGTGATTTATTTATCAATAAATAAAGTACTTTTAAATTCAAATATTTGTGTGTTTTCAATCTCTTTTGTTGGTTTAATGTATTTTTGTAGTGTTTTATAGGTTTTTGAATAAATGGGTGAAAAGAGGCAAAGTTGGTACAAGTATAGTAATGTCAAGGCCAATTTTGGATACAATTGCATTTTAATTTGGCAAAACATATAACATGGAAGTTGTAGATCTTTTTCTTATCTTTCTAAAGGTTTTTGAATCACCGCAATTGTAGTTCGGATGAGAAAGTTATAGCCAAAATACCAAAGGGTATCACCGTTGCAGCGGGGACACTACTGCCGTGGCGGTCAAATAGCAAAGAGTTGCTAAACTCTCTGCATTTCCACCGCCGCAGCTATGATCCCACCGCTGCGATGGTCTGATAATTAACAGAATTGATATTTTAGGATATTTTGTGATATTTTTTGATCCCTATATCATCTCATCTTCTTCCAAACACCCTAGAGCGTTTTGGGAGGTTTGAGAGCTCCAAACCAACATCCAACCAAAGGAAGATCACAAGGACAAGAAGGAGGAAGCGTTCTCGGAGCGATTTTAGCGGCAGATCTTCGGATAACGGCTAGTCTCATCGTTTCTCTCCTTACTCTTAGATTTGGTTGGTTGTTTGTATATGTTTAGCTTGTATTTCATTGTATATAGGGCTACGACCATGTGTAGCTAAACATATATTGTATAGGAAGCGATTGACTTCATGAAAACGTTAATTGTATAAAATCTATGTTTCGTTAAAGGATGATCTTGTTTATCCGATTGTGTTTACCATTTTCCACGTTTATATGCTTGTTTAGATATATTGAGAATATGGGGTTTGACACTCGGGAGAAGTAACCTTGGATTTGGACGAGAGTTTAAACATAACGCGATGATCTAATAACCGGAAGAGAGTTAGAAAGTGTGCAATCCGTGAGGTTGGGGCAAGACTCATGTGACCTAGTGTCGTATAGACGTTCAGGGGAACTTCTTCGTTGACGCAAAGTCACATATTCATTCACTTTACACTCGGGAGAAGTAGTGTTTGAGATTTCGATACTGAGATTGTCGAATAGCTTGGATACCGTTAATACAAACTAGATTGAATTGAATACGTTTTGGTAAACGAAGTTAATTCCTAAACAATAATTCCCATTAATGTCATATATTAGTATAATTAATTAGATTTGTTTAGTATATTTAATTAACAAATCTATATTTTTTATTGCCTTAATAAAGTCCGGTTATGACAATCGCGGTACTCATTGACATCGTCTAATTCAATCCCTGTGGATACGACAACCCTAACTCTCCTAATATATACTAAAACTTAACTCGTACACTTGTGGTGAAAGTAGCGACGTATCTACGCGCTACCAATGACATAGAAGAATGGCCGAATGAACCTACCGGGGTAGTCCAACTAAAAGAAGACATGGTCTCGTTGAGAAAGTCCGTTAGTTAGATTTATGAACTTTTGTAGCAACTCCACCAATCTCAACAAAACCTTGTAACCTTTATTCAAACCCCGAATCCAATGGAACCAATAACCAACCATCAGCCTTCCAGTTCCCAAGGCCCTAGCTCGGCTATTGGAGAAACAATACCTGTTGAACCTCAGCCACAAGTCATTCCGACTATAATTGACCCAAATCCAAGTCACCTTAGCTAAATCAAATACTAGCCCAGTTATACCAGAAACCAATGACCAATTTGAAAAAGTGGTGAAAGAGAAATCTGAGAAAACAACCCTATTGATTGAAAAACTAATACAAATGAAAAGAGAATAAAAAGGGGAAAATCAAGAACCAATTCTCGATATCTTGACCTGTCTTCTCTTCCTCAAATGAAATTCCTAGACAACTTTACCATGCCTACATTTACGAAGTATGATGGATTAGGGTGTCCAGACTGACACATCCAATGATACAAGAACGAAATGGGGGCATATATCCATAATGAAGCATTAGATGTTCAACTCTTCCAACAATTGCTAGACAGACCTACCACTCGATGGTAATAAAAAATAGAACATTTGAAAGTGAAGACATTCCTACATAAAGTCAGGACTTTTTGCGAACAATACGACTAAAATCAAGAAGTGTCGCTAGACAAGATCTCTCTCCGAACCATGACTAGGAAGAGTGGGGAAAGTTTCCGGGAATATTCTATCTGATGGAGGGATAGATCTGCACAAGTAGTACCACCAATAAAAGAGGCCGAGATGGTCCAAATGTTGGTCTAGGCCCAGCTTCACCCTTACTATGAGTCTTTATTGAATACACTAAATAACCTATTTTCCAACTTGATCCTTCGAGGGGAATATATAGAAGAGGGTGTTAGGACCGACATAATTTAAAATCTGATCGAGCATGAGCATTAGAGAGCAACACCTAAGAAGAAAAACCCTGAAGTAGCAATGGTAGGCTAAGGACAAAGAAACTAGCATAACATCCAACCTTAGTATAAACCTCAACAACTAAATCCTCCCAAGTTCGAAAACCAACCCTTCCAAACGCAACCACCTTAATTCACACCACCATCTCAATTTACACCATTTCTAGCTCCAGCTTACAACCCATTTCTATATCAACCTTGTTGGCCCAGTAGAATACCCAAGAGGGGGTGAATTAGATAATTAAAAAATACTATCAGAATAAAACTTGAATAAATCAAATAATTAATTTTATGCCTAAATTAATTATTATCTTTATATCACAGCGGAATAAATTAATTAACTAGGTGCACACACAAACAACAAAAATAATAAAGTAATAATGCAGCATACCAAGGTATATCCTGGTTCACTAAGCTACTCTTGGCTAGTCCAGTCCTCCGAACCCCACGGAGATTAGCACCCACTAATTCTCAAGATCCCTTTAAAGGTAAGAACTAAACCCGCACACCGATTCTTTTATAGGCTCAGAATCGACCTTTACAATTTTATTTTTTCAGGCTCAGGAATAACCTCTACTTTTTACAAGCTCAAGAATAACCTATTTTTTCATAGGCTAAAGATTAACCTAATTCTTTTTATTACTACGGTTCAAGAATCAAAACCTCACACAACACTCCAAGTATCTTTTTCACAGGTAAGGATGGAACCTTTACAATTCACTCACAACGCAATTCTTATCCAGGAAGAATCACAATCTCAATCTCTTTACAAGAAGAGACCGAAACCGACTACCCTTGATTAAATATCCCCAACGATATTTAACCCGTCACACTACTCACTAATACAAAATGATAAGTAGGAAATCTCACTCGGAGCTTCTACTACCCCAGATAAATAATAACTCAATTAATATCCCAACTAGTGATAGAAAAACGTGAGATACAAAATATCTGATTTTAACAAGATATGGGTAGTAAATTGAAACACGTAATCAGATTCAAGAAATTGTTTGTAAAAATATTTTCTTCAAAAATCAGAAATAATTTCTAAGATCAATGTCCAAACAATAATCAAATAATGCAATGCCAGAATATAATTGAAAAGATCTCACCCGGAATTCACAGAAATAATAGATAAAACAATATAACTTCAGATCCGGTAGCAGTACAAATTAATAGCAGTTGATCTTCAAGACCGTCTCTCAGAAAAGTTCACAATATTTCAGATAAATAACTCTTATAAAAGCTCACAATATGATGTGATATAATTTCTCTTGTTTACTGTATTTTCTACTAATGAAATTCGCAGGCCTATATAAAGGCACATGTAATCAGTCTCCTAACGGCTAGTTTACAAGTGTCATGACAATAAAATACTCTTATAGACCTCTTATATCATAATGACTTCATTTAGGTTCAATTTCACTTAAAAACAACTTTCAAATCTTTCAATTAAATCCTCAAAGTATTTATCAATCTTAATTAATAAGAATAAAAACTATTTCAAGTACCAAATTGAGAAACATTAATATTTAATGTACCAAATCAATAGGATTTAATTAATATATGAACCATATCTTAAATATCACCAAATCCCTTAAATCTCTCTCAAATCTTAACAAAAAACGACTACCTTTAGATATGATTTCGGATAAAACATTATCCTGAAACAAAGCCACTAGTCGATTGCCTAGTCGACTAGGAGATTCAGTATGTAGCCCATACACTTGATCGGCCGACTAATTGGTCGACTCGCAGATTCATAGAGTTTGTTAAGCTTACACCGGTCAATCGCTCGGTTGACTCATAGATTCAGAGAGTTCAGCCACCATATGCCGGTCGACTCCTCAGTCGACTTCTCCCTTCTGGATCTTTTATCTAATCTTGTTTTATACTCTTTCTCTTTTGCATTTTTGCCCCTTTAACTAATTTCTTTTCTCAATTAGCTCCACTAACTTTCTCAAATTCCATTTTAACCATTTATAAATATTTCTTTTTAAATACACATAGGAGCAAATAAATTCATCTTATCAAAACATACATAAATAATAAAAACATTTTGTGCCATGTGTGTTCCTAAATGGGATATTAAGAGTTGAAATTTACCTGGGTTGTTTTCCCTAATTTCTTCAAACTCTTAAATCTTCAACTTCAGCATCCATTTAATTTGATCTTCAATATCTTCAACTTCATCATTTAGCATCCATTTAATTTGACATCTTCATCACTGGAACTTTAAATCACTAAAACACTCAATTAAAACATTAGTTCCACCAAAACATCAATACTTAATTGTTCATCAAAATCTTAGGATCAACAAACCTCCTTATAAAGCTCCGCCACGACCTCCAAACCCATTTAACTACCAACAGAACTATAGACCCAATCAGCCATACCGAGAACTAAGACATTTTACCTCTCTCTTTGTAACCCTTTCTCGGATCTTCGAGGATTGTGTTAAAAACAAAATTCTTGAACATATACCCTCAAAATGCCAAAACATCTATAGCTTATTCTACGATCCAAACCAATTCTACACTTATCACTCTGGAGTACCGGTCAGCATACCGATAATTGCTTCTCTCTGAAGCACAAAATAGAAGACCTGATACAAACCAATGTGGTATGTTTCCCAAAAGAGGGGGAGACATCTCAACCTAACTATAAGCAAAACCTGTTGACAACCATGATAACTCAACTCCAACTATCAAGATGGTCGGACGAGATTGGGAGACCGTTTCAAATGACTGTATTAGAGTATGGAAAACTAATCCCAAACCACTTAAAGTAGTATGAGTAGAAGTCAGAACTTTCCTTAAGGCCTATTGGATAGTTATGTCGGTTCTAGCTTCAGGAACGAATGATAGACCTCTATCTCTTACCAGCTGGGAAAGTGAATTCAAGAAGGAAGACAATAAAAGAAAGAGACCAATGATAGACAAGAATCCAGAACTAATAAGTGGAGAAGAAGGATCCTCTCAAAAATGAAAAAAGTTAGACCAGATATGGGGAGAATTTGGTACGCTAAACAAAAACGTCACTAATATAGCCATTATAGTTGGACAAGTCTTGAACGTGTATCAATTGACCAAAAAAGAGCCTCCAAGAAATGTAATGTTTTTATCACCTAAGAAGAGATTTGACCTCAATTACCTAAGTCAGGATGACCAATATGATGAATCCAACCAGGCTCCAGAGACATTCTAGCGAAATAATCCCCATAACAAGGAGAATTCTAGGCACCTTGGGTAGAGGACCAAGCTATCCAATCCAGGATGATTCCTAGATTAAGATGCTCGACTGTGGCTTTATGAAGTTAAACCTTAACCAAGCATGGG
Source organism: Eucommia ulmoides (assembly GCA_016647705.1). Classification (NCBI taxonomy): domain Eukaryota; kingdom Viridiplantae; phylum Streptophyta; class Magnoliopsida; order Garryales; family Eucommiaceae; genus Eucommia; species Eucommia ulmoides. The sequence goes on from CM028335.1 coordinate 39,494,343, forward strand.
GCTAAAAAGTTTCTTACTTCACCATACAACTGCAATCATTTTAGAACCTGATAATAATCTGACCAAAAATTGTTCTGACCTTCAAAACACCAAAGAAAAAATTGGTGAAGGACTTGAAAGAGGTGCCTTGGAATTATTCTATGATAATTAAAACCAATGTAAGAAAGACAGAGGACTAAGTAGGTGAGATCAGAGATATCACTTAGGGTGGAAGAGTCATTGCTACCCCAGACTTGCTAAAAGTACCTAACAAAAAACCCATGGGTACCCCTAAGAAGAATCTTACTATGGAAGAAGTACAAGAATTCCTAAAGGCAGTAAATAACATTGAGTACAAGATTGTTGAACAACTGAGCAAAGCACAGGCACATATTTCGATACTATCATTACTAATAACCTCCAAAATATATCAAAATGTGCTGTTGAAAGTCCTTAATGAGGCCCATGTATCCAGCTCCATGTGACATGATCATTTCAGAGAATATCCTCAGTACTAACCTCATAACCTTCACTGACAATAAGATACCCTTTGAAGAAATTGAGCATATCAAACTTCTTAACATATTGATGCAGTATCAGGATTTTATCCTCTCTAGAGTTATAGTAGATAATGGATCTATGCTTAACATATATCCTCTGAGTATGCTGAAGAAGATAGGGGTAAACGAGGACCGAATCCGAACCACTGCTATCACCATTCGGGCTTTCGAAGGTGAGAAGAGAGAGGCTATGGGAGACTACTGATCATTATAGGCCTAGTCACTTTTCAAGTGGACTTACTTGTCTTAGACATTCCAGCTACCTATAAACTACTCCTCAGAATGCCTTGGATAAACTCAGTCAGGGTAGTTCCCTCCTTACTTCATCAGAAGATGAAGTTTGTCTTCTAGGATAGCATCATCACCGTTTATGCTAAGGAAGATCATGCCATCTACCAAACCCCTGTTGAACCTGTAATAGTAGCCGAGCATGTCGACTAGGTGACTTTTTTTCCAAGCCTTTGATATTGCTAATGCTTCATATGCTCAAGAAGAAAGTCTACCACTAGCAACTAGACTGTCCGCTGCTACCATTATGTTAGCCACTCACATGAACATCATGAACTTCAACATAAAGATAAAAGTTGGAAAAAGTACAGAAAGAATGCAGTCCCTATTCAAGATTAGACAGATACTAGACACCTTTGGGCTAGGGTTTGTTCCAAGCCAAAGTAGGGGATTCGGCAAACAACATGGGAAGAATGGAGAACCGAGGATAATACCTCATGTCGGAGTCAACTTTTTGTTTGCTTCTGGCATAGTCCTAGCTGAGAAAGAAGAAAATAAAGACAAACCTAACTTCGTGATAATCCCTTACCATGCCAAGCCTAACCCTCCAGCGCAAGGAATGAATGACGTTAGAGTAACAATGCCAGCTAGTAGTCTCAGTAATTGGGAAACTCGTCCAATCCCAGTGCAACGAGGACTTTGGTAATCAATAAGCAGCTGTAATATCTCCTATCTGACTAGCCACCAGATAGTAGAGATTATATTATCTCAAGGTTCCATTTTGACTTTTTGAATTCTCCTTTTGTATTGTAGTAATAGTTATGCTAAGAAAATAACATATTTAAAATCAGATTTTGTGTTTACTTTTTAGTTGCCCAAATAATCTTGTATACAATCCATATAATAATGAAACACTTCTTCCCAACGAGTATAATCTAGATAAGGAAATAAATTGGGAGTTAATGGAAATCGAAGCAGAAGATGACCCTATTCCCGAGAACACTGAGGAAGTCCGAGGAGCCTTAGAACAATTTAAGGAATAACCTATTCCAAGTCAAGATGAGATCGAAACAGTGAACCTAGGAGATGCAGAAAATTCGAGGGAAATGAAGATTGGAAAATCGATTAGTAGCTAATGCGATAAATTATGCGCTAGGAATACTCGCGAGTGCACGAGGTCGAACAAGTAATAAAGTGATCTAAAGATCAAGTATCGTCCACTGGGATTACCGTTAGAACAAGTTAAGTACCACTATTAGAATAACTCAATTTTATCTAGACGATCGATGATTTGAGTGGTGTTCAAAATATTAAAACAAATCAAATTATAAGAATTAGAATAAATTCAACGAGAATAGATTATCTAGGGATTAATTTCGTTCACTCATACGTTTGCTTGATTTTTCTAGTTTACACAAATGGTTATCAACCTATTCAACAATCAAGATTTCTAATGCACTCTCACTACCTCTCCCGAGTGTCAAGTGAATGAATATGTAATCACTTCAAAACCGATGTCCCTATCTAGAATTTAGGTGAGTACATTCGTCACGTCCCAATATTGTGGATTGCACAACTTTTAATAATCTCCCGATCTATTAAAACTTGTGTTGTGTTTAATCCAAGTACGAATTCGAGATTACCTTTTCCTAGTGTCAAATCTCGTATTCTCAAATCGACCACAATATCATATACAAGCATATAATGGAAGCAATAAAGCGATTAACACAATTGAATAAAGATGAATACCCATTAGCAATATGTAGATTTCGTCAAACATAGTACGAGTGAACTACATTAATTCCTAGACAAGAGAAGTTTAGCTACACATTGTCATTTCTAAAAGTACAATAATGGATGAAGAAGACATAATCAAAATAACAAATCAAGATCTAAAAATGAGAGATAGATTACGGGAATAGAGATCCAAATCTGAGTTGTAGAGTGAATCCACGTCTTCAAGAGCCGCTCTAATCCTGTTAAGCTAGCATCTTTCTTTAAAAATCGCCTCCTTAGTTTTTTGTCTGCAAAATGAGCTCTCCAAAAAGTCTCTCTCAGAAGTAATATCTCTTTCTATTTTTAGCCCACACCCAAAAACCCTAAAATGGGCTGAAAATGTCCTAATTGCAATAAAACAATGCTGCAGTGGTAGAAAAACGCGCTGCAGCTCTTTAGAAACAGAAGAAGAAGGGGGAAAAGAGAGCGCGTTGTAGGGGAGAAGACCACACTTCAGCACGGTCTGGTAATAGGATCAAAATGCAATGCGCTGCAGCGCGCAAGCAGAACACTGCTCGTCATTATTTCTTCGCTGAATTTCTACCGATTGTCTTGATTCTCGACCGATTTCGCTCAAATCAACTTACCTACAAAAATACATTGAAAAAGAATTAAAAACACGAATGAACGCTAAAAAACTATTAAATTTATAAGTGAATTAATTGATAAATATCAATTTATCTGTAGCTAAGAGAGAGAAGTCCTGATATATTTGTTAAAGGAATATCATGATGTTTTTGCATGGTCCTATGATAATATGGCAATACTATCAATTGATATTGTGACACATAAAATTCCCATCTAGGAGGAATCAAACCTATCAAGCAAAAGCTCCGGAAGATGCGACCTGAGATCAACTAAAAAGTCAAGGAAGAGATCGTGAAATAGTTCGAAGCTCACTTTATCGAAGTCTGTACTTACTACGAGTGGTTGAGTAACATAGTGCTAGTGTCCAAGAAATATGGAAGAATTCAAGTCTGTGTTGACTATAGAGGCTTGAACGGGGCAAGTCTAAATGATGACTTCCCACTACTAAATATCCACATAATTTGGACAACACTGCCAGGTATAGGATTTCATCATTTGTAGATGGATTTTGTGGGTATAACTAGATCCTAGTCGATGAAGAATACAAGCATAAGACCGCCTTCACCATGCCTTGGGGCATATTTTGTTATCGATCCATGCTGTTTGGACTCAAGAATGCTTGGGCAACTCATCAGAGAGCCATGATGACTTTATTCCATGACATGATCCACAAAGAAATGGAGGTATATGTGGATGACATGATAGTGAAATCAAGGGAAGACGAATACCATTTAGAAAACTTGAAAAAAAATGTTTAATTGACTCTGGAAGTTCCAGTTGAAACTCAACCCGACTAAGTGTGCATTTGGAGTAGTGTCTGGGAAGCTACTTAGATTCATCGTTAATTGCCTGGGTATCGAAATTGATCCTACCAAGATTAAAACCATAATCGAAATGCCTGCACCTAGAATGGAAAAGAAAATTCGTGGTTTTCTTGGAAGAGTGAATTTCATCGCCTGCTTCATTTCGCGCTAACAACAAGTTTAGAGCCAATCTTCAAGTTGCTGAGAAAAGAATCAAACGGGAAATGGAACGAAGAATGCCAGGCCACCTTAGATAAAGTCTAGGCTTACCTAATGAACCCTCTCGTCTTGGTACCACCCCAACAAGGACAACCGCTGTTTCTATACCTCACTGTCCTAGAAACTTCTATGAGGAAAATATTGGGACAACATGACAGTTCGAGTAAAAAGGAGCAATCTATTTACTATATCAGTAAAATATTTTATGCATATGAAGAAAAATACTCTGTACTAGAGAAAACCTATTGTGCGTTAGCTTGGACTACTCAAAGGTTACGTCACTACCTACTACTACCCATTTAATCACTAAAATGGATCATCTAAAGTACATATTCGAGAAACATGTGCTCATCAGAAGAATATCCAAGTGGAAAATGCTGCTTATTGAGTTCGACGTTTTATATGTGTCTTAGATGGCAGTCAGAGGCCAAGCGATTGCTGACCAACTTGCTGATAACCCAAGAGTCGACATCGATGCCGTCCTAATTTCTCCGCTAGGTCAACACTTTCTAGTTGTATCTAAGCTAAAGTTCACCAATACCAACAACACCACTGAGTACAAAGCTTGTATCATGGGCTTGGAGTTGGCCATAAGCTTAAAAATCAAAAAGTTGATAGTATACAGGGATTCACAGCTGATTATAAACCAGATCACCGATAAGTATGTGACGAAAGATTCCAAGTTGATTGATAGGTGTAAATTACCTATATATTTCCAAACTGAATTTGTTAGTTTTCGAGTACGTTTATTACGTTTTAATATGTTTTTATTCTTTTTGTATTAAAACAGGTGTATGGGTGAAAATGTATGAAATCGAAGCGCAAACGATCAATTCGAACAAAAAAGGGTTGGAGAATGGTGGAAAAACAAGTAAGGAGGCAAGATTCTGAAAAGAAGTCCACCGTCGTGGCGTCCAGATCACCGCCACGACAGTGAAGATTCAGAGAGACCCCATTCTTGTTGAATACCCAGCGCCGCGGTGGTGAAATCCACCGTTGCGACAATGAAACGGCAGAATGTTTTCCCATTCCACCGCCTTCTCCACCGTCGTGGTGAACCTTTAACCAACATACCCACCGCCTAGGCGGTCAGCTCTACCTAGTTTAAATATTTTATTAGATATTTTGAGCTCTATTTAGACCCTCTCCTCTCCTCTCCTCTCCTTTGAAGCCCCGGCCATAGGAGACCTCTTAGGGTTCCTATGATTTTAAGAGTGTTTTTGGGGGAGCTCAAGCAAATCCGAAGGAGAAGAACACAAAGCAACAAAGGATAAGCGATCTTGGAACACTCTTAGCGACAAATCTTTGGATTATGGATAGTTTCTCTCATTTGTCTCTTTATCTCTTATCTTAGGATTATTGTTTGAGCATGTTTATCTCATTTTACATTGTATAAATGGTTACGGCCATGAGCTAAACATGGATTGTAATAGGGATTAACATATTATTTATAAAAATGTGTTTTGGTTGAATTTGTGTTTCGTTTATGGTTGTTTCTTATAATTTTGATTGTGTTGCCATGTTTTCTATGATTATATACTAGTTTAGGTATATTGAGAATATTGGGTTTGACACTCGGGAGAGGTAATATCGGATTCGGACTAGGGTTAACACAACATGACAATCTAACGACCTGAGAGGGCGTTAGAAAGTGTGCAATCGATGACGTTGCGAAACTCACGTGACCTAGAGCCGTAAATACGTTGAGGGGGACTTCAGCGTTGACATGAAGTTGCATATTCCCCCATTTTACACTCGGGAGAGGTGGCGAGGGAGTTTACGAACCGAGATTGTCGGATATGCCGAACGCCGTTAATGTTAACTAAAACTAAATCAAACACATTTAACTAAATAAAGTTAATCCCTTGGCAATCTACTCCCCTAAACAATCTCAATATAATATTTATAGTATAGTTAACTTAATTAGTATTTTAATTTAGTATTAATTAATTAATTAAATTCCATTTTTATTGCCTAGATAAAATTAGGTTATGATAATCGCGGTACTCGATAGTAATCTCAACCAATCTCTGTGGATACGATACCCGACCGAAAGGTCTATACACTAAAACTTGATTCGTACGCTTACGATGAAAGTGGCAATGCTTAAAATTAACGGCCACCATTGATTCGGTACAACAATTACTTACTTGACCTTTGTGAAGTCTTTTCAAAGATCGAGTTCGAACATGTACCATGGCTAAAGAATGTTTTCGCCGATGCCCTAGAAACATTAGCATCTATGATATTAGTGATCAAAGAAGAAGATGAGGAGATTCCCATAATCGTCAAGATATACCGAAAACCACCTCATTGTAATTAGATAGAACCTAAAGAAGACGAGGAACCTTGGTATAAAGACATCCAAAGGTTTTTGAAGAATCAAGAATATCTCGAGAGAGCCAATAGCATGAGTCGAAGAACCTTGCGAAGCCTAGTAGGCCAATTCTTTTTTAGCGGTAACACATTATATAAGAGATCACTAGATTTAGGTCTCTTAAGTTATGTGGGCGCTTGAGAAGCAATACAACTCATGAATGAGGTTTATAGCGTAGTCTGCGGACTACACATGAGCGGGTTCATGTTGTCCATAAAGATCCTACGAACTGGCCATTTTTGGTTATTTAAGGAAGGTGATTGCATAAAATTTTCAAGAAGATGCTGGAAATGCCTAATGCATGGTGATCGGGTCCACTTATCCCCTATGGGCTTGCATTGCTTAGTGGTCCCATGGCCTTTCTCGATGTGGGGAATGGATGCTATCGGTTCAATCACATCGATAGCACCAAGTGGACTCCAATTCATCCTAGTAGCTATAGACTACTTCACCTAGGTTTTGCTTAATCATATAACTTAGAATACCGTAACGCGGTTTTTCAAGGATAATATCCTATCACGTTACAGAGTACCCCAAGCCCTGATCATAGACAATGCCTAAAATCTCAAAGGAAGAATGATGAAATCCATTTGTGCCAAGTTCAAAGTTAAACACAAGAATTTCGCTCCCTACCGTCCGAAAATGAATGGAGCAATAGAGGCCGCTAACAAGGACATTAAGAAGATCTTGAGAAAGATGGTAGACAACTACAAGGAATGGGATGAGATGCTCCCATTTGCTTTTATGGCTTATCGAACATCAGTTCGAACATTGACTGGAACTATGCCATATTCATTAGTGTATGGAACGAAAGCTGTAATCCTAGCAGAGGTAGAAATTTCCACTCTTATGATTCTAGTGGAAGCCGAGTTGGATGAAGTCGAATTGTACAACAGAGACTCGATTAGCTATGTTTGATAGATGAAAAGAGACTCATTACTATTTTCCATGGGCTATTATTGGAAGAGGATGGATAGAAAGTATTAGGGCATATGCGGCCTTAATACTTTAAGAGATAGATGGAGAAGAGTTCTGGGAGCCCATTAATTCTGATGCAGTCAAGAAGTTCTACCCCTAGAAAAATTAAACCCAGACTCACTAACAAAAGGAAGTGAGGACAAAAAATGGTATAAAATTTGTAGGACTTGAAGACGTGGTGAAAACCTGAAAGGGCGCTGTAGTTAAGAAAGTAGGGATCATAGGAAGATACAAAAACTACTAACCCAGTGAAAACCCAAGAGGACATTGAGGTGCAAAAATGTGGTAGTCGACCTTATTGAAAACCCGAAAGGGCGCTAAAGGCAAACATATAATAATAATAAATAAATAAATAAATAAATAAATAAATAAATAAAAAATAGGAGACATCGAATTTCAACCATTTTATCGTACATCTGTGGAGTTTGGATTTGTCTAGAGACCATCATACTACAATTGGTTTGAATGAATCAAAGAATTCGATTGGTAATTTTGTCCTCTTTAGGTTTCGAAAGAAGGCAGGTCGGAAGCTGCTAGAGATCTTGAAGCCTTTGATAAATGACTAAGTCTAAGTTTGTACTCCTAAGGAAGAAAACATTTCTAAATAATGGATAATATACTTGATTATGCAGGCTTTGTTTAGTAACTCTAATATCTGATTCTGTATATGTTATACTTTTTTCATAACTAACATTTCAATATAGATAAGTAGAAAGGAGAAAATGGCAATGGAGTGAAGGGGATAGAAGCAAGATAAAACCTGGCAAATACTCTTAGTACAATTCCATTTCAAAAGATGTCCGACGTTATCACTAAACCAACTATGCACAACACCTTAAATTCCCATAATACCCGCCATCAATATATCAAAAGTCTCACTAAGTCCTATACTGTGATCCAAATTCCTTAAAAGGCCGTAAACCCAGAAAACCATCGTGCACCATAGGATGTGTGGTTTTTGATTTTGAGACAAGTATGGTTTACTTTAGAGTTACTTTAAGGATGGAGCCTTTTGAAAAGAGAAGACAACAGACGAAGATTTTCCATTTTCCGAAGAAAGAAGCTAGTATACACCATTCAGGGGACAAGACCAAGGAACGGAGACGGGGTTCGTTTTCATATGACAATACTTTGACTGTAAAAAATGCAGGAAATAAACACAGGTTGCCTATATGCTGACATTCGAAGAAAAACATTTTAAGTAAAAAGGGCTAAACGGAAAGGGGGAGGTTTACCATTCAATTCCAACAAACAATCTGCAAGCCTTGCCGATACAGGTAATTAATTTTATCAATTCATAGCTAGACATCATAAATAATTGCATGGCCAATATATTACGCCAACAGGAAAACTCCTAAGGTATTAACTTCGCATTTCGAGAAATTATAATAATAAACACGTGGCAAGTTTATTTGGAGATTTACATCAATAAATCCCAAATTCATTTTCCATCACCTCCGACAAACAATGAGACGAACCAATTTAGGTTTTCAATCCAGTAGCTAATTAGTCTTTTCCCTAGCTAGCATGATGGAGCATATTTTACATTGTCAATAATTATGAATCGCACGATAGGAAGTGTCGAATTATATTCCACAACGGAACTTATCTAATCACTGCCCTAGTGTACGACTGGGGCACATTTCATCCTATTCATGTTTTTTTGCTGGAAACAATGTTCATTTAATCTCATGACATAAAATAAGATGCCCGAATCATAATAAACTCAATTGAATTCATCAACCAAGTCTGAACTATGTCTCGACCTAATTCCTAGTTGAAACAAGGATACATAGGTAACTTTTACAAGGTTCGATTGTCAACTTTAGTGTCTTTCCTTTAAAGACCAGGAACTATGAGTCAACTTGATTCTTGGAAAAGCTCGGGATATCTAGGAAACTCTTGTGGGTTCGGTTGACAACCTAAAAGCGATGAACTATGTTTCGACCTGATTCTCGGCACAGTCCGGGATGCGTAGGCAACCTTTTTAAGGTACGGTTATCAAAATTAAAATTATTCATTCAATCAAGGTTGAACTACGTATTGACTTGATTCTTAATTACCTGAGATATGTCGGCAAACCATAATATGGGTTTGGTCACCATTAAATAAAAATCCCCTATCAATCGGGATTGAATCATATCAAACTTTAATATCTTCCATCAATGGTGATTGAATCATATCAAATGTAACATCTTCCATCAATCTAGATTGAATCGTGTCAACTTAAAAATCTCCAATCAATCAGGATTAAATAATATCAACTTTAAAAATCACCCATCAATTGAGATTTAATAATATCAACTTTAAAATCAATCCCCCAATCAAGGATGAACTAGGTGTCGACTTGAATCTTGGTAAATACCAAGATACGTGAAACCTTTATAGATTTGGTTGCCATCTTAAATAAAATTGCTTCATCCCCAACACACTACATTTCGACCTATGCTTTCTCTTAGCCTTGTATCAGGGCGTATCTCCTGAGAAATCCCTTGACTTCCTAGAGGAGTTGATTTTTAATCCTTTGGTTAAATAAACAACAAAGGATACCTGTGTATGAACTACACGTTGACCTAATTCTTGGTAGATTACCAAGGTATGTAGGAAACCTTGTAGGCGTGGTCAACAATTTGAAATAGCACAACGAAGGACAAACTACATTTTAATTGGATTTCTAACCTAGGAGATCAATGTATGTAGGTAACCAAGGTGGGTTTCGGTTATCCGTCGATCATTATCCAAAACAATAATATCAATATAAATAAACAACCCAACGAGATTTCTAAACTAAATCAAATATTAAAATCACACACTTAGTTCTAGATAAATAGGCAACCCTTGTGGGCTCTGTTGTATCCTCTGAATGCTCAAGAGATAGTCTTGTGCCCCAATTAGAGCTGGGGCACATTATATCCGATTTCTCCATTGAGATTTTGTGAAGGGAGTCGCCCAAGCTAGAGATAGGGCATATTATATCAGATTTCTCCGTGGAGTTTCTTGATATAGACTCACACCAATCACAAGCAATTTAAAATTTAAAATTCAAAACTGAAATCCATAATACCGGGAAATAAATAAGCATCGTCAAGCCCCAGTTTATGACCGGGGCACATTTTATCCAAGGTTAAATTTCCCCTAGGAAAAATTCTAGTCCTCGTCAAGCAGTCCCAGGTGGGGTGTGGCCAAGAAACTCCACTAGCTGTCGAGTTTCCCTGAGAGTTTTCATTCGTGTGAATTCTCTCAGTCGTATTCAATTATGTGTTAATATGACGATCTGTGAATCGGTTTCTCTAACCAAGAACCTTTTCCACCAAATATCGAATTAAATCACATGTCTGAACTACACTTGACCTGATTCTCAGTTAAGTCTGAGATATGTAGGCGCCCTAACGGGGTTCGGTCAAGCCAGCTCATAAAAATCAATGTCGACCTCAGTCTCAGACTGACTAGAGACCCTGGAATTAGTTTATCTAACCCAGAACCATTCTACCCAATCTTGATTTACTTTATCTATTTGAACTACATGTGGCCTGATTCTCAATAGTTTGAGATATGTGGGGAAACTCTTTTGGTACGATCACAACTAAGAGTCGATGATCGTTCGTAATCTTCTCCAAATCCTATAGGTCGATCGTTCATCACTCTATAGGCATCCATAGTCATGGTAAGGTTGATCATTCGTCATCCTTACCAAGACCTATAGAACCAGGCATTAATGCCATTCTATAGGTATCCATGGTCTTGGTAAGGTTAATGATTCCTCATCTTTACCAAGACCTGTGGAACCAAGCATTCATGTCGTTCTATAGGTATCCATGGTTACGATAAGGTGGATAATTTGTCATCCTTACCAAGATCTTTAGAACCAGGCATTTAAGCTGTTCCATAGGTATCCAAGTCATGATAAGGTTAATTGTTCATTGTCCTTACCAAGACCTGTGGAACCAGGCATTCACGTCATTCCATAAGTATCCAAGTCATGGTAAGATTGATCATTCATCATCCTTACCAAGACTTATGGAACCAGGTATTCACACCGTTCCATAGGTATCCAAGTCACATGAGGATTGATCGTTTGTCATCCTCACCAAGTCCTCTAGGATTGATCGTCCATCATTCTTTAGGAACCCAATGCTAGTAAGATTGATTGTTCGTCGTCCTTACTTAGCATAATCCTCTAGGACTGGTCATTTGGCATTCTTTGGAAAAGATTCCTTACCCGTGTGGAAAGAATATAGTCAATCCTATGGGTAATATGGTAGGGTGTATATCCTCTCCTACCTAGGACACCACAGAGATATCGATGAGTCGTCATTCTCCATACGTTATGACATAATCCTATAGAATTGATCGTTCATCATTCTATAGAAATCTATAGTCACAGTAAGGATTGTTCGTTCGTCATCCTTACCAGGGCCTGTAGAACCAGACATTCATGCCGTTCTATAGGTATACAAGTCACGAGGAGGCTGATCATTCGTCATATTTATCAAGACCTATAGGATTGATCGTTTGTCATCCTATAGGCATGGAAGCCAGGGGATGTTGATCTTTTGTCATTATCACCAAGATCTATAGGATTAATTGTTTTTTATCCTCACCAAAATCTATAGGATTGATCGTTCGTCATTCTATGGATATCCAAGTCATGGGATATTGATCGTTCGTCATCCTTGTTGGCCAGTGAGCTACCCAAGAGGGGGTGAATTGGGTAGATAAAAAATTATCAGAGAAAATACTTCAAAAATCCAAATAATTAATTTTAATCCTAACTTAATTATTATCTTTATATAACAGTGGAAATATAATATCAACTAGGTGTGTAACAAACAATAAAAATAAATAATAAAAAATAGCAACACACTAGAAATTTATACTGGTTCACTAAGTTATTCTTGGATAATCCAGTCCCTTGAGCTCTACGGAGTGTCGCACCCACTGAACTCAAGATTACTTTAAAGGTAGGAACCAAACCCTCACAATGATTATTTTTGTCGGTTCAGAATCAATCTTTACAAATTCCGTTTCACAAGCTCAGGAATAACCTCTACTTTTTATAGGCTCAATAATAACCTAATTCTTTTTGTACCTTAGGCTAAAGAATCGAAACCTCACAAACACTCCAAATTTTACCTGGTAAGGATTGAACCGTTAAAAAATTGCTCACAAATCAATTCAATCAAGGAAGAATTACTACCTCAATCTATTTATAGGAAGAGACTGAAACCAACTACCATTTGATTAAATACTCCCAATAGTATTCAATTCGTCACTCAACTCACCAATTACAAATTGATAAGAGATTTTTCTTACTTGGAGCTTCTACCACGCCAAATAAATTAGAACTCAATTAATATCTCAAAACTAGTGATAGAAAAGTGAGATATTCAAAATCTGATTTTAAACAAAAATTGGGTAGCACGTAATGGAACACGTAATCAGATTTCTTCAAGAAATTGTTTCAAAAATATTTTTCAATAAAAAATCGGAAAACAATTTCAAAGATCAAATTCCAAATTCCAAATATAATCAAGCAACAATTAATAGAAAGTAATTTGGAAAGATCTCACTAGGATTCCACCGAAAAAATAATGATTAGAGATAGCAATAAAACTTCCGATCGGTAGTAGCAATAATCCACAACAAATATTTCTCAAGAATAACTCTCAGAAAAGATCTCACAATTAAATTAATATGATTACTCTTATAAATCTCAAAAGTTGAATAGCTCAGAATAATTCTCTAGATGTCTTTCAAATGTGAAAAAAGCAAGTCTATTTAAAAGGGAATAAAACAAGCCCTCCAATGGCTAGTTCCCATGAATCATGACTTTTAATTGCACTAATAGACCCTCTATATAATAATGATTCATTTTTGATATAATTCACTCAAAAATATCTTTTAAAACTTTCAATTAAGTCCCTTAAATTTTTTCTTCAAACATAATTGAATAAGATTGAAAGAATTATACGTGCCAAATTGAGAAACATCAAAAATACTTGAAACATATCTATAGGAATACTTAGATATCATTTAAATAACTAAAAAACACTTCATATTCCTAAGATATCTCGGAGATCCTAACAAAAAACCCGTTAGTAACGGCTACTTTTAGAATAAAATCCAAAATTCCACAAAATCCTAAAACGATCCTATAAGTCGATTGACCAAGGGTTATCTGTCAATTGATTGATTCAGGATGTAGGTAAACCAAAAATTCTTCGCCCATCGGTCGATCGCTCATACTTCAACTGTCAACCTGACGATTCAGAGAGTTACATGAGTTGACCTATTTGTCGACCTAGAGATTTCAGAGAGTTTTACTTTTGGTCATAGGTTGACCTCCCTGTTGACTGATCAATTTAGAGAGTTCACCATTTAAGCTCAGGTCGACCTACCTATCGACCGAGAGATTCAACTTCACCTTCTATACTCTGGTCGACTTACTTGTCGACTTGTCACTGATGGGAACCTCTTCTAAATTCGTTTTTAATCCATTTTATTCAACATTTTTGCCCCTTTAACTGATTTCTTTCCTCAGTTAGCTCCACTAAGTTCTTAAATTCAATTTTAATTAATTATCAACATTTATTTTTTAATTACATATAGGAGCAAATAATTTTACTAATTAGGATCTTATAAAAAACACACATATTTATAAAAATCATTTGTATCGTGTGTGATCTTAATTGGGCTATTAAGAGTTATAATTTAACCTGAGTTGTTTCCCTAGGTTCTTTAATTTCTTTAAACTCTTAATCTTCCATCATCTTTGTCATCATCTTTAGCATTGCCATAATATCTTCATGAGCATTTTCATCACTGGAACTAAGAAACTGAAATACTCAATAAAATCATTAGTTCCATAAAAAATATCAACCTTTAATTGTCCATCAAAATCTTAGGATCAACAATCCTCACCAAGATCTATAGGATTGATCGTTCGTCATCCTATAGGTGTACAAGTCACAAGAGGTTGATCGTTCATTATCATCACCAAGACTTATAGGATTTATCGTTCGTCATCCTTTAGGTATCCAAGTCATGGGAGGTTGATCTTAAATCATCCTTACCAAGATCTATAGGATTGATCGTTTGTCATCCTATAGGTATTCAAGTCACTGGAGGTTAATCGTTTGTCATCCTCACCAAGATCTATAGGATTGATCGTTTGTTATCCTATAGGTATTCAAGTCATGGGAGGTTAATCGTTCGTCATCCTCACCAAGATCTATAGGATGGATTGCTCGTCATCCTATAGGTATTTAATGTGACAGTGGTATTGATCGTTCGTCATCCTTACCAAGACCTATGGGGATGATTGTTCATCATCCTATAGGTATTCAAAGTCATGGTGGGATTGATTGTTCATCATCCTTACCAAGACCTATAGGATTGATCGCTCGTCATCCTATTGGTATTCAAAGTCACGGTGGGATTGATCATTCATCATCCTTACCAAGACCCATAGGATTGATCACTCATCATCCTATAGGTATTCAAAGTCACGGTGGGATTGATCATTCGTTGTCCTTACCAAGTCTTCTAGGATCGATCATTTGTCATCCTCTAGGAAGTTAGATAGGTAGGATCAGACAGTCATGTACTCATTTGAATATAAATAATCTAAGGTTGACTGTTTGTCATCCTACAAGATTATAGAATGCTAGAAGTGATAGATCGTCATCCTTACCAAGTCCTCTAGAATCAGGTATGTCACCGTCCTTTAGGAAACCCTTTACAGCTCTTGTAAGGTAAAGGCAACCATGCAAAATACTCCTGACTTTGCTTAGTTAAATATTTAAATATATGTATTTATATTTCATGTCTAGCAGAACAAAATGTCTATGTCTCATTCCTTATCACTACGAGTAAACTTGCATGACAAAGAGGGGTAGTTGTAGACACCATATTTTGTCTCGCCCAGTTAGTGTCGAATCAAGTACAAATTTAGATAAACTTTAAACATAGATTTAAAGGGAATGAATTTATACTTTGGATCACATTATATAATACAGAAAAACACCAACAAACATAAGAAAACCACAAAATTGTTAAATTAAACTGAATTCAACTAACTAAAAGTTTCAAGTCAATTTCGAAAATCCTATAATTTAAGGGGGTCTAAAATAATATTATTAAAGGTTGATTTTTATTAAATCACCTTTAATATAAATAAAAATTACTTACTATACTTCAATTATAGGATATTTCACCAATTTACCTCGGTTACCTACTTTAACCCTGAAACATTTACTATCATTGGTTTCGTCTATTTAACACCAAAAATATTGTTTCAATTATGCATGTTATAGTCAAAAACCATCAAGAAACAAATAAAAAGACCATGATCAAGGAATGGAGATGTCATGACAAATCCTAAATTACTAAAGTCATTAAAGGTTTGGACTTGATTTTGAATTAAACAAACCAAAGTTGTTTTGACAATCCACCAAAGCCCATGGAATCAAGAGCCCAATGCATCATTAAATGACTCACAAATGATCACTGAAATGACCAAGAATCCCTAATATATTCTCTACACAAAATATCTAAGGAAGAAACTAAATCACTTAGGAGAAAACTAACCGTTATTGAAACTAAACCAATTCGGTTTGCCACCTAGGAAAGGAATTTAAAGTGCATCAAATTCCCATCCCATCAAGCATTAAATGTTTGGGATGACATGGATAGGTCATGTTGAATCCAAGGTTTTGATGAACAATTAAGTATTGATGTTTTTGGTAGAACTAATGGTTTTATCAAGTGTTTTAGATTTATAATTCCATGCATCTGATTAAGAAGACCTCATAAGAAAACATAAATGGTGAAAGATAGACGTAATGAGGATGTGAAGAGTTTTGAAGATGTTGTAGAAAAATAGGTGAAAATAACTCTTTACTTATATACTCTTAACGCAACTCGAATTAGGATCACACACAACACTTCAAATGGGTTAATTCTGCGTGTGTCATAATAAGAAGCGATAATTTTAAGATCTTAAAATAAGATATTGTATGTGCTCCTTATATGAAATGAATTTGATAATTGACCTAATTGGAAAATATATTTTAAACTATAAAAAGTTAATTTTTTAAGTCATTTTGGTCAACCGAGAAAAGTAATCGGTCAATCGAATCAAACAGTGCATTTTTGGAGTTAAAATGAGATGCTACTAATCCAATCGGTCAACTATTTGAAACAGTTTTGAATTGGCAAAGAACGTGAGCACACTAATCCAATCAGTCAACCGAATGAAGAAGGTTGGTCAATCGTTTGAGTTATTAGATAAATTGAAGGGAAAATAGATTACACTGATCCAATCAGTCAACTGATTTCGGTAAACCAACTGGCCTTTAGTTAATGGTTGAATTTGGAGCTGGACAGGTCGATCAACTGACCTGTGGGATTTAGTCAATCATCTGAGTCAGTTGAGATTTCGAGAGATTTGGTCTCTTGGTCAAAACCTATCCGTTTTTTATGATTCCAAGAGAGAGATTTGGGGGATTTAAACTTAATTGAACTATTAACAACCTATTATGTTATCCCTAATGATATGGTCCATAAAATTTTAATATTTTTGTAATTTAAATAGTTTAATACTTCCTATTTCTTTGGTTTTAAATTGAGAATAGTTTTATGGACTTAATTGAGAGAATTAAAAGTTATTTTTAAGTGGAATACACCAGAAATGAAAGGTTATCATATATGGGGTCTAAGAGTGTCATTAAGTGGGAAATCTTTAAGAAATTAGCCGTTGGAGGGCTAGTTATTGGTCTATTAATATATACATGCGGGAATTGAGATCAATACATCAAGAACAACTAGTTTGAGTTATTCTAAGAGTGATATTTACGCTGAGATTTTGAGACATTTATTCTAAGTTCTTGATCTAAAGCGCTTGTGGTTTGGTGTTACCAACTTGCGTTCTATTGCTATTCTATCATTATCTTCGGTGTTTCCCGGTAAGATCTGTTCTAGCTTCATTATTTATTTTGAAGTTTTATTTTTATTTATTGCTTGGTATATGATTGATTAGAAAATTGTTTTAAACTTAAAATTCTAAAAATCTTTTTTTAAATGATTTTTGTTTGATTATCTAATTACATGTTTCAATTGTGCTATCCACTTTATTAATTAATCAGATTTTATTTGCCACATATTGTATCTATCACATAGTAGTTATTCGGGTGATTAATTGAGCATATTCATTCGTATTAAGGAGGTTGAAGCTCCTTGTAGGAAGAAACTTTCATTTTTGTACTTGTGAGGTTGAGTGGATTAGACATGTTTAGGATGGTGTCTAGTTAGGGTAGCTAGGTTTCGATATTTTTAATGTGAAAAAGATTAGGATTTAATATTTGTTCTGCAAAATGGTTAGGTTATTCTTTTCTCTTAAAAATAAGTAGGTTTTTATTTTTCCAGTAATTGAATTACTTTTGAGTGAATTGTAAAGGTTAATTATTCCATGTGATAAGGATAAGCAAGAGAGAGTTAGGTTATTCTTTAGCCCGGAAAAAAGATAAGGTTTATCCTTGACCCGTGAAAAGGGTAAATTATAAAGGTTGATTCTATGCCTGTAAAATAATCGTTGTAAGATTTTGGTTCCTACTTGGTAAAAGAATCAGGGGTTTAGTAGATTACGAATCTCCATGGAGCTTGGGGGACTGGACGTAAGAAAGACTAGCTTGACCGAACCAAGATAAATTCTTGTGTGCTGCATTGATTTATTTTCTATCTTGTGTTTGGGTGTCCACTTAGTACTAAACATATATCTGTTGCGTATAAAGATAGTAATCTATTTGGGAAAATTGATTATTTGTGTTTAAGTAAATTAATTATTTAAATTTTGTAACTACCCAATTTCCCCTTCTTGGATAGCTCTTTGGGCCAACAGGTCACATTCAAGGGATGTAGATATTTTGATCAAAATATCTTAGGGTTAACCGAAATCCTTGAAATTTGAGTACCCGTTATCGAAACAAAACCAATCCAGTTTGCCACCTAACCAAGGCATTTAATGGTCATTAAATGCCTATCCCATCAAGCATTTATTGCTTGGGATGACATGGATGGGGAGGATTCAAAGAACCTAGATATTTTCACAAAAATATCTATCCCATCAAGAATTTATTGCTTGGGATGACATGGATGGGGAGGATTCAAAGAACCTAGATATTTTCACAAAAATATCTTAGGGTTAAATAGAAACCTTATAATGTACCTATCAGTTACACGAAAAACCAACCCGATTCGATTCAGATCCAACCAAATTCAATCCCATTACATCATGAGTCATTATCAAACATTAAATGCAAAATGACTTATCAAGACCATGTTCAATGCACCTTGGAAACATTAATGGGAACCAAACCAAAATAGTGAAACTAACCGGTACTTAACCCCTAAACCGAACCGGAAGTGTCACTTCATTCCATTAATGCACCCATGTGTAATCAATCATATTCAACAGTGTGTAATGATTTCCAATCATTATAAGAATCTTCCAAAGATTTGGTAATCGTTACCAAATCTTTAAGAATCCTACGCAATCTTCAATATCCGTTCAAAATAGTTGAAGATCAAGACAAGAGGACAAGTACCCTAGCCCAAACAGACTCTAAGAAAGGGACTGGTATGGCCTGTACATGGATGAATACATAGGCCCTTTGGCCTATAAATATAAGGGTTGTGTTTTCATTTTTTAAGAGTTGGAATCCTAGCTTTCTCTCTCTAGGCTCCAGCAATCATGTCGGGTTATTAGGGTTTCCAACATTCCTCTTCAATAAAATCTCATTATTCTGTTGAAATTCGGTTCTGGAGGGTGTTCTTGAGGTTTTTGGAACAACAACTCAAGAAGTTGACAGCAACCGATCGAGTTAAAACTAAGAAGATCAAGAAGGATAAGAAGGTATTTGTTTAGGGAAAGACCACTACCCTAAACTAGGTATGTTTCTTGAATATTCTTTAATTGTGTCTTAAATTCATATATATTACTTGGACATAGTATAATCATGTAGTATCCATGCTTTTATTTCATGTATATAACACATATAACCCATAATCAACAAATCATCAAGCCATGTCCAAATCATACAAAATCATATCAAGAACGTCAAGAACATCCAACATCATGTCAAGAACATATGAGGATCCAAATCATCCAAGAACATGTTATGATTCTTTCATGAACGCTTCAAATCAAACTCTTACTAACTGTTAATCTAACCATATAACTATTAATAACTAATTTGCTTTATGCTATACGTCAAGATCATAGTTTGGCACTAAGTCTTCAAGCTAGTGGAATGGCACCTTATATATATATATACACACACACACACTACACCGACGGACCCTTGTGGCTAAAAATTCGGGATAAAGGGAGGACCACTATTCCTTCGGGGATATGTGTGACCCTTCTTCAAAAACCTTCCTATTTTTGTTAGTTTTGATTAGGACTGTTATATACATATATGGTATTTCTTTTCTTTTCAAACTAACAACTCAAAATCAAACACTAACTTATCTAAACAAAAGAGTTTGGTTAAGGTGTTCTTGACAAAATCAAAGAGACTATTTACATATCATGTTGTGACTTATGTTTTGTTTATAACTAAAATCAACTAAAACAAACCAACAATCACCTTACATAAATGAACTACGTGATAACCTGATTCTCATTAATCTGTGATATGTAGGCAACCCACGTACGAGTTCGGTCACAAATTTAAATAATTTAGTCTTAGTTTATATGCTGGAGCTATATGTCGACTTCATTATCCATGTTTACTGGGATATGTAAGCAACCTTTATAAGATTCAGTCTCTTAAAAAAATACAAAAATATTTTCATTCCATATGGATTGCATGTTTGAACTACATATCGACCTAATTCTCTGTGAAAATAGGGATATGTAGAAAAGCCTTTATAAGGTTCAATCGTTTATATTTATGTACCTTATATGATGCTATTGGGTTGTCGCTGCCTAGATTAGAGTACTTTATTGCTTTCTTTACCTTTAAAATTACTAAAATATTTTCATTCTTTATTTATAGTTGAATGATAGATAGTTAAACCTTTTACTGCTTTCATTATATAAAAAAATTCATAAAAAGGATTTTTTTTAGAAAGGGAAATTGTTTTTTTTAAGTAAATCAAAGAAAGTTACTTGGATGTTGTTTAACAATGAATATTCATTTAGACCAAGGCATTATTTACAAATGGGTGTCTTGGGGTGCATAAAACCTTCCTCGAGTATAATTGACTCCCGAACTTTAAGAAATCTCTGGTACAAGACCTTTAAGAGTAAAAACACGAGCCATTTCTAAAATAAAAATGAATCTCGATGACCTAACACACTATTTAACTATCTTCAACACAAAATCCTGACCCAAGGGATTTTTCAAAATCGACGCCTAGAAAAGTCCTTGAAAAACTATTTTCAAAATGAACGGATTTGGAGAACTTAGAAAGGGAGGAATAAAACTTATTTCCTTTTCTTCCCGATCTTTACTTCTTCCGCTATCAAAATCCTAGGTGCGTCACAAAGTACGAAAGATTTAGAGATCGTTGACTAAAGTTTGGGAGCGAAAGGTGCCTAAAATTGAGGAAGCCCAGGATCTAACATTATATACTATCGATGAACTTATCAGTAACCTAATGACCCATGAGATAGTTATTCGAGGAAAGTTATTAGCCCAGGATCTAACATTATATACTATCTGGCACTGAAAGCGCAAAAGAATGAGGAGAACAATGGCAGTGATGAGATAAGTCATGACAGTGAGTGAGAAAATAATGTGACGCTTCTTACAAAAAATTTCAGAAAAATGACCTGACGAACATTTCGTGAAAAGAAAAATTTTAACATGAATAATGATGAATGCTATAACTGTCACAAAACTGGTTATTTTGAATCCGAAATTGTGGTAGCGATTATTTTGCTACACCGCAAGTGTACGAGTCAAGTTTTAATAATATAGGGTGAGTAGAATATCGTATCCACAAGAATTGGTTTAAATCGTCGCTAAGTACTGCGACTATCTTAACCTAACTTTATTTAGGTGTTCTAATTTAAGGTTTGTAAAAAATAAAACTAAAACAAATATAAAATCAAAAGCAAAATAAAATATGGACTTCCTATGCAAAATTATTCTAGGGGGTTTGACATCACTTTGCTAAACGATGCTAATTCAATTCAAGCTTATTAATTAAATTCATGCCCAATCATTAAGCACAGATGTCTAAATTAATCTCACTTTCTCTCTCAAGTGACAAGTAAGATAATTTGTATAATTATTCGAATTAATATCTCTATTCAACTCAACTAATTATCCAATCTTTAAGTCTCATTCATCATTTGGCTACCCAAATTATATTAGCCTCTCACACTCAATATAATAAGGGTTGTATTTTTCCGGTCTCAATATGCAAAATTACCTTTCTCGAGTGCCTAATCTTACACATCTATGATATCTAATTTACCTTTCGCATAAATTGGCAAATATGCATAAACAAATACAAATGATTGAAACATAAAATTCAATTAACAAAATTTTAAAATCTCAAGGCATAGTTCATACAAAGCTATTCAAATCCCCCTAGATAAAAACTTTAACTCAACATAATGGAATCCATGACTAATCTTTTCAAGAAATTCATAAATGCAAACATGTTCAACACAATATCACAAATACAAAATTTTAATAAAAAGATTAGGGTGAGAGAAAGCAAAAGAAAATTCTTTGTGGAGATGAGCTTCAAGGCTTCAAATTTTCAATAATCTTCAACTCCAATCTCTCTCTCTAGGAATTTTAGGCCTCCAATGATGTTTTTCTTTCCAAAATCTAGCCACCAATGGGGTTTTTCTCCCAATTTCACCACCCCTAGGGTTTGAGGCATAAGGTAGTACATATAGGGATCAAAATAGGTTTTCCCACTGCAGAGAGGTGCTGGAGTGGGCTTTAGGAGCACGCCTTTTACCGTGGAACACTGCCGAAAGTGTGCTCGAGAGCCCTTCTGGTAGTTCTGACATCTGCTCGTATTTTGGCCATAACTTTCTCGTCTGAACTCTGATTGAGCAGATTCAAAATGCCATGGAAAGCTAAGAAAGAGATCTACAACTTTAATGTTTTGAATATTTCCAGAATTGGATTGAATGATGGTAGAAATTGGTCTTAAGTTCAATTGATCGCACAAGGTATTATTCATTGTTGGCCAAGTGGAATACCTAAGGCTGTGGTGAATTGGGTAATTAAAAATTTATCAGAATAAAACTTTAATAAATCAAATAATTAATTTTAATCCTAAATTAATTATTATCTTTATATCACGGCGGAATTAAAAAATCAACTAAATGCACACTAAACAACAAAAATAAACACAACAAATATTACAGCACACCAAGATATATCCTGGTTCACCAAGCTACTCTTGGCTAGTCCAGTCCTTCAAGTCCCACGGATATTTGCACCCACTAATACTCAAGATCTCTTTAAAGGTAGGAATCAAACCCTTACACTGATTCTTTTACAGGCTCAAAATCAACCTTTACAATATCATTTTCCCAGGCTAAGGAAGAACCTCTACTTTTTACAGACTAAAGAATAACCTAATTCTTTTTAACACTAAGGACAAAGAATCAAAACCTCACCAATTACTCCAAATATCCTTTTACCCAGTAAGGATTGAATCATTACAAATTTCACTCAAAAACACAATTCTATCCAGGAAGAATCACTACCCTAATCTCTTTACAGGAAGAGACTGAAAACCGGCTACCCCTGATTAAATACCCCCAACATTAACCCGTTACACTACTCACCAATACAAATTGATAAGCAGAAAATCTCACTCGGAGCTTCTACTACCCCAGATAAATAATAACTCGATTAATATCCCAAATCTAGTGATAGAAAAATGTGAGATTGAAAATCCGATTTTAAACAAGATATTGGTAGCAAATAATTGAGCACATAATCAGATTCAAAAAATTATTTATAAAAAATTTCTTTAATAAAAATCAGAAACAATTTCGAAGATCAATTTCCAGAAGATAAACAAGTAATGCAATAATAGAAAATAATTGGAAAGATCTCACCTGGAATTCATAGAATAAATAAATAGAGCGATGTAACTTCAGATCCAATAGCAGCAAAGATTAACAGTAAATATTTCTCAAGATCGCCTCTTAGAATAACTCACACAATATCTCAGAATGATAACTCTTATAACAGCTCACAAATGATCTTAACTCTTTATGCTTTCTTGATATTGATTAATGATTAGTCTTTATATATGAAAAACGCAGGTCTTTATATAGGATAATGAAATCATCCTTCTAATAGCTAGTTCCCACTTCTCATGACAATTAAATGCTCTCTTAGACCCCTTATATCATTATGACTTCATTTTGGTTCAATTCACTTAATAATGACTTCTAAATCTTTCAATTAAATCCCCCAAATATTTCTCAATCTCAATTGATTAGAATATAATTAATTTTATGTACCAAATTGAGAAACATTAAAAATTAATGAACCAAATCAATAGGATTTAAACATTAGGTGAAGCATATCTTAAATATAATAATATCCATGAAATCTCTCTCAAATCCTAACAAAAAACGGTTATTTTTGGATATAAATTCAGAATCCACAGTATCCTAAAATATCTCCCTAAGTCGACCGACCAGTTGATTGCTGGATTCAGGATCAAAGCTATGGCGTTCACCGGTCGACCTACCTGTCAACTTGGAGATTCAGAGAGTTCAGTTTACCTTCATCGGTCGACCTACCTGTCGACTTAGAGATACAGAGAGTTCAACTTCTCTTCAATGGTCAACTTTCTTGTCGACTTAGAGATACAGGTTATTTCTGCTACTTGGTCCGGTCGACCTATCAGTTGACTTACATCTGCTGGATCTCTTTTCTAAACCCGTTTTTAACTCTTTCTCTTTTACATTTTCACACCTTTAACCATTTTCTTTTCTAAATTAGCTCCACCAACTTCTTAAATTCCATTTTAGTCAATTAAAAATATTTATTTTCAAATCACATATAGAAGCAAATAATTTCATCTTATCAAAACACACATAAATAATAAAAACTTTTTTTGCCGTATGTGTGTTCCTAATTGGGATATTAAGAGTTGAAATTCACCTGAGTTGTTTTCCCTAATTTCTTCAAACTCTTAATTCTTTATTATCTTTGACATCATCATTTAGCATCAATTTAATTTGCATCTTCATCACTGGAACTTAAATAACTGAAACACTCAATTAAACCGTTAATTCTACCAAATTATCAACACGTAATTGTTTATCAAAATCTTAGGATCAATAATTTCTCCATTTTTGATGATGACAATTAACCTTTATGTTTTCTTGAAAACAAAACTATAACCATACTCCCCTTGAATCCGAGGAGGTTTTTTTTTTAACTCGTTAAAGCATGGTAATGAAGATATTATAAAACATACTCAATGAAGCACAAATTTAAAAAATTTAAGAATACTCCCCCTTAATAAAACATCACTAATTTCTTAAGAATACTCTCCCTTAATAAAATATCACTAATTTCTCCTCATTTGTCATCTTTAAAAAACAAAATTTAGGGAGGGGAGAACACACAAATAACTCTACACTAGGTAAACATATTATAAAAGCTTATTGAATCAACTTTAAGAAATTCTTACTATCCTTTGTGTATATGACTACTCGCAAGTGTATGAGGTCAAAATTTTAGTATAGTGTGATCGTGAAATATCGGGTTATCGTATCCATAGGGATTGGTGTCGTTACTATCGAATACCACGTTTATCGTGACCTAACTTTATCTAGAAGAAAACAAATGTATTTAATTAATTAAACTAATACTAATATAACCAAAATTAACAACACTAATATGCTAATATGTTTTAGGGTGAAGAATTGCCTAGGGATTAATGTGTTTACAAGTACACGTTCGATCTCGATTTACTCACGTTTACGGTGTTCGACCTATTTGACAATCTCGGTACATAAACTCCACCGCTACCTCTCCCGAGTGTAAGACGGAGGAATACATGACTTCGAGTCAATGAAGAAGTCCCTATCAACGTCTTAGAGACCCTAGGTCACGTGAGTCTCACCCAGCATCATTGATTGCACACAATCCAACTCCCTCCCAGGTTATTGGATCGTTGCGTTGTATTTATCCTATCGACAATCTCCGTTCTAAAACTCCCTCGCCATCTCTCCCAAGTGTAAGACGAGGGATATAACGCAACTTCGCTTCAACGCAGAAGTCTCCCTCAATGTCTTAACGATCCTAGGTTGTGTGAGTCTTGCCCTAACGTCATCGATTGTCCACGATTCAAACCCCGACCGGGTTATAGAAACGTGGAATTTGTTTACCCAAATCCGAATTCGGGGTTTGTCAAACCCCCACATTCTCTATTTATTTAATTGAGCATGATAAACAAAAAATACGATAAATACAATCAAACTACGAAGAACAATCACAAACGTGACACCGAAATCATCCAAACACATATTCATAAATTTATTGTTAATCCCTACTACAATCCATTTTTATCTAAGGCCATAGCTATATTTACAATGAAATAACAAGCTAAACATGCTCACATGATACTAAGATAAAGAAATAAGGAAAAACAATCGAAGAAATAAGCCTCGTCCAAAGATAAACCGCTAAGAACCCTCAACGATCGATTCTCCATCTTCTCCACTTCAGGATGTGAGCTCCACCTATAAAACTCCTACACCTAGGCCTAAATATAGCCTAAGGTAGTCAAAAAACTAAGAGAGGCCGGAGAAGGGGGAGGAGATGGGGTATTTATAGCCAAAATATCCTAAAAGTATCTAAAAATATCTCAAGACTGTGCGGGGGATTTCCGCCTAGGCAAAGGTAGGTCGGTTTGGTTGATCACCTAGGCGAAGAAGTAGGTGGAGGATTTGGAAGAACATTCTGCTGGATTTCCACCTAGGCGAAGGAATTTTCTCCTAGGCGGTGGACTGTCTGTAGTCTATCTTTGTTTCATCTGATGGATTTCCGCCTAGGTGATGGAATCTTCACCTAGGCGGTGGTCCATCAGTAATATTTATTCTTTTCTCAGCATCTTCATAGCCTAAGCGGTGGTCTGGTTGCCTAGGCGGTGGGCCTATTTCACAATTTAGCCTCCGAGCTTGTTTATCCACCGTAACTTCGACTCGCTTTGGTTCGATCTCATCGTTTTCGCTCCAGTTTCCTATCTTTTTCCCCACACACTTGATTTATACAAAAAGTGAGAAAACTAATTAAAACTAAATAAAATACTATATAAATGCTAGAAAACTAACTTAATTCGGTTTGGAAATACGTAGGTGGATCACACCTATCAAATACCCCCAAACTTGGAATTTGGCTAGTCCTCGAGCTAAACACACACACAAAAATGAAAACTACAACTGAATTAAATAACAAACATCATAAAACAATCTAAACATAAAGATATGCGAGTTTTAAATTCTTCTAACGGCCAATTTATTTTTATCCCTCAACAACCGCCAGTTATATCGAGTTCAGGCGGTAACACACACCATGTAATGTTCTAGATTTTCGACATGCTATAATGGTGAGCGCTATTCTAGATCCTATAAACGTGTTAGTGCGTGACTCAATAATATAACTATACAATGACCAGATTGGATCATCCACCAACGAAATTCATGACTTAAACCGTATAGGACTAGGATTTCCATATGCCTGATTGGGGTCCACTCTCCACTAATGTAGGTTTAGTAGTTCAAAAAGATCAGAAGGGCTTGGTTCAGTTATGGAATATTTGGCCAAGGGTATTTCGGAATAGAAAACAGGTTAACGTTGTTAACATAACGTTACCCAAGGCTCAACGCTTGGCACATTCACTCTCGAACCCCCATACTTAGATTGGAAACAATCCCGAACAAACAATTAAGAACGTAGTACTCACTTGTAAAAAGAAACAGAAATAAACTATATTTACATAGTTTTTTTTTTTTTTTTTTTTTTTTTTTTTTTTTTTTTTTTTTTTTAACTAACCACACCCCCAAACTTATTTGATTAGTCTGATTTCATGGATGTGGTTAAAATGAAAGAAAAATGACAAGTGAGTACTCAAATACCGAACCAATTAGAAGTTCGTCCTAAACCCAACCGCTCACATCAAGTAGCATTTACAATTGCTAACTTGATTCACTCAAATGTGCCTTTAAATTCAGCGATTTAGGTTTGGAAAAAGATCCACTGGCCATGGTATTAGTTTATGTGTTCAGAATTGAATTAGCATTTAGGTTTCGACAGGGTAACGAGGGATAAACATATAACAGGGTAGGCTTCAACGGCTCAAGCCACAAAGAAAATGCCTAAATCACGTCTCCTGAACTACCGCGCCTAGGATTTCGCCTCAAGCTTCCCCTCAATTAAGTTCTAGAATCCTTAATGTGTCATGAATTTGGCTCATTGATAATCGTCCTCAAATCAATTGAATAACTATACATTGAGTCTTATGTGCCCGTGCAAATTAGGATCTACAATAATTTTTACCAAAATGCATAGTCAAACACACAGAATCACATATGCATGGGTATTACCCTTAACTTCGAAAACAACCAGGGGTAATTATCATCATTGGGTAATGGCCCAGATGAACGTAAAACTCAACATATAATAACAACAACACACAAAAACATAAACACATTCTAACTTAAACAGACATGCAATACGAGAAAACAGTAACACATAAACTAACATACTAAATACTACACATCACTTTCGAACTTAAAATGGATAGTGTTCTCAGCGATCCCAATCATCAATCTCAACATATGAAATTTAGAACATGCTAACGAAGGGTGTTTAAAACACTTACTTGGGAGGCGAGAGGATCTCGCCTCTGATTCAAGTCAGATGTAACGGATTTAACTTATTTGACCTTGGGTTGCCTCTCAAGAAATGTGTAGTTTAATATCCTCGGCCCGACATTTTTAGAATGCCCTCAAGATTGGTGAGGTTTTGCTTTGGATGGCTCAATCTTTCAACGAAACGCCTCATCGACTTATGTGCTTGGCCATAAAACGGTTTGGAATCCCGTCGAAAGGGATGCATCAATACCCGTCGATCTAACATCACCAAGTACCCTGCATTGGAAACAAAAACAAAACTACAAACAAAAATTATATACAAAATAAATGCTTAAAGTAAAATTAAGTCATTTACACACAATATCGATAATAAATGACAAAACACACTCTGGGAAATAAGATACACTTGCTTCTCTTATCTAAAACTTAAGTCCTGAGCCCTTACCGCATTTCTCCGACAATAAAATCAAAACAATCCCTGGCAGTGGCGCCAAAAACTTGTACGCCGAACGATTTTTTACTATCCTTCGTGTATATGACTACTCGCAAGTGTATGAGGTTAAAGTTTTAGTATAGTGTGATTGTGAAAGATCGGTTTATCGTATCTACAGGGATTGTTGTCGTTACTATCGAATACGGCGTTTGTCGTGACCTAACTTTATCTAGGCGAAAATAAATGTGTTTAATTAATTAAACTAATACTAATATAACCTAAATTAACTACACTAATATGAAAATATGTTTTAGGGTAAATAATTTCATAGGGATTAACGTGGTTACAAATACGTGTTCGATCTCGATTTACTCACATTTACGGTGTTTGACCTATTTAACAATCTCGGTATGTAAACTCCACCGCTACCTCTCCCAAGTGTAAGACGGGAGAATACATGACTTTGAGTCAACGAAGAAGTCCCCCTCAACGTCTTAATGACCCTAGGTCACGTGAGTCTTGCCCAGCGTCATTGATTGCACACAATTCAACTCCCTTGTGGGTTATTGGATCATCGCATTGTATTTACTCTATCGACAATCTTCGTTCAGAAACTCCCTCGCCACCTCTCCTGAGTGTAAGACGAGAGATATAACGCAACTTCGTGTCAACGAAAAAGTCCCCCTCAACATCTTAACGACCCTAGGTCGTGTGAGTCTTGCCCCAACATCAACGATTGTCCACGATTCAAACCTGGACCAGGTTATAGAAACGTGGAATTTGTTTACCCAAATCCAAATCCGGGGTTTGTCAAAACCCCGTATTCTCCATTTATCTAACTAAGTATGATAAACAAACAATACGATAAATATAATCAAACTACGAAGAACAATCACAAATGTGACCCCGAAATCATCCAAACATATATTCATAAATTTATTGTTAATCCCTACTACAATCCATGTTTATCTAAGGACATAGCCATATTTATAATGAAATAGCAATCTAAACATGCTCACATGATCCTAAGATAAAGAAATAAGGAAAAACAATCGAAGAACTAAGCCTCGTCTGAAGATAAACCGCTAAGAACATTC
This sequence comes from Eucommia ulmoides, assembly GCA_016647705.1. Lineage (NCBI taxonomy): Eukaryota > Viridiplantae > Streptophyta > Magnoliopsida > Garryales > Eucommiaceae > Eucommia > Eucommia ulmoides. The sequence continues at coordinate 39,524,265 of CM028335.1, forward strand.
AATGATCGATTCGCCGTCTTCTCCACTTCGGGATATGAGCTCCACCTCTAAAACTCCTAAACCTAGGCCTAAATATAGCCTAAGGTGCTCAAAAAACCAAGAGAGGCTAGAGAAGGAGGAGGAGATGGGGTATTTATAACCAAAATATCCTAAAAATATCCAAAAATATCTCAAGACTGTGCAGGGGATTTTCGCCTAGGCGGAGGTAGGTCGGTTTGGTTTATCACCTAGGCGAAGAAATAGGCAGAGGATTTGGAAGAACATTCTGTTGGATTTTCGCCTAGGCAGTGGACTGTCAGTAGCCTATCTTTGTTTCCTCTGGTGGATTTCCGCTTAGGCGAAGGAATCTTCGCCTAGGCGATGGTCCATCAGTAATATTTTTTGTTTTCTTAGCATCTACACCGCCTAGGAGGTGGGCCTATTTCATAATTTAGCCTCCAAGCTTGTTTATCCACCGTAACTTCGAATCGCTTTGGTTCGATCTCATCGTTTTCGCTCCAGTTTCCTATCTTTTTGCCCCACACACCTGATTTATACAAAAAGTAAGAAAACTAATTAAAACGAAATAAAATACTATATAAACACTCGAACACTAACTTAATTCTGTTTGAAAATACGTTGGTGGATCGCACCTATCAAGGGCTTTATCAAGAAAAATAATAGTAAAGTCCCATCAAACTAGTGGCTGGCTGCTGCAGATATGGAGCACCTGGCTGAATGATCAGTCCTGGAGACATCTGCTGATGAAATGACATTGATGGTACTACTCCAGATGGTTCTGCTCCTGATGGTCCGGCTGCAGTTGGTCCTCCAAAGGACTGTTGTGCTCCAAACATAGGATGTCCGGTAAAATGTGGCTGAGCACTATACTGCTGCTGGTAGCTGTGATGAGATGACCGCATGAACTGAAGCATTTGTTCCAGATTTCCTGTGATTTTTCCGAACCCAGTTTCTAAGTTCATATTCATCTGGACCACTTTATTTTCTAGCCCAGTCATCATCTCATTCATTAAATCCGCATGAATTCTCAAATTATCAATCTGATCATGAAGAAAATCCATCTTCTGATCTATGCTCATCTCTCATTCATTTTCTTCTTCCTCATCTGCAGCCTGTATTCTCTACCTTCTCTGAGTCCTCTTCTTCACCCATCTATTTCCTTTGAACTCGTACCCCATTAATGAAGCATTTTGCTCATTGATCCATCCAGGTGTGGTTGTCAAGAACATTTACTCCTTAGGATCAATCATAACTCTAAAGTAATCAAATATCATCTAGAGTGCATCGACATAAAGTAGTATTCCCGAGGGATCCTGAACATGATACTTCATGTGTTCCATCATGATAGGAGCCAAATCCAACTTCCTCCCTTCCACAATCTCATTCATCAAATACAAATCAAAATCATTCACATTTGCATGACTTCCCCCTCTAGGCACAACCGAATAGGTTAGCGCCAAATGAAGGAATCGATGCTCAATGGACAATGATCCTGCTTTGTCTCTCTCTAAATCAAAATTTTCAGCAGTTGCCCTTCTATTGAAATTTATCGAAAGTCAGTAAGGGGTATTGTGCAAAAATATATCTGGTCTAGGTATTTCCAAAATATGACTTAATAATACCGCATTGAAACGAATCACTTTTTCTTTAACAAAATATTTAATCTCATGATTATTGTAGGTCATATTATTATAAAACATTCGTACCCATATCGGCATGCACTCATGTCTTTGGGTGACAAAATCAACCCATCCCAAATTCCTAAAATATGCTTCAATATTAATGTTTTTCTCTTTTAACTCAACAAAATCAATAGGTTTGCAACCTAAAACTCTACGATTAACAAACTCCTCATTATATTTTTTCTCATCCTCTTCACTCTGAAAAATTACATTGTCAAATTTAGGCTTATTTACACGATTCTTGATTCTAGGCATTTTTCACACAAATCTATAACAACCAACCAAAATATCTCAAGAAACTAAGGCCAAACAACCAACCTATCCGAAACCCTAGAATTAGAGGACTAACCAACCTACTTTTGCGAGAGAGACAACCTCCAACACATAGATCCGAGGCTTAGACCTTTTGATTCAACCAAAAATTCTTCAAATCTGAGCCGAAACGGATTGATTTCGCAAGATTTAGGCTTGAACGAACTTGGGAGAGGAAGGGTTTTAGAGAAAAGAGGTTTTAGGGTTCGAATGAAACGAAATAAAGAAGTCAGTATATTTATATCCCAACAGTATCAGATGACCGCCCCAGTTAACAGATGAACTCAGAGTGACTCTCGATATTCCAACCTGAAACCATCAGTCAACTCATAAGTCGACTGCTTACTCCTAATTTGTTTAATTTTGTCCATTTTAGACCTAATTTAATCCTCGTAGCTCAATTTTTACCTCTTATTTTGATCTACATATGTTTTTAAATTTTTTTTACTCACATACTTAAACACACACACACACACACACACATATTGCAATTATCTAAATTTCAAAATGAACAGGCTCAGTCTCCCTAACAAAATTAATAAACTTAAACTTTAAATTTTTTGACATACCTGGATCATCTTTGGGAGCAAGTGGTGTGTGTACCTTTGGTGGGTTACTAATTTATGATTTGACATCTTTTGATTCTACCAATACTTGATTTTTCACCTTAATTTCTTCCTTCTTAGGAACAACAATTCTTTGAACCGATTCAATAAGAACTTCTTTGCCTTTGTTTGGTGCTTCATGTTGCTTTGACACAATTTTGTAAATGAATCTTTTCTTGAACTGGTATCTTGTCGTTTGTTGTGGATAAGTTTTGTCAGCTTTCACATATTGAGCTTGTTGTTTCTGTACTCTTGTATTTGACACGTGATGATTCTTCTTATTAGGTACATTGAACCTTGGTTCCCTCTTTGGCATGTACCTTCTTGTTTGTTCAAATCTCCTTGTCAGCAAGTAGTATTCGTTGTACCTTTGTCTGAATCTCTGGTTTGTATCTGTACCAAATTTTTTTCTTTTTGGTATCTAGTTATTTCTGGATCCAACAGGGTAACCATGTAATAAATAACAAGAGTGTTCGTAATAACCAAATTTACCACAATAGAGACACTTAATACTGTTAGTACACCTCTTTGAATAGTCAGTGTTTCTTACAGGAGCATAATATTTTTTGCGATTTTGAGAAGGAGTTTTAGTAACTATTGGTCATTCAAAAGTTTTAGTACTCTCAACATCCTTGAATTTATCTATTATTTCTCTAAGCTCCTTTTGAGTCTTCTTAAGTAACTGTTCATTGGTGCTAACATTTACTTGTAGACCAAAATTCTTTTTATGCATAAATTCAAGATCATTCTTAAGAATTTGGCACTAATTTTCAACACAATGGATTTTCACACAAGCTCTATCAAGCTCACACCTTGTATTGTCCAATTCAATACTCAAGGCCTTATTCAAGGTTTCAAGATTTTTTCTTTTAAATTCATTCTGTTGAAGATCATAAAAATTATTTTTCAAAACCTCAGTCTCATCCTCAAGAGACTCAACTTTATCATACAACTTACTAATTTCAGATAAAGCATTTTTAAACTCAACAATTTCAAAATATTTGTCCAAATTCTTTTTCTTGAGAGATTTGATAGTACTAAACTTCTTATTTTCAAGAGTTGTAATCTTTTGCTCTAGTTTGAAATTATCTTTTCCAAAAACATAAGTAAGAGTAATAAGCGTCTCAATAGCTTTATCTGCATTCTTATCATTGCAAATTATATCAGACTCACGATCAGAACAATGACTATTAGGAGAGGTAGAGTTAACAGTAGCACACATAACATTAGAATCAAGACACTCTATGTGATCTTTATTAGCTAAAAATTTCGAGCTAAACCAGCTCTGATGCCAATTGTTGGCCCAGTAGAATATCCAAGTGGTGGGGTGAATTGGGTAATTAAAAATTTATCAGAATAAAACTTTAATAAATCAAATAATTAATTTTAATCCTAAATTTATTATTATTTTATATCACAGCGGAATTAAATAATAAACACAGTAAATATTGCAGCACACTAAGATATATCCTGGTTCACTAAGCTACCCTTGGCTAGTCTAGTCCTCCAAGCCCCACAGAGATTCGCACCCACTAATACTCAAGATACCTTTAAAGGTAGGAACCAAACCCTCACACCGATTCTTTTACAGGCTTAAAATCAACCTTTACTATATCATTTTCCCGAGCTAAGGAAGAACCTCTACTTTTTACAAGCTAAAGAATAACCTAATTCTTTTTAACACTAAGGAAAAAGAATCAAAACCTCACCAACCACTCCAAATATCCGTTTACCCAGTAAGGATTGAACCATTACAAATTTCACTTAAAAACACAATTTTATTAAGGAAGAATCACTTCCTCAATCTCTTTATGGGAAGAGACTGAAAATTGACCACCCCTGATTAAATACCCCCAACAGTATTTAACCCGTCACACTACTCACCAATATAAATTGATAAGCAGAAAATCTCACTCAGAGCTTCTACCACCCCAGATAAATAATAACTCAATTAATATCCCAAATCTATTGATAGAAAAATGTAAGATTGAAAATATGATTTTAAACAAGATATTGGTAGCAAATAATTGAGCACGTAATCAGATTCAAGAATTGTTTTATAAAAATTTTCTTTAATAAAAATCAGAAACAATTTCTAGGATCAATTTCCAAAAGATAAACAAGTAATGCAATAATAGAAAATAATTGGAAAGATCTCATCTGGAATCTATAGAATAAATAAATAGAGTGATGTAACTTTAGATCCGGTAGCAGCAAAGATTAACAATAAATATATCTCAAAATCGCCTCTTAGAATAGCTCACACAATATCTCAAAATGATAACTCTTATAACAGCTCACAAATGATCTTAACTCTTTATGCTCTCTTGATATTGATTGATGATTAGTCTTTACATATAAAAAACGTAGGTCTTTATATAGGATACTGAAATCAGCCTTCTAACGGCTCATTCCCACTTATCATGACATTTAAATGCTCTCTTAGACCTCTTATATCATTATGACTTCATTTTGATTCAATTCACTTAATAATGACTTTTAAATATTTCAATTAAGTCCCCCAAATATTTCTCAATCTCAATTGATTAGAATATAATCAATTTTTTGTACCAAATTGAGAAACATTAAAAATTAATGAACCAGATCAATAGGATTTAAACATTAGGTGAAGCATATCTTAAATATAATAATATCCCTGAAATCTCTCTCAAATCCTAACAAAAAACGGCTATTTTTGGATATAATTTCGGAATCCACAGTATCCTAAAACAGCTCCCTAAGTTGACCGACCAGTTGATTGCTGGATTCAGGATCAAAGCTGCTGCGTTCACCGGTCGACCTACCTGTCAACTTGAAGATTAAGAAAGTTCAGTTTACCTTCACTGGTCGATCTACCTGTCGACTTAGAGATACAAAGAGTTCAGCTTCTCTTCACCGGTCGACCTGCCTATCAACTTAGAGATACAGGTTGTTTCTGCTGTTTGGTCAGGCCGACCTATCAGTCAACTTACATCTGCTGGATCTCTTTTCTAAACTCATTTTTGACTCTTTCTCTTTTACGTTTTCACCCCTTTAACCATTTTGTTTTCTAAATTAGCTCCACTAACTTCTTAAATTCCATTTTAGTCAATTAAAAATATATTTTTTCAAATCACATATAGGAGCAAATAATTTTATTTTATCAAAACACATAAATAATAATTTTTTTGTGCCGTGTGTGTGTTTCTAATTGGGATAATAAGAGTTAAAATTCACCTGAGTTGTTTTCTCTAATTTCTTCAAACTCTTAATTCTTCATTATCTTCAACATCATCATTTAGCATCTATTTAATTTACATCTTCATCACTGGAACTTAAATAACTGAAACACTCAATTAAACCATTAGTTCCAAAACACACATGTTTTATTTTTATTTTTTTACACAAAAAGAGCAATTAGGTAAGAAATATAAACCACAACCACAACCCCAAACTCAAAATCAATGTTATTCTTAATGTTGCAGGACAATACAAAGAAGTGTCTCAACTCATCATCCAATTGTCTTTTCTTTTTTTTTTACCCAATCCACCAATGGTTTTCCATACACACCCCATGCTAGTTCTTACACTCAATGATCTATGCAAGAATACCAATTAGTGATGAGTTTAGGAAGTGGGAATGGATTTAGTGGGTTGGGTGAACATATGAGGGTAACGGAAGAATTAGGAAATAAGGCTCAACAGGGGTAACGAAGGAAAACCAATTTTCAAGGGTCAGCTTCAAAGGCCCAAATGATCCAAAGAAATGCCTCAATTATCTTTCCAACAACACATAACCTAGAATTTCGCCTCAAGTTTCACTCAAATGGGTTCTAGTATTCATGAGACGTCAAAGCCTACCTAAAGCACATAAATGTTCTCCAAGTACTCAAAAGGCCAAGTGATCATGATTCATGGCGCTCAAATGTAAAGAGTTAAGAGTGAATTTCAATCAACACGAGTAAAGTGGTTGCGGAATATTACGTCGTCACTTTCACCGTAAGTGTACAGGTCAAGTTTTAGTATATATGGGAAGGAGTAGGGGTTGTCTTATCCATAGGGATTGGTTAAGATTATTGTCGAGTACCGCGATTATCATAACCTAACTTTATTTAGGTGACACAAATTGAATTTATAATTAATTAATACTAATACTAAGTTAATTAATCTAACTATACTAATATTATATTGAGATGTTTAGGGAAAATATTGCTTATGGATCAACTTTGTTTACAAAAACATGTTTGGTCTCGGTTAGTTTATAATAACGGCGTTCGACGTATCAGATAATCTTTGTATCGTAAACTCACTCGCCACCTCTCTCGAATGTAAGACGAGTGAATATGCGGCTTCGCATTAACGAAGAGGTCTCCCTTAATGTCTTAATAACACTAGGTCACATGCGTCTTTCCCCAACGTCATCGATTGTGCACTTTCTAACTCTCTCTTGGGTTATTAGATTGTCGTGTTATGTTTACCCTAGTCCGAATTCGGGGTTACCTTTCTCGAGTGTCAAAACCCATATTCTCTAATTATCTAAACAAGCATAATATCAAAGAATAACGGTAAACACAATCAAAATAGTGAAGAACAACTATTAACGAAACACAAACTTAAACGAACAACAATTTCATAAAATATATTAATCCCTAAACAAAATCCATTTAACTCATGGCCATAATTATTTATACAATGAAAACCGAGCTAAACATGCTCAACAACCTACCAAAGTTAAGAAAATAAAGAGAGAAATGAAAGAACTTAGCCATAGTCCAAAGATTTGCAGCTAAAACCGTCCAACGATTGCTTCTCCTTTATTGCAATGTGTTCTTCTTCTTCAGAATTAGTTGAGCACACCCCAAAACACTGTTAAAATATTAGGAACCCTAAGGGATCTCCTATGGCTAGGGGGTTGAAGAAGAAGAGAGGAGAAGGGATTAAATAGGAAGAAAAATATCAAAAAAAAATATCTAACAACTGTGCAGAGTGACCGCCGCAGTGGTGGGTATGTCGGTTAAGCCACGGCCTAAGTGGTGAAGTCAACGGTGGAATCAGGGACCATCCTTTTCTTTCACCACCTCGGCGGTGGGATGTTAGTAACATTTGGGTCCTTCCCTATATATTGACCCCCGCGGTGGTAGTCTGGACGTCACGGCGGTGGGCTGGCTTTCAAAATTATGCCCTCATGCTTGTTTTCCCATCATTCTTGGTTCGATTTGATCGTTTATGATCCGTTTTCATGCCTTTTCACCCCACACACCTGATTTATACAAAAATGCATAAAAACGTATTAAAACATAATAAAAATACTTGAAAACTAATAAGTTCAATTTGAAAATAGATAGGTAAATTACACCTATCATCAAGCATACAAAAATCTCAACGACATGTATTTCAAAAGACCTAAGAGAACATCAAATGTATATACTCATCATCGATATCAAGTCATTTCATCTCAACAAAAACTCACAATATATTCAAACAAATCTAAAAGAAAAAAAAAAACTAAAAACATGGCCAAAAGAACACAAGTTATATGAAGAGAAGTCATATACACAAACATTTCCTACATCTAACAAACATAAGCCGACACGTGTCTTACTCTCAATCTCAAAGTCAAACATGTATTTAAATTAAGCATAAGGGCATAAGAACACGTATCGGGGAGGCCAGACAATCTTGCCTCCTAGTTTGGTTGGCAATGACTCTTGGAATGGTTGCTGGTGTGGGGCTTTCTTCCATAGTTTGCATCCTTATGCTTAATTATTTGAAAACTTGGGTTGCCTCCCAAGAAGTGCTTAGTTTAATGTCTTCAGCTTGAAAATGGAGAAGAGATCATTAAAGAGCGGCTTCCATCCAAAGTTTGTGTTATACAACATAATAAATGGGTTTTGGTTTTTAATGCCCTCAAGCTTGGCGAGATGTGTAAGTGATTGGCACGTACTCTCAACTTGACTCAACTCTGGCATATGTTCTTGGTGGGCATGAATAAACTTTACTAAAGGTGGTGGAGGAAAAGTGAGCCACATCGGATCTTCATAGATGTATTCGTCTTTGATTGGTGTTGGTATCATAACATAGATCTCAAAAGGTGGATAATAACAAGTGTTGTCTTGTGATTCTTCATCATCGATCAACTCTTGGGTCTCCTCCTCGTTAGAATAATCATCATCGAGCAAACCCAATGTGCCACCACTTATGTGCGGTTCCTCACGGTGGTTTTCAATGATTGGCAATGGCAACACCAATTGTATTCCAAGAGGTGTGGACTTGAAATCATCTTGTGATTTGTCATCAATGAACAATTCTTGAGTCTTGTCCTCTTTTGAATTATCTTCATAAGACAACTCCAATGTCCTCCCTCTTGTATTCGGTTCCTCATGGTGGCTTTTACATATGAACATGGATTGTGTGTCTTTTATTGCCACTTCTATTGTCATGGCTTCAATGGATTCGAATGGAGATTATCATGAACGGTCTCTATCCTCTACCACTTCTCCATACAAGCCTTATCTCATCCAAAAATTGGGCAAGTAGGTCTTCAATGTCTTCAAGGGTAGTACAAGCCTTTACATGTTGGTGTAAGGTGTCAAACCATTGTGCCAAAATATTGGAACTACCCCCAAGTTTTGGTAACTTGTTGAATAATTCTTACTTTGATTGTCAAAATTGGCCATGTCTTCCAACAACAAATAGGATTTGTCTGCGGTTAGGTCGTAAAAAGAGGTAGTACCACTTTCTCCTTCTCCCAAGTTCTTGTTGTGGCTTGTAACTCGTCGAAGTATAGTAGTTGACACTCCTTTGGGAAACCATGATTGGGGAACCGAATAAGCAATTCCTTGTATCTATCCAAGCACAATAGAACAACTCAGAATCTCGTTGAGAAAATATCAAGAGGACTTGTTGATGAGCCATCTCCAAGTACCTCGCAATATAAGAAATTGAAAACAAAAATTAAAAATAAAAATTAATGCCTAAATTAAAATCACGTTACTTATTCACAATATAAAAAATAATCTAAAACGCCAATCCCTGCAATGGCACCAAAAACTTGGTAGTGATTATTTTGCTACACCGTAAGTGTATGGGTCAAGTTTTAATAGTATAGGGTGAGTAGAGTATCGTATCCAAAGGGATTGGTTTAAATCATCACTAAATACTGCGATTATTGTAACCTAACTTTATTTAGGCGTTCAAATTTAAGGTTTATAAAAAAGAAAACTAAAACAAATATAAAATCAAAAGCAAAATAAAATATGGACTTCCTATGCACAATTATTCTAGGGGGGTTTGACATCACTTTGCTAAACGATGTTAATCCAATTTATGCTTATTAATTAAATTCATGCCCAATCATTAACCATGGGTGTTTAAATTAACGTCACTTCCTTTCTCGAGTGCCAAGTAAGATAATTGTATAATTATTTGAATTAATATCTTTATTAAACTCAACTAATTATCCATTCTTTAAGTCTCACCCATTAATTAGCCATCCAAATTATATTAGCCTCTCACACTCAATATAATAAGGGTTGTATTTCTTCAGTCTCAATATGCAAGATTACCTCTCTCGAGTGCCTAATATTACACATCTATGATATCTAATTTACCTTTCGCATAGATTAGCAAATACGCATAAATAAATACAAATAATCGAAACATGAAATCCAATTAACAAAATCTTAAAGTCTCAAGGCATAGTTCATACAAAGCTATTCAAATCCCCTTAAATAAAAACTTTAACTCAACATAATGGAATCCATGACTAATATTTTGAATAAATTCATAAATGCAAACATGTTCAACACAATATCACAAATACAAAATTTTAATAAAAATATTATGGTGAGAGAAAGAAAGAGAAAACTCTTTGTGGAGATGAGCTTCAAGGCTTAAAATCTTCAATAATATTCAACTCCAAGCTCTCTATCTAGGAAGTTTAGGCCTCCAATGGTATTTTTTTCTCTCTCTCACACATAGACACACACGCACACACATAATGTTTAAATCTGGATCGTTGATATTCAAAATCTAACGACGATGTTTGAAATCCAATGACAAAGCTCTAAGTAGCCGCAAGCCTCTAGTGATGATCTTTCTTGCAATGGCAACATCGAACGACTTCCTCTTTCTCACCTGAACAACCTCCGATATTCCTCCCTAACTGTTTCCTCCAACCCTCATCTGCACCGGCATTGGCGATCGAATTGGAAGAAATGATTGGGTCCCTATCATCTCTTCCTACTTCCATAACTATAGTATTTTAAAACTCATTATCTCTTTAGAAGGTTTAATTTGCTGTTTATTTGCAATTTTTTTTCGTTTTTTGTTTAATTTCACAATTCTTGTTCCATTTTTGTACAAGTTCAATAAAATGCTTATTGACTTTGCAAATCCTTGAAATGTATAATTTTTTATGTGTTTTTAATTATTTTTTTATTTTAAAATATTATTTTATTTTTTTAATGACATAATTATGACATCACGGTTCAACCACAGTTTGCTTACCGGATGAACTGATGACCCGTGACCCGGTCACTTTTCTGGTTCAATGTCCGGTCCATTTTTAAAACATTGATTTTATTGTGGAACATTGCTGAAAGCGTGCTGGAGCACTGTTTTGGCAGTTCTAACATCTGCTCGTATTTTGGCCATAATGTTCTCGTCTAAACTCTGATTGGAGTGATTCAAAATGATATAGAAAGATAAGAAAGAGATCTACAACTTTTATGTTTCGTGTATGTCCATAATTAGATTGAATAGTTGTCAAAAGTGGTCTTGAAGTTACTGGATCTGTACTACTGACGAACCATGATAACCTAATTCACCTAATTTTACCACTTTTTAACTTTCCACCCAATAATTTATAATTCCTACAAAACAACACAAAAAGACATCAAACTAACAAAAATACTTGAAAACTCACAAATATTTGAACTCAAAAGTACTTGATTTGTTGGTAAATAACCTCCTCATCAGATTGTTCCGAGCCAAAGAATGAAAAGGAGAAGAAAATAAAGGAAAGAAAAAGGTGAAAGGAGTAAGAAAAAGTCTATGAAAGCTACCTGGGATGACTCGGAGTTAAGTAGCTCGAAAAAAATAAGTCGTGATGATTCATCTATGCTTGCTTTGATAGCCACTAAAGATAAGGTAACTCAATGCTCTAGTTCTTATCCTCTAAATTTTGATGAATTATTTGATGTTTATAAAGAACTAATGCATGATTATAAAAACCGATGTTCTCAAATAAATTCCCTACAAAGTACATTAACACACTTAACAAGCAAGTGATTAAATTCGAATATGAAAACAATGGGTTCAAATTCAACATTTTTAGATTTACATTCTATTGTTCTTAAATTCACAGGTGGTCGAAATAATTTGAAAATACCTTTGGGAAGTTCATTTTGGATAAAGCTGAAATTGATTTTTAGAAAAATATTAAACAAATGCGACTTTATGAATTCATTTCTAAAACTAAAAAATTTTGTTAGATGTTTTAAATGTAATGTTGTAGGGCATACAATAAAGAAGTGTTTTCAAAGAATATCTAAAAGTAAACAAGTTTGGGTTCGTAAAGGAAATAAATTTGTCCCAGCTAACAATTTCGGATTCACTTAGATTGGGTACCACTTAGGAACTATTTGAGGTGCTCCTTTTAGGTTATTTTGAAAGCATCAATAGGTAAGGAAAAATGGTTCCTGGATAGTGGTTGTTCTTGGCACGTAATGGGTAATAAATCTAAATTTACGTCTTTGACACCTAAAGACGGAGATCATGTGGGTTTTGGAGACAATGCACAAGGTAAGATGATTAGTATAGGTAATATCGGTAATGGGTCTACTACTATTGAAAATGTGCTATTAGTAGACGATCTTAAATATAATCTTCTTAGCATAACATAGTTATGTGCTAAGGGTTATAACGTGATAATTGATCGTAATAGATGCATTATTAAGAATGGGCATGATAGTAGCATATTACTTGTTGCATCACGTGTTGGTTATGGCATATACGTGGTTTGTCTGCATTAAATATGTTAAAGATAAGGTATGTGATACATGTCAATTGGGTAAGCAATCTAGATAATCATTTAAGAAGAAATTGCATACATGCACATCAAAGTGTCTTGAACTACTGCATCTTGATTTATTTGGTCCAAATTCCATTGCTAATCTAGGAGGGAAATTTTATACATTCGTAATTGTTGATGATTAATCTAGACTAACATGGGTGTTTTTCTTATCTAAGAAAAATGGGGTTGCTTCTATTTTCTTCAAATTTTGTTAACGTGTGCAAAATGAAAAACAATCATGCATATTTAACATTCGTAGCGATAGAGACAAAGAATTCAAATATGATGAGATTATAAGTTGTTGTGATGAGTATGGGTATGCAGATAACGTTTTTGCACCAAGAACACCACAACAAAATGGTGTTGTGGAAAGAAAGAATAGGACGCTTCAGGAAATGGTCAAGACTATGTTGAATGAGAATCGTCTTCATAAATATTTCTAGGCTGAAGTGGTAAGTATTGCATGCCATGTTATTAGTAGAGTCTCTATCTGAAGAGGTTTCAATAGAACCCCTTATGAGATTTGGGATGAAAAAACTCTAAATATATCCTATTTGAAAGTTTTTGGGTGTAAATATTTTATTTTAAATGATAAGGATAATTTGGGTAAGTTTGATTCCAAATTTGATTATGGTATCTTCCTTGGGTATGCTTCGAATAGTAAAACGTATAGAATTTATAATAAACGTACTTTAATTGTAGAAGAATCTATGCATGTTGTATTTAAAGAATCAGATCTACTTGTGTCGAGAAATGAATTGGATGATAACGATGCAAGTATAATGACTAAGAAAAACAACCAAGGAGTTGAGACAGATAAAGAGACACTAAATCCGAAGGATAAGAAGCCACAAAATGAAGAGACAACTTTACCGTGAGCTATAAATACAGTTTCGGACACTCGAAAAAAGAAATTATTGATAATTTCGAAAAAGGTGTAAGTACAAGATCCTCTATTAGAGATATAATCAATCTTGCTTCTCCCCCCCCCCCCCTAAACTGAACCTAAGAATGTAAACGAGGCTTTACCTAATGAGTCTTAGATCTCTGTAATGCTAGAGGAGTTAGTTCAATTTGAGCAAAATAATGTTTGGTCTCTAATTCCTAGACCTGACTTTCATCCTGTTATTGGTACTAAATGGGTTTATCTTAATAAAAAAGATGAAACATGAATGATAATTAGAAACGAAGCAAGATTAGTAGCACAGGTTTATAATCAAGAAGAATGAATTGATTATGACGAGACATATGCACTTGTTGCTAGATTAGAAGCTATTAGAATGTTACTAGCATTTGCATATTCTCGAAATTTTGAATTATTTCAAAATTGCATCTGGAATGGTTTTCTAACTGAAGAAGTTTACGTTGAACAACCATCAGGTTTTGAAAATGATAAATTACTAAATCATATTTTCTAGCTTTGGAAGGCTTTATATGGACTCAAAAAAACTCCTCGAGTTTGGTATGAGAGACTTAGTCGATACCTAATTGAGAATGGTTCTAGATGTGGTCTAAGTGATATAACATTGTTTATCTAGCAAAATGAATCTGATTTTCTATTAGTACATATATATGTGGATAATATTATGTTCAAATATACGAATGGGGATTTTTGTTAAGAGTTTGCCAAAATTATGAAGGTCAAGTTTGAAATGAGCATGATGGGAGAATTAACATCCTTTCTTGGGTTGCAAATTAAGCAAACCAAAGAAGGAATTTTTGTTAGTCAAGCCAAATACCCTAAGGAGTTACTAAAAAAATATGGCTTGGATAGTGGTAAAGAATACAAAACTCCCATGGTAACAACTACAAAAATAGAAAAAGACGATACAGACAAAAACGTCAATGAAAAAAATGTATCGAGGTATGATTAGTAATTTATTGTATCGTAATTCTAGTAGATCTGAGATCTACTATATGCTTTTGTGCAAGATTTCAATCTTGTTCGAAATAATTGCATGTAACAGTTGTCAAACGAATCTTTCGATATTTAAAAGGAACAAGTGATCTAGGATTATGGTAACCTAGGGGGAGTGACTTTAACCTAATTAGTTACTCCGACGCTGATTTTGCTGGATGCAAAGTTGAGCGTAAAAGTACAAGCAATTCATGTCACATTTTGGCACATGCCTTAGTTTTTTGTTCTATCAAGAAATATAATTCAATTTCCTTATCTACAACTGAGGTAAATATATAGTAGCTGGTAATTGTTGTGCTCAAATTCTATATATTAAACAATAATTATATGACTTTAGGATATGTATGGAGGAAGTCCCTATCATATGTGATAATGAAAGTGTTGTTTTCTTAGGAATCCAGCATAACACTCACGAACTAAGCACATAGAGATTGAAAATTATTTTATTCGTGATCACATTTATAAAAAAAAGATGTATCTATTGAATATGTTGATACTTCCGATCAACTTGCTGATATTTTTACTAAAGCTCTTGTTGAAGATCAATTTGTTAAAATTATTTGTGGTTTAGGTATGGCTAGGCATAAAGATGTATGCCTAGACAAATGCTTTGATCCTCCATTCCCACCTTTTGAGATGGCAAAGGGAGGAGAAGTTGATGTTTAGGGTATTTGTTCACCTAAGCATTGCAATTATAAAGGGGACAATTTTTTCTGGCAAATTATATTGGGAGAGAAATTTATTTTAGGTTTTCACTAATAGTGCTCAAATAAGTTTAAGAAAACCCCTCCCCAGATTTATGGAGAGCGTGGTTATATTTTCTTCGTGAGAAAATATCAAAGTTAATTGTCATCATCAAAAAGAGGAAAGATTGTTAAACCTAGTATTTTGATGGACAATTAAATGTTGATGTTTTAAGGAACTAAACTTTTTACTGAGTGATTTTAGATTTAAAGTTCCATATAATTCATTAAGAAGAAGTATCATTGAAGAATAAATAGCGGGTACAAAATGGTGATAATAGAGATTTGAAGAGTATTGAAAACAAATAGGTGAAAATAACTCTTTACTTTCATACTCTTAATGCAAGCCGAATTTGGATCACACACGACACTTTAAAATGAATTAATATTATGTGTGTTGTAATAATTTTAGGGTTCTAATGTGTGTTTTATGATGTGTTAAGTCTTTGAAATGTTTTTGGTTAAGAGCCTAATTGAAAAAAATGATTTTAATACTTAAAATGGTGGTTTCTCGGGTTAATTCGGTCCACAGAAGAAAGGGGTCGGTTGACTAACCAAAATAGTGTGTTTGGGAAGTGGAATGGGTAACCTACTTGTCAATTCGGTCAACTGACAAAATGGGTTGGTCGACTAACGAATCCAGTAATTGAAAATGGAAAAACGGGAAACCTACTGGACCAATCGGTCAACTGACCAAGGTGGTCGGTCAACCTACTAGAGCTAAGCCAACGATCATTTTTCTGACCGTTGGAGAGGGGCGGCCATCCGGTAGGGTTGCCCGGTCAACCTAGTAATCCATTCAAATCTTTGAATGATTGTTTTTTGGTACAATATATCTCAGTTTTGATGATTTCAAGGGAATATTTCAAAGGAATTCAAAGTATTTCGAAATATATCACACATTAAAAGGTTTCTAATTAACTGGTCCATTTATTTAAATATTCTTTTAATTAAAGTGATTAAATACTTCATATTTCTATGGAATTTGGTTTGAAAACATTTTAAGGACCAAAATGAGTTTTTCGAAGTGTATTTTTTAATGAAACATATCTACTTTGAATATATATGATATATGAAACTTTGTAGCAGAATATTACTTCGCTAACTTATACCGCAAGTGTACGGGTCAAGTTTTAGTATAGATGGGGAGAGTAAGGGTATCGTGTTCACAGGGATTGGTTGAGATTATTTTCGAGTACCATGTTTATCATGACCTAACTTTATCTAGGCAATAAAAATGTATATAAAATTAATATAAACTAAACTAATATAACTAAATTTAATCTATACTAATAATATGAGATGTTTTAGGGAAAAGAATTGTCTAGGGATTAACTTGGTTTACAAATACGTGTTCGATCTCATTTTAGTTTACGTTAATGGTGTTCACCTATTTGACAATCTCTGTATCGTAAACTCGCTCGCTCCCTCTCCCGAGTGTAAAGCGAGCGAATATATGATTTCGCATTAACGCCGAAGTCCCCATCGAATGCCTTTTCTAACACATAATCACATGAGTCTTGCCCCAACGTCATTGATTGTACACTTTCTAACGCCCTCTCGGGTCGTTAGATTGTTGTGTTGTGTTTAAACCCTAGTCCGAATCCGGGGTTACCTTTCTCAGTGTCAAACCTTGTATTCTCAATATATCTAAACAAGTATAGATGCATAGAATAATGGTAAACACAATCAAAATAGCGAAGAACGACCATAAACGAAACACCGAAATCAAAATAACCACATATTTATAAATATATTGTTAATCTCTAAACAATCCATGTTTAGCTAATGTCCATAACAGTATATACAATAAAGAATGAGCTAAACATTCTCAACAACTACCAAAGTGAAAGAAATAAAAGAAGAACGAAGAAACTTACCCTATATCCGAGGATTTAGCGCTTGAACCATTCCACAATCGCGTATCCTTCTTCTACCACCCTTGGGATATACTTAGGGTTAGGTTGAGAGATTGTAGAGGATTGAGCTCACAACACCGTACTCGATAATAATCTCAACCAATCCTTGTGAATACAATACCCTTACTCTCCCCTTCTATACTAAAACTTGAGTCGTACACTTGCAGTGTAAGTTAGCGACGTAATATTCTGCAACCAAGTTTTTTTCGCCGTTGCTGGGGAATGAGTGTTTCAATTTAGTTGATATTGCGACTAAGTTGTTGAATATTAATCCTGACAATTCTTTTGTTTTATTTATTTATTTATTTATTTAATTTCTTTCGTTAGTTGTGATCAAACAGTGCGTGCAACGCAGAAGGAGTTTGGAATTCTTGACTCTTGATCCTGAGATCGCGCATTCGTTGAAAAGTATAAGGAGAGAGAGAAGAAGCCAACTTCAATCCATGAATTGAGATCTAATGGATCATACTATCCCAAATTCCTTGTCTATGAGGGATTTTGGTGAAAAATGCTTAACCACATAGGAAGGTGTTGTGGACTACTTCCTATCTTTGGAAGCTATACCGAAAGACGCACCAAAAGTTGTACCAAAATCCATACCTAAAGCTGGCACACCTTTTGCAGATGGTCTAGACTGTTTCGGATCAAGAAAATTTTTATTTGGTTCAGTCGAACTGGAAGGTGAAGAAGGGAGGGTCAAGTGCTATATCGGAAATAAAAAACGAGTTGTGGAGAGTATCTCCCTCGTTGATGACTGATCATGCAATTTTCTAAGTCCAACTAGGGACGTTAAATCAAGCAAGTCATGTTTTTTGATATAAAACTTAGGGTATCAAGTTTTACTTGATTTTTGCTACTAATTACTTTTTGGAGGTCGGAATGGTATCGGAGCGTGTTTGGAGGTGAATTAAGGAGTGAGGATACTCGGAGATGTGATTCTCACTTAAAATCATTGAATAAGAGAAGTGGAAGCACGTTTAGTAGAGCCTTTATGTGAAAACTTGAAGAAATAATGAAAATCCAGCAGCAGGCTCACCGCCGAGGCAGTGGACGCACCACCGAGGAGGTAAAAATACAGGATGTCAAGTTTTCAACATAATGCTTCATTGTTGAGGCAGTGATACCACTGCCTAGGCAATGAAATACCAGAATGTTTTGGTTTTTAAAAAGGCGCTCCACCGCCGCGGCGGTGAGACCTCTATTTGATTAAAACGATCCCGTTAAACAAGAAAACACCACATCCACTTCAATAACTCCAAAATCTCTTTATTTCTATCCTTCCAAATTGTTTCAAACCTTCAAAATCATCCTTCCATTTACAAAATTTCTGATTTCCACCGCAAAACATCCTCCAAAAATCAGATTTCCACCCTATTTTCGAAAACCTAGGGTTTAAGGGATGAACGGTGCGATTTCTCCATTTTCAATCATTTGGACCGAAATTTTTCAATAAGTAAGTGTTTATGATTCTACATTTCATCTATTTGTTGAAATCGTTAATTGATTTTCATTTTTATATAAAAAATCATTGGATTTGGAATGTGCCCTAAACACTTAAACCCCCATTTTCGCGATTTTCATTCTTTATGGGAATTTTGGTTTGATTTTTGGTGATAAAATAAGTTTCTATGGATTGTTAAATTGTGTGAAACAAAATTACATGCTACATTGTTCATATTTTGTTGAAAGCGTTGCGATTGGTGTATGTGTATTGAGATTGTGACTTTTTTTTTACGGTGTTAATTCAAGGGATTATTTTCATTGTTCATATATGATTGGGTTGCCATGTTTTGTGATTGTGATTAATAGGAGACATGACTAAGAGAGTTGCTTCAAATAGGGCACGGGGTGAAGGTTCAAGTTCTCAAACCGGCGGTGCCACGGACTATGATTTTGCCCGCTTTGTTTCTAAACAAACAAAGGAACATTTCCACTGTTTTGAGCATAAACGAACTTGTATCCGACAAAGGGTATTTGGACCATTAGATAACCTCCCGGCGAAATTTCAAGATGTCATTCGAAGCCGTAGTTGGGAGCGTTTTTTCCAATCACTACCAAAGGGCGAGGTGGCCTGTAAAACCTAAGTTGTAGGACGTACGTCATAAATAGTCGCATTATAAAATATTAGAAAATTTTAGGGTAAAAAATTTTATTGATAAAAAACTCAAATCAAAAGTTGGGGGTCAAATTAGGAATTTAGGAACACAAAAAAATTTAAACTTGAGATTTGGATTAGCAATTAGAAATCAAAAGTAAAAATGTTAAGGGCAAAATTATAAATGTTGGAACTTTTAAAACTTAAACTTACCTAAATAAGAATCCTAAAGAAAATGAAGGAAGGAAAGTGTAATTTAATTTTTTTTTTTTATTTTTTTTTTTTTTATATATGTCTATACCCACACGGTAAACCAACGGAGATCCACCGGCCAAGGAGGGGTGATCGAAGGGCGACGTGGTGAGCTCATAATTGGTTTAACCACTAATATCATGCAATAAAAACCCTCCTACATGCACTGAAGTGAGGAAATCGGAAAAGAAAAAAACTCGAAAATCCTAGAGAGAGAGAGAGAACCGGAGCGGAAGGGGTTATCGATTTTTCTTGAATCGACGTTCCTCCGGCAGCATGGTCGTGGCTGATAAGGGCGTGCGTGGTCATGTGGACAACGTAAACAGTTCCAGGAGAGGGTGGTCCGGCCGGTGGCGTGGCTCGTCAACGGAGGGACAGTGCACGTTTTAGTGTCGCTGGTGAGTGGAAGTTGTGAATCGCCGTCCAACCATTTCCGATCGTCGGGCTGGTGAGTATTTATGTGGATTCCCTCTAATTAGTTGATAGGTGTGTGCATGCATGAGTGTAACAAGCTGGGGCGGTAAAATCCGGTGGTGGGGGGTTGCGCTGGGTTTTTTCCTTCTTCCGACAGTATGAGAATTGTGTGTGTGTGTTTGGATTTTCCAGTTAGGGTGTGCGTGCATGTGTGTGTGTGTGAATGTGTGTTGCTTTGATGAAGGCCCAACAATGAAAAAAAAACGAGACGGAGAGAGAGAGAGAGGGTGATCAACGGCGGTGGTGGTGGAGTGAGTTGGTTGCGACTGCGGTGAGCCGCTGTGTGTGTACGCCACCGTTGACAGAAGTCGTTGGTCCCGTGGCGAGCCGATGGCACCAGCATGCATGATTGGTTGCATGCATAGGGGGGTGTTGTGGGTGTCACAGCAGGCGTAGGTGGGTAAACCGGGGGCCTGTTGGGTGTGCGAGTGAGCCGGTGGGGTGGCCAGGGGGTGGTGTCTGATGGACGTCGTGGGTGGTGCGGGGTTGATAGGCGAGTCAGCAAGGAGGGGGAAGCCACCAGCGGTAGAGAGAGAGAGAGACCGGCCGTCGGGGCTGGGAAGAACCGAAAACAGAAAAAAAAAAAAAAAAGAGAAAAAAAAAGTGGGGAAAAATTGCACAACTGACCCCAACAAAAGGGGAAAAATTCCACTTCAAATGAAAACCCTTTTCGCGGCCCGTGAATAATTCGGAAAGGATCTCATTTGCCATTAAATTTATTCTAGTTTTTTTAAAATTCAATCTTAGTCTAAAATCTTTGTAACCGGAGTAATAAATTGGGATCGTTCATATTATGGGATTTCTTATGTAATAAATAATGGAACAAAATTATTATAATAATAACAAATCTCAGAGATAAAATATGGGGAATGGAAAATGCGGAACTTAGGGCCTGCCTTACATGACTAGGTGATTTTACATGAAATATTAACTTAGACCCTATCATTTCTAGGTTCGCAGACGCCAACACCTCGGTATGCTTTGGACATGAGGTTTTTTGTAGCGCTAGAAACGAGGTGAGTGTACTGTCTTCTCGCCGAATTATTTGTGTATATATATATATATATGATGAAAACTGGTTGTATTTAAATTAGAAGCTTTTAGAAAAATTATGTGGTGATTAGACGATATTATTGAGTGATGTTGATCCGCTTCAGCGGAGTGATGTTTATCTGCTTCGACAGAGTGATGTTAGACATTTGTACTGCGCAGTGATTATCCGCTTCGGCGGAGTGATGGGTGTTCGTAGGAAGCCATATCCTACGGATAGTACGGTACCGTTGTAAACTCCCGATCGTGAGGTTAAAACGATCACCATGGCTAGCCAGTGTGTGTTGTAGTGGAGTGGTGGTTTGGGGTGTGATGTTTTGTTTATATTGGATAATTTATTATTTATTTTAGGCGATTGGTATGATATTTATACTAGATGGTTTTAAAAATGGAACTTATATATATTATTTCATTTTTACTGCATATATGGAACTTATATATATTACTTCAAAGGGCCCAAAGTGATACCGCCACATCTTAGGCGATACTATTGAAGAGGTTCAAGGAGTTAGACCCTCCGACTTTTACCGGGACGGCGGGTCCAGCTGATGCGGAGAATTGGATAAGAGGCGTGGGGCACGTATTTGAGGCGATGGGGATTGTTGACGATAGTCGAGTTCCCCTTGCCACTTTTCAATTGAGGGAGGAAGCCGAGCATTGGTGGGAAGAAATGAAACGGCTGATTTCTGGTTCTAGGGAGGAGGTCACATAGGACCGTTTCGTCGCCGTGTTTAATGAGAAGTATTCTCCCGAGTCTTATCAATTCCAGATGGAGGAGGAATTTATAGTTCTGAAGCAGGAAAAGATGACTGTTTAGCAGTACGAAGTCAAATTCGATGCTTTATCCCATTTTGCCCCTGATTTGGTAAAAACGGAGGAGGAAAAATGCATACGTTTCCAGAAGGGACTTCAGTTAGAGATCCATTCCAGGCTGACAAGCAAGCAAATTAAGAATTATGCAGAGTTGGTGAATACAACAAAGCTAGTTGAGAGGGATGTACAGGAAGCCGCCAAGAGTCGAGAGCAGTACAAAAAAAGCAGATTCGAGTCGCCTAGCAGATTTTCGGGTGGCACTTCACGGGGGACGGTATTCCGACCGCCAATTGCTCGGGCCGCATCGTTTGGCCAATCCGCCAGGAACTGTGGTTCCCGGCCATCATACCCTAGGCAACAACAAAGTGCATTGGAAGCTAGTATTGGTCCGCAGAGGCAGGAAAGGAATCAACCGATGAGTCGGGTTGGGGAAGATAAATGTTACTGCTGTGGAGCTACGGGTCACTTTGCCAGAGACTGTCTTGTGGGAGTCCCGATATGTTTCCACTGTCATATGCCAGGTCATAAATCTACAAATTGTCCGAAACTTACTTTTACATCCGTATCTCCAGCGAGCAGTATGGGTAGTACGGGTCCTAGTAACGCCCAGGGGCTTGGTAGAGGATCACCGGGTAGACCTCCAACGCGAGGCCGAGTTTTTTCTACTACTTGACAGGATGCTCAGGCTACTCCCGAGGTGGTCACAGGTATCATATCTTCATATGCTAAAAATGCTCGCGTACTTATTGATCCCGGTTCTACGTATTCTTTTGTTTCGGTAACCTTTATGATGCAAGTAGGCAAATTTCCCATTTCTTTATCATACCGTATTGTTATTTCTACTCCAGTGGGTGAGTCGGTATGGATCGATAGGGTGTATAAGGACAGTCCACTTCGGTTTGGTGATAGAGAGTTATTGGCTGATCTATTACCCCTGAGTATTCATGATTTCGATATAATATTGGGTATGGATTTGTTATCTGGATATCATGCCACGGTGGACTGTTTCAAGAAGGAAGTGATATTTCGAACCTCAGGCGAGCCAGAGTTTATATTTGCTAGAGACAGAATTATCACTCCTGTCAGTTTAATTTCAGTATTGGAAGCCCGAAAATTATTAAAGAAAGGCTGTCAGGGATACCTTGCGCACGTAATTGACATCAGTCAGAGAGAAACTCTGGTGGCAGATATTCCTATAGTCCGAGATTTTTCTGACATATTCCCAGAAGAATTGCTAGGGTTGCCCGTCGATAGGGAAATAGAATTCACGATCGAGTTACTTCCAGGCACTACCCCTATATCGATTCTACCTTATCATATGGCACCTACTGAGTTGAAAGAATTGAAGGTGCAGTTGCAAGATTTATTAGACCGTGGGTTTATCAGGCCCAGTGTCTCCCCATGGGGTGCCCCAGTGCTGTTCGTAAAGAAGAAGGATGGCACGTTGAGAATGTGTATTGATTATCGGCAGCTGAATAGGGTGACGGTTCACAATAAATATCCGTTGCCAAGGATTGATGACTTGTTTGAACAACTCCAGAAAGCTAAAGTATTCTCCAAGATAGATCTTCGATCGGGGTATCACCAACTGAAAGTCAGGGAGAGTGATGTAGCAAAAACAACATTCCGTACGAGATACGGACACTATGAATTCCTGGTTATGCCCTTTGGATTGACAAATGCCCCTGTGGCTTTCATGGATTTGATGAACCGTATCTTTCAACCTTATCTGGACCAATTCCTTATAGTGTTCATTGATGACATTTTGGTCTATTCGCAAAGTTGAGAAGAGCATACGAAGCATCTCCGGATTGTATTGCAAATGTTGCGGGAGAAGCGGTTGTATGCGAAACTTAGTAAATGTGAATTTTGGTTAGATCATGTGGTATTCTTGGGTCATGTCATTTCAGGAAATGGTATTCAGGTAGACCCGAAGAAAGTTGAAGCTGTCGTTCAGTGGGAAAGACCAAAAAATGTGACTGAAGTTCGAAGCATTTTAGGGTTGGCGGGTTACTATCGACGATTTG
Organism: Eucommia ulmoides; assembly: GCA_016647705.1. Classification (NCBI taxonomy): domain Eukaryota; kingdom Viridiplantae; phylum Streptophyta; class Magnoliopsida; order Garryales; family Eucommiaceae; genus Eucommia; species Eucommia ulmoides. The sequence continues at coordinate 39,548,209 of CM028335.1, forward strand.
TGCAAGGATTTTCCGTGATAGCTACCCCGTTGACCCGATTGACTTGCAAGGAATCCAAATTTGAGTGGACCAATAAATATGAGCAGAGTTTCCAGGAATTGAAGAGTAGGTTGATATCGGCACCAATATTGTCTCTCCCGTCCGAAGGAGGTGGTTTCGTGATTTATAGTGACGCATCACGCCGAGAGCTGGGATATGTTCGGATGCAGTATGGTCATGTGATCGCATATGCATCGCAGTAATTGAAGAACCATGAGCGTAATTACCCGACGCATGATTAAGAGTTGGCTGCGATTGTGTTCGCCTTGAAGATTTGGAGGCACTACCTGTATGGCGAGACATGTGAAATATTCACCGACCATCAGAGTTTAAAGTACTTGTTTACTCAGAAGGAATTAAATCTGAGGCAGAGGCGTTGGATGGAGTTGATTAAGGACTACGATTTCACTATCCATTACCATCCAGGAAATGCTAATGTTATAGCAGATGCTTTAAGTCGAAAATCGCCAAGCTCGGTCGCACACCTTCGTGTTGCCCATGCTAACCTGTATGCAGAATTGAGATCGTTGTGAGTTCAGTTAGCGGTTGGTCAGACAGCAGCACTGCTTGCAACCTTTACTTTGAGACCGACGTTGGTTGACCGCGTTATAGAAGCTCAAAAGTTTGACATTCAATTGAAGAGGATCCGAGATGAAGTAAAAAATGGTTACCGAACTGATCATCACATCAGGGAGGGGGACGAAGCTTTGATGTGTGGAAATAGGCTGTGTGTGCCTAACGATGTCAATTTGAAAAAAGATATCTTGGAAGAGGCGCATAGCTCCGCATATTCAATGCATCCGGGGAGCACTAAAATGTATCGGGATTTGCGTGAGCATTATTGGAGGACTGCAATGAAATGGGAGATCATAGAATTTGTGGCCAGGTGCCTTGTGTGCCAACAAGTAAAGATCGAGCATTAGTGTCCAGGTAGGTTGCTGCAATCCCTACCTATTCCAGAGTGGAAGTGAGAGCATATCACGATGGATTTTGTTTCGGGATTACCCCGTACTCAAAAGGGGTATAATTCCATCTGGGTGATCGTTGATAGGCTTACCAAGTCCGCTCATTTTCTAGCCATAAAGACGACATTTTTTCTTGAAAAGTATGCCCAACTGTATATCGATAATATTGTTAGATTGCATGGCGCACCAGTTTCTATAGTGTCGGATAGAGATCCGAGATTTTCTTCGAGATTCTGGCCGAGTCTCCAAACTGCTTTAGGTACCAAGCTGAAATTTAGAACCACTTTCCATCCTCAGACAGACGGCCAGTCAGAGTGTACGATTCAGAAGTTGGAAGATATGTTGAGGGGATGTGTTCGGGAATTTCCTGGAAGTTGGGACAATCACTTGCCGTTGATGGAATTCGCTTACAACAACAGCTACCACTCGGCAATTGAGATGGCTCCGTATAAGGCATTGTATGGTAGGAAGATGCAGAACTCCTATTTGTTGGACTGAGGTGGGTGAACATAAGTTGTTGATGTCAGACATAGCCCAACTGACAGCAGACAAAATGGAGGTGATTCGAGAAAAGTTGAAAATCGCTCAGAGTCGGCAGAAGAGTTACGCAGACAAGCGCCGGCGGGAGTTAGAGTTCGAGGTAGGGGATCATGTGTTCTTGCGTATTTCTCCGTGGAAAGGCATAATGAGGTTTGGAAAGAAAGGGAAGTTGAGTCCAAGATACATCGGACCATATGAAATTCTAGAGCGGGTTGGCATGACAACGTATAGACTCGCGTTACTGCCAGAGTTATCTCGACTGTACGATGTTTTCCATGTATCGATGCTCCAAAAATATGTACCAGACCCTTCTCATGTGTTGAATTCGCAGCCGATCGAATTGGAAGCTGATTTGTCCTACGTTGAGGAGCCGGTCCAAATCCTAAGCCGTAAAGATCAAGTGTTGCGAACGAGGACGATCCCGTTGGTCAAAGTATTGTGGCGCAGTCATGCGGTGGAAGAGGCGACATGGGAGCGAAAGGAATAAATGATGAACAAATACCCGCATTTGTTTGACTAAGGTAAAAAAAAAAAAAAAAAAAAAAAAAAAAAAAAAAAAAAAAACAAAACGTTAATAAATAAATAAAATTTCGGGACGAAATTTCTTTTAAGAAGGAAGAGTTGTAAAACCTAAGTTATAGGACGTACGTAATAAATAGTCGCATTATAAAACATTAGAGAATTTTAGGGTAAAAATTTTATTGATAAAAAACTCAAATCAAAGTTGGGGGTCAAATTGGGAATTTAGGAGCACAAAAAAATTTAAACTTGAGATTTAGATTGGCAATTAGGAATCAAAAGTAAAAATGTTAAGGGCAAAATTATAAATGTTGGAAATTTTAAAACTTAAACTTACCGAAATAAGAATCCTAAAGAAAATGAAGGGAGAAAAGTGTAATTTTTTATTTATATTTTTTATATATGTCTATACCCACATGGTAAACCGACGGCAATCCACCGGCCAAGGAGGGGCGACGTGGCGAGCTCAGAATTGGTTTAACCACTAATATCATGCAATAAAAACCCTCCTACATGCACTGAAGTGAGGAAATCGGAAAAGAAAAAAACTCGAAAATCCTAGAGAGAGAGAGAAACGGAGCGGAATGGGTCATCGATTTTTCTTGAATCGACGTTCTTCCGGCAGTGTGGTCTTGGCTGATAAGGGCGTGCGTGGTCGTGTGGACAACATAAACAGTTCTAGGAGAGGGTGGTCCGCTTGGTGGCGTGGCTCGTCAACGGAGGGACAGTGCACATTTTAGCGTCGCCGGTGAGCGGGAGTTGCGAATCGCCGTCCAACCATCTCCGATCGTCGGGCTGGTGAGTATTTATGTGGATTCCCTATAATTAGTTGATAGGTGTGTGCATGCAGGAGCATGACAAGCTGGGTCGGTAAAATCCGGCGGTGGGAGGTTGCGCTGGGTTTTTTCCTTCTTCCAACAGTATGAGAATTGTGTGTGTGTATGTGTGTTCGGATTTTCCAATTAGGGTGTGTGTGTGTGAATGTGTGTTGCTTCGACGAAGACCCAACAACGAAAACAAAACGAGACGGAGAGAGAGAGAGAGAGAGAGAGAGAGAGGGCGATCACCGGCGGTGGCGGTAGAGTGAGTTGGTTGCGGCTGCGGTGAGCCGTTGTGTGTGTATGCCGCCGTCGGTAGAAGTCGTTGGTCCCGTGGTGAGCCGATGGCACTGGCATGAATGAGTGGTTGCATGCATGGGAGGGGTGTTGTGGGTGTCACAGCAGGCGTAGGTGGGTGAACCGGGGGCCTGTTGGGTGTGCGGGTGAGCCGGTTGGGTGGCCGGGGGGTGGTGTCTGAAGGACGTCGTGGGTGGTGCGGGGTTGACAGGCGAGTCGACAAGAAGAGGGAAGCCACCGGCGGTCGGCAACGGTAGAGAGAGAGAGAGACTGGCCGTCGGGGCTGGGAAGAACCGAAAACAGAAAAAAAAAAAAAAAAAAAGAGAAGAGAAGAGAAAAAAAAAAAATGGGGAAAAATTGCACAACTGACCCCAACAAAAGGGGAAAAATTCCACTTCAAATGAAAACCCTTTTCGCGGCCCGTGAATAATTCGGAAAGGATCTCGTTTGCCATTAAATTTATTTTAGTTTTGTTAAAATTCAATCTTAGCCTAAAATCTTTGTAACCGGAGTAATAAATTGGGATCGTTCATATTATGGAATTTCTTATGTAATAAATAATGGAACAAAATTATTAGAATAATAACAAATCTCATAGATAAAATATGGGGAATGGAAAATGCGGAACTTAGGGCCTGCCTTACATGACTAGGTGATTTTACATGAAATATTAACTTAGACCCTATCAGTTCTAGGTTCGCAGACGCTAACACCTCGGTAAGCTTTGGACAGTGAGGTTTTTTGTAGCGCCAGAAACGAGGTGAGTGTACTGTCTTCTCGCCGAATTATTTGTATATATATATGATGAAAACTGGTTGTATTTAAATTAGAAGCTTTTAGAAAAATTATGTGGTGATTAGACAATATTATTGAGTGATGCTGATCCGCTTCGGCGGAGTGATGTTGATCCATTTCGGCGGTGTGATGTTATTCGCCTCGGCGGAGTGATGTTTATCTGCTTCGGCAGAGTGATGTTAGACGTTTGTACTGCACAGTGATTATCCGCTTCGGCGAAGTGATGGGTGTTCGTAGGAAAGCATATCCTACGGATGGTACGGTACTGTTGCAAATTCCCGATCGTGAGGTTAAAACGATCACCATGGCTAGCCAGTGTGTGTTGTGGTGGAGTGGTGGTTTGGGGTGTGATGTTTTGTTTATATTGGATAATTTATTATTTATTTCAGGCGATTGGTATGATATTTATACTGGATGGTTTTAAAAATGGAACTTATATATATTACTTCATTTTTACTGCATATATGGCGCTTATGCTGAATCCATGTGTAAATGTTGTTTTATCTAGAAGGTATTATTATTAAATAAGAACGATTTTATTAAGAATGCAGTATACTCGTAGGTGAAATGGCTAGGAGTCGGTCTCCTACTGGCACAGGGTAGAGTCCGTCGATGGTATAGCAAAGAATTTTTTTTTGGGAAGTGCTTCCTGAGGCGAACCTAGGAGAGGTTCATCTTCTTTCTTTTTTTTTTCTCCTTTCGTTGTTATTAAAGGGAATTCAGGGACGAGTATGTCCCTCGTTAGGGAAGATGATTATGACCTGTATTTTGATGTTTGTATAATTATGAATGCCTACCTTCGCTTTTTAGTTGGTTTGTCGCTCGGGTAATGTCGTGTCGACGTCACGCCTGCCCTACAGGTGACGTGTGTCCGGGGTGGGGTGTGACATGGCCCTTGTGCGAAAGTTTTATGCCATTGTCATTGAAGCCGTTGACTACCGGACAAGGGTCCGCGCTCGCCTTATCTCTTTCAGTCTAGAGTTCACCAATGAGGTTTTGGGATTGGCGGCCCTGGGACCACCCACAAACGAACCTTATGGAGGCCGAGACTCGAGCTTGGATACAGTAATCAGAGCCATCACTTCCGACAATGTCCAATGAACACACATTGGGCTGGGTCTCGCCACATTCCTTGCAAAATTTATCAATCCAATCCCTAAGATATAGCACCATTTTGTGTGTGAAAGTCTTCTCTCGACGTCTTACTTCTCAGACGTCTCTAAAGACCGGGACATGGTGTTATATTCGATCCAGACTGGGAAGCCGATCAACGTTGGCTACTTGATCTACTCTTTAATTCTCCATGCAGTCAACATGATAAAGGCCGGTCTCCTATTTCCATCACTCTTGACCGACTTATTCTGACGAGCCAGTGTATTGATAACCGGGGATAGCCCTTGCCCCCCAATCGTTCCGCTTGATCTTGTGATGATTAATAGAATGTGGAAAGTCGGAGCACAAGGGGTGGCCGAACAATAAGTTAAAGAAGAAGAAGGGCCTGTGGAGGAAAAGGCCGGGCCATCAGAAGCCCGCGAGGAGGTCACTTCAGAGAGGGTCTATTGAGAGCTCCAAGAGGTCTGGGTCGATATTCGTGTACTTCACCAAGGGCAATACGAGCTTGAAACTTTCCTGGATCAGTATACGAGACATCAAGATCAAATCCACCGGCTCATGTGTGAACGCTTTGACATTGATATGAGTGTATATCCGCCTATACCGCATGTGCCACCGTACCTTTTGAAACCACCACAATTTTCATTCCGATGAGATAGTATTGGTGATAACTCTTCCCCTGGTGGACAGTAAGAGGTGAGACTTCCACGTCTTATCTCTTAGGTATGTCTTCTAACCCAAAATTTTCACATGAATGCTACAAATTGTAATTGGGTTCGCTGCTTAGTCAGTGTGGACACTACCTCATTCAAGTTTGGGGGGATGTTCATCCATTTTTGTTTTTTGTAGAAGGATGAATTTTTTTTTGATGTATTATATTTGGATATTTTATGTATGCGTAGTTACGCTTTGTAGAAGCTTAAATGTATATTGTAGACTTTAAACAAATAGTCAAGTTTTATTTTAATTTTCATGTTTTTGCATGATAATTGCTTAGTTTAGTGTATGTATGTTAGTATTTAGATTTAATATAGTGATGTTTATGTATGAAGTCGTATTTGCATGTTGAGTTGTTGAGTTCGTCTGGGCCATTTCCCGATGATGAAAATTATCCCCTAATTGTATATCGAGGTCGGGGGTGATGCCATTCATGTGTATTTTGTGTGCTTAGCATGTCGATTAGGTAAAAATTATTTTGATCCTTAATCGCACAATCATATAGACTTAGTGTATAATTATCTGAACGATTTGATGCCGATTATTTAGTAATAAGTTCATGACAAAAATGAGGAATCTAGAACTTGATTTGGGGGAAACTTGAGGTGGAATTCTAGGTAATGTAATTCCGAGGGCGTGATTTAGGCCATCATTTTTTTTTCGCTTGAACCTTTGTAGCTAACCTGAAAATTTTATCCCTCATTCCCCTATCGAAGCCGATAATCTTTTCAATTCTGAACACATATCAATACTCTATCCAATTAATTTTTTCAAAACCATTGTCGCTAAGCCTAAGTTTCAAATTGAGTGAAATCAACTTAGCATTAGTTTATGCTACTTGAAGTGAGCGATCGGGTTTCAGATGAATTTTTATTGATTCGGTATTAGTGTATTCACTTGTCATTCTCTTAATCCTTTTTGCACACTCCTAAAATTATATAAATTCGAATAAGTTTGGGGATGTGTTATGTTCTTAAAAAAAAAACAAAAAAAAAACAAAAAAAAAACCCAACAACTATGTGAATATTGTTTTTATTTTCATTACTTTCGACAAGTGAATACAAAGTTCTTAAATTCTTATTCAGGGTTGTGTTTTAAATATGCGGGGTTACAAGAGAGAGATAGTGACAAACGTTTGTGCCTCGGGTATCATTTAATTATAACGATATTCTATTTTCTATTCTTGTGATACCCTTGGTCGTTCTCCAATGCCAAACCAAGCCCTATTGATCTCTGTGAATATCCGAACCTACATTAGTCGATAGTTGAGCCCAGTCAAGCGTATGGTTTCCTGAATCCTTTAAGGTTTAAGTTATGAGTTTAGCTATTGAATAATCCAATCCGGTGTTTGGTCAATTATACATTTGAGTTCTCACACACACACATTTTAAATGGATCTAGAATGGTTTTTATTGATATTGAGTGTTGAAATTCTCGAACACCACTTAGTGTGTGTTATTTCCCGAACTTGATCAGATTGAGGGTTGTTGAGGGACGAACAACTTGGTTTCTTCGATTGAACTTGGAACTCGCATGCATTTACTTCTTCTTTGTTAAAGTTTATTCATTTTTAGTAGTAATTTAGTTAGTTAGTATAGTTAGTTTAATTTAGTGTTAGGTTGTTTTGCTTGAGGACTAACAAAATTCAAAGTTTGGGGGTATTTGATAGGTTGAAATATTCCTATTTACTTCTAAGATGAATTTGGTAGTTTCCGAGTGTATTAGTAATATTTATTTGCGTTTTAGTTTGTTTTTATGTAAATCAGGTGTAGGGATGTTAACGAGCTATAAACGATGAGAAAACGGTGAAGAAACGATTAAAGAACAAGGTTTTAAGAACACCAAGCCACCGCTGCGGCGGTGAGAATGCAGAGAAGGCTTAAAATGCACAAGTCCCACCACTGCAGCGGTAAAATCCACCACCGTGGCAGTGAAAGATCAGAGATCCAACCGACATACCCACTACCGCATCGATGATCCTCACTGCCGCGATGGTCAGCTCTACATAGAATTAAGATATTTTTGGACCCTTGCACCTATAAAACTTGTTCTTCAACTTACAAAAAATACCCCTAACATCCCTAACATTAGAGAGGTGATCCTTGGCCATTCTTGAAGAGCTCAAAGAGGAGATTCACATATCGGAGAAGAGGAAACATTTTCGGATCGATCGTTGGCGACAGTGGATCACTCCACTTTAAGATTTGATCTTTCTTTATTTGTTTATATCTTTGTAACTTAACGTTTTATTGTGAATAATGATGAATCCCTCTTGTTTTATAGTTTCAATGGCTAAGATCATGGTAGGCTAGATAAATATTATCTAGGGATCGATATAGTTCATGTAAATATACGTCTGATTTAATATATGTTTCTTTAACAGTTGTTTGTCTAAATTTGATTGTGGTTACCCTTCTATTACAATTTTAATATGCTTGTTAAGGTATTAGGGTTGATTTTGAGAATACGGGGTTTAACACTCGGGAGAGGTAACCTCGGATTCGGAGGGTATACACTTCGCGACGTTCTAACGACTTGGGAGGGTGTTAGAAAGTGTGAAATCCATGACGTTGGGTTAAGAATCATGTGACTATGTGTTCCAAAATATGTTCGGCGTTAACGCAAAGTCACATATTCATTTACTAAACACTTGGGAGAGGAAGTGAAATAGTTTAATATACAGAGATTGTCAGATAGGATAAAACATCGTTATGGTTAACTGAACGAAGTTAAACATGTATTAAGTGAATGAAATCAATCCCTAGGTAATCAACTTAATTAGAACTAACCCAATAATTTTTAGTTTAACTTAGTTTTTAATTAGTTTAATTTAAAATATTTCTTGAACCGTCAGGATAATATAAAACCATGTAAATTGCGTTTCCCAGTGGAATGATATCCAATCTTAAAGATCCATTATACTAAAACTTGACCTTATGCACATGCGAGTGAGTCAGACGTGAGCATAAAAACCTCATCGTACAAGTTTTTGTAATATAGATATGCGGGATTGAGTTTAAGCAATCAAGAACAATTAGATTTTTGCTTTTTATGAGAGATTTTATCGCTGAAAATTATAAGTGTGATTATACTTCACGTTCTTGATCTAAGGCGCTCATCATTTTTGTTACCGGTTTATGTTCTCTATCATGATATCATTATCGTATTCGATGAATTCTGATGAGATTTTTTCAAGTTATTGGTTTTAATTTCTAATATTATTTTGATTGAATTTCTAGGATAAGTTATTTCAAAAAAATCGTTTTCAAACTTAATTCTATGTAAATCTTTTAAAATAATTTTTATTTGAGAAATCTAATTACATGTTATTTGTGTGTTAAATTACTTTAATTAGATTTGTTTGCCTCACATTGAATTTATCATGTAGTAATATTCGGGACATTAATTGAGTACAATTGTATTGAGGTGGTAGAAATTTCTTGTGGGAAGAAACTTGTTGATTTTTTGTATTGGCGAGTTTGAGTAGATTAGACACGTTTGGGTTGGTGTCTAATTAGGGTAGCTGAGTTTCAATCTTTAGCCTGAGAATAAGCTTAGGGTTTGATTTTTGGCTTGCAAAAATATTAGGTTAGTCTTTTTCGTTTGAAAAGATTAGGTTTTAATTTTTCCTGTAATTGAATTAGTGTGATTGTAAAGGTTCTTTTTAAGCCTACAAAAAGTGGTAGGTTAATTCTTCCCATGTGAAAAGAATTACAATTGTAAAGGTTGATTCTGAACCTGTGAAAAGAATCGGGATTGTAAGGGTTTTGTTCTTACCTGAGAAAGGAATCGGGGTTTAGTGGATAGAGAATCTCCGTGGAGCTCGGGAGACTAGACATAGGTAAGACTAGCTTGCCAAACTTGGATAAATCCTTGTATGATGCATTATCTATATTTTTGATCGTTTGGATGTGCATTTAGATAAACACATTTTCGCCACTAAGAAAGATAATAATTGATTTAGGGAAATGAGTTATTTGTGTTTGAATTAATTGCTTAAAATTTTATAATTACCCAATGCACCCCCCTCTTAGGTAGATCTTCGGGCCAACATCCTTGTTTTTGGAAATTACCTAAATCTTTTAAGAAAAAACCAATGCGATTCAAAACTCCTTTCCACTTGTTTTAAACAATACATCTTATAAGTTGATCTCTTTATTTTATGACTAAAAGTCAGGACCCGTCACAACCCTTGGTAAGTGAGGGTATTGTCTGTTACCCTATGAGACTACAAAGGATGTGAAGCTACCGAGCAAAGTGATCCTTAACCTTGGCTATAAGACTGGTTACATCATGAACTCATCATCGGGATCACCAAGGCAGGTTCTGTGTTACATCTAGCTTAGGGTGTGCCTCGTGCTCGAAATTCATCACAATTATTCACTGTTTATGGAATGGGCGATTATGATTAGAGTATAATAGTCCATTAATCCCAAATCCCGTTAAATCTGAAACATTAATTGGGATTAACCAGGATTTAAGGAAGACTTGCCAAACATATCTATCTAGGTATGTTTATTTTTTCCTAACTGTCACTCAACCAAAAATACTCTCTCAGAGAAACACTATTGCTTCTCACATCGGAGGTCCAATTTTGGTTGGTCCACTCACGATGCATTATTTTGCAGGAATCAAAACTTAAACAAGATCCCATGCTGAATCCCAAGGACCATTCCTGATGATCCATTTTTTTGAATCATCAGTAACCTTTTATTTTGTATTATATAATAACAGTTCTAGATCTAAAATTGATAAAAAAAAAAAAATCTATTTATTAAGAATTGGATTATGATGGATGCTGTAATAATCCATTTATGTCTTGAATATAATAACTTGATTAATCAATGGATCGAATATGAGTTTAGTTCAATTAGTTAAGCCAAAAAATTTGATCCATTTAATTATATTACACTATAGTCTAGTGACTATAAGTTTGATGAAATTCTATTGCATCAATACAAACCCAATTAAATTGATTCACATCAAAACTTTATGTTGATTCTAAGATTTTGATGGACAATTAAATGTTGATATTTTTTGTGGAACTAACGATTTTATTGAGTGTTTTAGTTTATTAGTTCTAGTGATGAAAATGATCATGAAGATATTATAGTAATGCTAAAGACGATGACAAAGATGATAAAAGATTAAGAGTTTGAAGAAATTGAAAAACCTAGGGAAAACAACTTAGGTTAAATTCTAACTCTTAATATATCCTGATTAGGATCATACACGACACAAAATATTTTTCAAAATTATGTGTATTTTTATAGGATCCTAATTAGTTAAATTATTTACTCCTATATGTAATTAAAAAAGAAATAAAGATAATTGACTAAAATTGAATTTAAGATTTAGTGGAGCTAACCGAGAAAACAAATCGGTTAAAGGTGCAAAAACGTTGATGAAATTGGATTCAAAATGAATTCAGGAGAGGATTCCAGCATCTCTCAGTCGACAGGTAAGTCGACCGGTGATTAATGAATGAAGTTGCTGAATCTCTCGGTCGACCTGAGCTTAAAACAAGAAGTCTCTGAATCTCTAGGTCGACAGGTGAGTCGACTTGTGATTAAATAATGAACTTTCTGAATCTCTAAGTTGACAGATAGATTAACTTATGAAACTCTCTGAATCGTCCAGTTGACAGGTGATGGATGGGCAGTTGACCGATGGGTCTTGGCTGGTTGACAGATGGAGCTGTTTCAGAATTTATGGAATTTCGGATTTTATTCAAAAAATAACCGTTACTAGCCGTTTTAGGGTTAAGATATGTGAGATATCTTAGGGATTTGATATGTTTTGAAATATTTAATTAATATTTAATATTTAATTATCTCTATAGATATGGTTCAAGTAATTTTGATATTTCTCAATTTGGTTCATGTAATTCTTTCAATCTTATCTTATTGAGATTAAGTAAAAGTTTGAGGGACTAAATTGAATATTTTAAGAGATATTTTAAGTGAATTATACCAGGAATGAATCATTATGATATAGAGAGTCTATTGGTGTAATTAAATATCATGATTTATGAGAACTAGCCATTATATGGCTTGTTTTAAGAGGCTTTAAATAGACCTACTGGTTTCACATTAAATTAATCAGAAATCAAGAGAATCCAAGCTATTCTAAGTTATTCAGCTCTCGTGCTTTCTAAGAGTAATCATACTGATTGAATTGTGAGATATTTTCTGAGAATTGTTCTTGAGAAATATTTGCTGTGAATTATTGCTACTACCGATCTAAAGTTTTATTGCTATTCTAATCATTATTTTTTCGTTGGAATCCTGGTGAGATCTTTCTAAATTACTTACTATTAATTGTTATTTGATTATATTATTTATAATTTGTAATTTGATCTTTGAAATTATTTTCTGGATTTTTTATTAAAAAATATTTTTGAAATAATTTTTTGACAAAATCTAATGACGTGCTTAATTACTTGCTACTCATCTTTATTTATCAGATTTTGAAATTCTCACTTTTCTATCACTAGTATTGGGACATTAATTGAGTTTGAATTTATTTGGGGAGGGGGGGTAGAAGCTCTGAGTGGAAAAATCACTTATCAATTGTTTGTAATTGGTGAGTTGAGTATCGAATTAGATACTATTGAGAGTGTCTAATCAAGGGTAGCTGGTTTCAATCTCTTCCAGTTGAGAGATCGAGGTTTTGATCTTTCCGTAAAGTATAAAAAGATTACGTGTTAATTCTTCCTTGATTGAATTTGTGAGTGAATTGTAACGGTTCAATTCTTACCGGGTATAAGGATATTAGGATCGTATTTGTGTGAGATTTAATTCTTGAGTTTAAGTTATAAAAAGAATTAGGTCATAATTCTCCTTGTAATAGAATTAGGTTAATCTTCCGCCTAGTAAAAAGATATAAATTATTCTTTAGCCTGTGAAAATGAATAGTAAAAGTTGATTATGAGCCTGTGAAAAGAATCATTGTGAGAGTTTGGTTCCTACATTTGAAAGAATCTTGAGTTTAGTGGGTATAACTTTCCGTGGAGCTCGGGAGATTGGATTCGTCAAGAGTAGCTTGGTGAACCAATATAAATTTCTGTATGCTGCATTATTTGCATTGTTTATATTTTGTTGTTTGAGTGTGCACCTAGTTGATAATACATAATCCGCTGCTGTAAAAGATAATAGTTAATTTTAGGATAAAATTAATTGTTTGATTTTTGAAGTGTTATTTTATGATATTTTTAATACTATCCAATTCACCTCCTTCTTGGGTAGCTCACTGAACCAACACTTTATATTAAGAAAATCATCATATATAGACTATCCTAAATTTGATTTAAAATGCTTTCAATTCGATAATGTGACACTTAACAAATTTATTAGAACCAATAAAATATCTAATTTAATGAATTATAATTTTTGTTTTGGAGAATTATTATTTTGGCAATATAAATTATAACATTTAAGAATATGGCTATAATTCAAGTTACAAAATATAAAATAATAATAATAATAATAATAATAATAATAATAATAATTATTATTATTATTATTATTATTATTATTATTATTATTATTATTATTATTATTATTATTTAAGATGTATAGAAAAAGTAATTATTTTTTGTATAATGAAGATTGGTCTTATTTCATAGATTTCTACGAATAGGTTTTCCATAACTTAATTTTTTTAAAAAGTGATAAAAAAATAAAATAAAGTTATGCCATATTTTTTTTAATACAATTATATACTAGTTTTAGACCCGCATAATATGGGGGTCTAGAAAAAATTATATCAGTGTATATTTGTTATTTGAATATTACACGTATAATAATTGATCGTTTAATGTATATTTAATTTATTTTATGAAAGTATGAAAAAAAAAAAGGTTAATGCTGAAAAATAAAAATAAAATTGTAAGTTAAAAAATAAATAATGTAAACCTAAATAATTATTATTCATCACTCACATTTATTTTTAAAAAATAATATATAATATGTAAATAATCTCCTAGAGGATTTTTAAAATTTTCTATTTTCTTTAAATAATAGTTTTAAAATAAGATAATATGTCTTTTTTTTATTTTTTATTTTTTTTATATTATTTAAAAGTTATATGTAACTAATTGATGGAGAGATAATTTTATTTTATTAAATATTTGGAGAAGGAGAGGGAGATAAAGAGATAAACTTACGTATAATTAGTTATAATTAAAATAATCTTCTATTAAAATATGGATAAATTTCAGTGAAGGTTTTAGTTATTGTCATTGAAAAAACTTATAATGATATCCCTTATCATTTGAAAAATATCTTCGACCCTCATTTTATTTTATATTAAATATAAAATTACATATTTATCCTTGATACTATATTATTAAAAAAATTAATTAAAACTATCTAATAAAAAATTTCTCTTATAACCCTCTTAAAAGAATTAAAATTTTAGTTTTTAAATTTTGTTTATGTAAATATATTTATAATTTTTTTAATAGTTTTGGGATAAAATGATGGTTGCTACATTTTGCTACATTTTTTAAGTATTTAAAAAGTACTACGTGCTGATTTTTTAGAATTTAAAATTATTATGAGAATTAAAAATTATTGATTTATGTAATACATTTTCTATTCTATATTGTTTTCCTTTTAGGGATGAAACGAAAGTTTTTTGTGTTTTTTTTAGTATTTAAAGAGTACTTGCTGCTGAAATTTTTAAATTTAGAATTACTCTAAAATTAAATATTTTTTTGTCTAAGAAATTTAATTACACTTCATATATAAGTTGATTAATTTAATTATTTTTTGAATTATTTGGTGAAGTTTTTGTAAGAGATTTTATTTATTAATATTTTCACTCAATTAAAAACCATTAGGCTTGTGAATTTTCTATTTGTAATTATAATTATTTTTTGAAATTAAAATAATTATAGATTTTAATATTTTTATTTGAATTATTATTATTTATTTATTTTGTGAAATTTTCAAAAGGCTTGAAGGAGGTTTATTCATGAAAAAAGAAAAAAGAAGAAAAAAAAATATAAAAATTTAGGAAGAGGTAATAATAATTAATGAAAAATAAATAAAAACTCACTAAAAGACTTGAAAGAGTTATTTTCAAATCTCATTCAAAGTTTCTATCTCTTTTTTCTTTTACATATTAGTATTATATTCCATAATAAAAAAATAAATAATTACTTGCATGTACGCTGCACCGAAGAACTTCCTCGGAAATGCTAGATTCGGAGAATCTTGTATCTCTTTCATCGAATTTGAAAAAGGTTTTCGCACTATTGTTGGTTATTCATTTTGATGTATGGCCCCTAGGACAGGATTTCAGTGAAATTTTGGGCAAGTAGAAAGTACACATGGACTATTTCTGCACTTTCCCTGGCTATTGCTTTGTTTTTTTTTGTTTTTTTTTTGTTTTTTCTTCGTGATTTTCAAGTGGTCGTAGCCATTTGACAAAAGATGGAGATGAATGAATCTACGGAAACAGCAGAATTCTATATCAAAACGATCTTCGGCAACTATAAACAATCAAATTAGTCCAAGGATAAATAATGTAATTATATTAAAAATAAGAAAAATATCACTTTTGACCCTCAAAATTTTGGGTGGGTACTTAAGTAATCCCCATGGTTTTGAGAGCAACACTTTTGGCCCTAAACTTTCACAATTATTTTAATTTAATCCCATCGATTACAACATCGTCAAGCATGTGACTTGATTAAGAGGTATAATAGTATACTTTTGATGGTGGTGAATTTGATCAAAGGCCAACCAGCGAGAAAGCCCTAGGAGCCTATGAAAAGGCGCTTGGGTTGTGCCTAAAATCTCTTGGGCCAAGGCCTGTCACCGCCACTAGGCCTATACCCTTGGGGGAAGAAGGACGCATTTGAAAAAGCCCGAAGGCGCTAGAAGCCTGGGACTCACTCGAGAATCGTGTTTGCGGGCAAAATCAAAGAACGACACTTAGTGGCAGAGGGTGAGTCACCAACAAATGACAAAGAATATTCGCTTGGCATGGAGAATGCCCAAATACCTTAACAATCATCGCGCCGTAACAAATTTGGTGACTAGACACTCCTCTTTCTATCTCCATTACGGACGAAGAACGGTATAAATACCCGAATAAGTCAAGCCCATGTATAGAATATTATACTATTTTCCACAATTGTAGGCAATTCACGGGTGATACATTTAATTTCATTGGTCACGCATCCTTGTATTTGGTTATACACCTTTCCTCCCGTCAAATACTTACTCTCATGTCAGAGATGTTTTTTGTTGGGATCTACTCATCCTTTGTGTCAAGGATTTTTGTAAAAACCTTCGGAGACAAAGAATTGGAGTGATGCGAACCTCACCAAGTATTAGTGAGACTCGAAATCAACTTAGAGTTTCTTCGCAAAGGATCGAATAAAATTTAGATTTGAAATGGAGAACACAAGATAATATAGAAAGTTAATAGATTATCTTGACTTGGTGTTTACGAATGAAACGTGAACCAAAGGTATAAGAGAATCCTTGACCCAATGATTATAAGAGAATCACGAACCAAAAAGATTGAACGCCACAAGAAAACTTGATAAGTTCAAAAACATTCTTTAAAGAACTCAAGAGAAAACTCTCTCAAAATATATTAATCAATATCAAAATAGTGTGAAATTCGCAGGTCTACGAAGCCCCTTAAATAGGCGGCCAAGAGAACAAGAAAGAAACCCTAATATGTCTTGGAAAATTCGTAGGCCTACATAATGGAAAAAGGAAACCCTAATATCTAATACTAAATAAAGAATAAGGAAGTTTCCTAACTTGCCACACATTTCTACTTGAAAAAGAAAATAATTACTTGGCAATCAAGCCTTACAAATCAGCCTAAAAAGAATTAAAACACTTAAAATAATAAAATAAAATAAAATTCGTGGGTTGAGTCCTAGGCCTATTCAGGTTCACTTTTTAAGCCTATTCGCTTGCCTTGACATGGTGGACTAAGCCTTGATTGTCCGATGAGCCTAATTTGGGCTTGACCATTATAGATTCAACCCAAATCTCTTAAATAAGTCCATTAAGTGTTTCTATGAATCTTTTAGCCCTTGCCCATGTTATTGGGACAATTGGAACATGAAACAAATCTCTTGGTGTAGCTGATATATTTCCATCATTCTCTATCTCTTGAAAAGGATTTGTCCTCAAATATTTACTTGAACCAAACGGAGACAAGTCAGTCATATTAAAAGTAGTACTTATATTAAACTCACTTGGAAGGTCTAATTTGTAGGCGTTGTCATTGATTCATTCCATCACTTGAAAAAGGCCATCTCCCCTTGGAAGTAACTTAGAATGCCTTTTTTAGGGAAACCGTTCCTTCGTCATATGCAATCAAACCCAATCACCAAGCTCAAACACAACCTTCTTCTGCCCTTTATTAGTTTGGTTGACATATTGTTCAGTCTTACTCTCAAAGTTTTGTCAAGCCTTTTCATGGATCTTCTTAACAAAATTATCCTTCTTCTTCCCATCTAAGTTCACACGCTCATGCATAGGTAAAGAAGTTAAATCCAAAGGAGTTAATGGATTAAAACCATAAACAATTTCAAATGGTTAAAACTTAGTTACAGAATGCACACTCCTATTATATGCAAACTCTACATACAACAAACAATCTCCCCATGTTTTCAAATGCTTTTGTATTATAGCACACAATAAAGTAAATAAACTCCTAGTAACTACTTCGGTTTGACCATTAGTTTGTGGGTGACGAGTAGTAGAAAATAAAAGTTTAGTTCCGAGCTTACCCCACAAAGTTTTCTAAAAATAGCTTAAGAACTTGGCATCTCTGTCCGAAACAATAGCCTTAGGTATGCCATGCAACCTAACTATTTCCTTGAAGAACAAATCAACAATATGTGATGCATCATTGGTTTTATGACATGGAATAAAACGAGCCATATTAGAAAACCTATCTACAACCACATATATAGAATCTCAACCTCTTTTTGACCTAAGTAAACCTAACACAAAATCCATAGAAATATCAATCTAAGGTTCACTAGGTATAGGCAAAGGAGTTTAGAAACCATGAGGCTTAACCTTAGACTTAGCTTGCCTACAAACAATATACTTCTGACAAATATTTTCCACTTCACGTTTCATATTAGGCTAGAAGAAATGTTCATGCAAAACATCTAAAGTATTAGATATGAAAAAATCCCTTATTAAACCACCCTCGTAAGCCTCTCTAACTAGTAAGTTACGTAATAAACATTTAGGTAGACATAATTTATTTTCTCTAAACAGAAACCCATTATGTCTAAAGAACTCGCTAAACGCTGCTTTTTCACATGCATTAAACACATGACCAAAATCAAAATCATCAACATACAATTCCTTAATGTATTCAAAACCAAGAAATTTTGTATCTAAGGTAGAAAGTAAGGCATACGTTCGAGATAATGCATCAGCCACAACGTTTTCCTTACCTTACTTGTACTTGATCACACAAGGAAATATTTCAATGAACTCCACCCACTTGGCATGTAACTTGTTTAGCTTCTATTGACCATTCAAATGTTTCAAAGATTTATGATCCGTACGAATAACAAATTCTTTTGGCCAAAGATAGTGTTGCCAAGTCTCCAATGCCCTAATCAACGCATATATCTCTTTGCCTTATATAGGGTAATTCATGGTTGCCCCAGTTAGTTTTTCACTAAAGTAGGCAATAAGACACCCTTATTGCATTAAAAAATCTCCAATACCTATTCCTGAAGCATCATATTCAATCTTAAAAGTTTTTGTGAAGTTAGGTAAAGCAAGCAAATGTGCATTAGTCAATCTTTCCTTAATCAAATTAAATACCTTTTCTTACTCATCACCCCACTTAAAACCCTCATTCTTTTCGATAAATTTAGTTAATGGTACGGCTAGGCTACTAAAATCTTTCATAAACCTCCTATAAAAGCTAGCCAACCCATGAAAACTTCTCACCTATCCCATACTTATAGGTTTTGGCTAATCCTTGATTGCCTTAACCCTTTTTTCATCTACCTCAATTTCCTCAGCACTAACAACAAAACCAAGAAATACAAGCTTATCCGTGCAAAAGATACACTTTTTGAGGTTAGCAAACAACTTTTATTTTCTCAAAACATCTAAAACAAGTTTTAAATGTTCAACATGCTCATATAAGTTTTTGCTACAAATCAGAATATCGTCAAAGTATACAACCACAAATTTCCCAATAAAAACACTCAAAACATGGTTCATTAATCTCATGACCATACTAGAAACATTGGTTAACCACAAAGGCATAACCAACCACTCATATAAACCATATTTTGTTTTGAATGCGGTTTTCCACTCATCACCGTCCCTTATCCTAATCTGATGATATCCACTTTTAAGATCAATTTTAGTAAACACACAAGAACCATGCAATTCATTAACTATACCATCTAATATAGGAATGAGATGTCGATACTTTATCGTGATATTGTTGATGGTGCGACAATCCACACACATTCTCTACATACCATCTTTCTTAGGTACAAGCAATACGGGAACTGCACAAGGACTCATGCTTTCACATACATACCCCTTCTCCATAAGCTCACTAACTTGCTTTTGAAGTTTTTTTGTTTCCTCATGATTGCTTCTATATGCAGGTCTATTTGGAATAGATGCTCCGGGTACGAAATCAATTTGATGCTCAATTCCCCTTATTAGTGGCAAATCATTAGGCACTTCTTTGGGAAACACATCATCAAAATCCTGTAAAAGAGAAATAACAACACTAGAAAGAGAAGAGTTAAGATCGTTAGTTGTAAAACAAACCTCTTTGTACAAAAGTACAATCAAAGTTTGGTTTGAAAACAAAGTGTTTTTTTTTTTATCTTACTCTCTCTCGCATAAAAACTCATTTGTTTCCTCTCTTATTTTCCCTCACCTTCTGAATTTTTCTCTCTCTCACTCTCATTTTTTCTCTCGCTCTCATTTTTCTTGTTACTCTGCCCTTTTAACCTTACTTGATCATCATATACTTGACTTGGCGTTAAGGGTACAAGAGTAATTGGCTTCTTGTTAAGTATAAATGAGTATCTATTGGTATAACCATCATGAGTTACTTGCTAATCAAATGGCCATGGTCTTCCCAAAAGAATATGCCACAGATACATTGGAACCACATCACACAAGATCTCATCTTTGTACCATCCAATCGAGAATGATACGAGCACCTATTTATTCACTTAATTTGTCCACAATCATTCAACCATTGTAACTTGTATGGTCTAGGATGAAGGTGGCAATTTCAATTTCTCCACCAAACAAGTACTAGCCACATTTTTACAACCCCCCCCCCCCCAATTAATAATCATGCTATATACTGAATCATTGACATGACATCTAGTATGAAATATATTTTCTTGTTGTTTTGTCTTATTTTCTTTGAGTTGTACACTAAGAGCTCTTCTTGCAACTAGAAGCTCTCCATCAACTGGGTATTCAACATAGCACGCATCCTTCAAAGGTGTCATCGCATCATCATCCGTCTCATATTCGGTCTCAATACCTCCATCATCCCTCATAATCATCACTTTCTTATTCGGACATTGAGATGCAATATGACCTGTTTCCAAACACTTAAAGCATTTAATTTCTTTATTTCTAGAAGGTTGGGAATCAGTTTTACCTTGGTTCAGTGTACCTCTAGCTTTGTGAATTTTGGAAGGTTCAACCTTAGGATAAAAATTAGGCTTCTCATCCCTCTTGCTCAAATTCGATTTCCAAAAAGAAGAAGAACTCGATTGCTGCCTAACTCTTATAGAACCCTTCCGCTTCAATTATTGCTCCACTTCTATGGATATGTGCACCATGTCACTCAACTCAACATAATGCTTCAACTCCACTACATTTGTAATGTCACAATTTATTGCGATTAGAAACCTAGCTATAGTTGCTTCTCGATCCTCTTCCACATTGGCTCGAATCATGCCAATTTCAATATCTTTGTAGTAGTCTTCTACATACTTAGAACCTTGTGTAATACTTTTCAATTTCTATAACAAGTTACTATAGTAGTGACTTGGAATGAATTGCCTCCTCATAGTAGCTTTCATACCTTCCCATGTCACGATAGGTCTTTCCCTATTCCTCCTCCTACTCAAGGTAAGTTTATCCCACCATACAATAGCATAATTAGTCAATTCTATGGCTGAAAACTTCACCTTCTTTAACTTGGAGTAGTTGTAATAATCAAACATCAATTCCATTCTCTTCTCTCACTCCAAATAAGCTTCATGATCGTTTTTGCCTTAGAAAGATAAAATGTTCACCTCGATGCTTCCCAAGTTATTATCAATCCTCTCCCCATACCGATCTCCTCTATTCCCATATCCATGCCTGAATTTTCCCAAGCTTGCTTTCGAGATGCGATCCTTTTCATCTAGTTCATCCTCATCCTCATCTTCATATTCATACCGAGGCAGATTCCTCTCTCATCATTGTACATTAGGAGCTTTGGGTGGTTTCCATTTTTGTTAACTAGACTCAACTTTATCTACTCACTCATGCACTTCATCAAATCGCGAGTTCAATCATTCAAACTTTTGTTCCAAGGTTTTGTAGAAAACTTTGACATCCATCCTTTCTGGTGCTTCATTAGACGAGCCTTTGTTTGTTTCTTGAGACAAGTTTAATACCTTACAAAACAAAGTTAGAAAACCTCACAAACACTGCCTCATGTGTTTCCCTCAAGATTAATGGCACCCACGCTAGTGTTTTACTCAAATTTAGCTTTTATCCTCTTATAAGCACACATTCTCTTGTCTTTTTCTACTCTTTAGTTTACTCTTTTAGTTCATTATTGAACTTAACCAACCTCAATCAGATTTTTGTTTTTTTGTAGCAATCCAAACTCAACAAATTGATTAACTATGAATGAAATTTAGGAACGAAAACAAAGCGAACAAAAAGAACACAAAGAAAAGTTTATGGACTAGAACAAGAAGAAATAATTCTCAATTTTTTTTGGGCTACTAAATTTTAGTTTTTTTTTTCTCTCTTTTTTTTTTTTTTTTTCCATTTCTGTTTGTTTTTTATTTTCCTGAAATAATGAAATTCAACAACCTTTAAAAATGAGATTTGACCAGAACAAAGGTGCATCACATTTTTGATAAATTTCTGACAAGTTTGAATAGATTGAAAAAATGCACTGTACTTTAAACAAAGTCGGACCAGATTTGACTATATAATTCGGTTAAGATTTTTTTTAGAAAGGAATAAATACTAATGAGCAAAAAAGAAAAGGATAGATGAAACCCTATTTAGACCTTGCTCTGGTACCAAATAATGTGAACCTTACAAAGGATTAGTGAGACTCGAAACTAACTTAGGGTTTCTTCGCAAAGGATCGAACTAAATTCAGATTTGAAACAAAGAACACAAGATAATATAAAAAGTTGATAGATTACCTTGACTCGACGTTTTTGAATGAAACGCGAACCAAAGGTATAAGAGAATCGTTGACCCAATCGTTATAAGAGAATCACGAACCAAAGAAATTGAATACCACAAGAAAACTTGATAAGTTTAGGAAAGTTATTTGAAGAACTCAATAGAAAACCCTCTCAAAATATATTAATCAATATTAAAATTGTGTGAAACTCACGGGTCTACAAAGCCCCTTAAATAGGTGGCCAAGAGAATAAGAAAGAAACCCTAATATGTCTTGAAAAATTTGCAAGCCTGCATGAAGGAAAAAGAAAACTGATAGGTGTAATTTATCTATTTATTCCCAAG
Source organism: Eucommia ulmoides (assembly GCA_016647705.1). Taxonomy (NCBI): domain Eukaryota; kingdom Viridiplantae; phylum Streptophyta; class Magnoliopsida; order Garryales; family Eucommiaceae; genus Eucommia; species Eucommia ulmoides. The sequence goes on from CM028335.1 coordinate 39,570,784, forward strand.
CCAATTTTGGTAGTTTTCGAGTATTTTTATAGCGTTTTAGTATGTTTTAATACATTTTTATTTGTTTTGTTATAAATCTGGTGTTTGGAACAAAAAATGATGAAAATGGGTTATAATAGAGGAAGTCGGTGGAAGAACGGTTGAGAAAAAGAGCAAAAAGATCAAAGTTCAGAGCCTGCATCTACTACTGTAGCGGTGAAATCACCGCTGCAATGGTCAAAATGCAGAGAGTTGCTGAATTCTCCACCACTGCAGTGGTGAATCCACAGCTGCAGCGGTCATCCGACAGAAGGCTACTGACTTTCCCACCGCTGCAGCAGTCACGCTCCACTTGTTTTAGATATTTTGGCATATTTTGTTGATATTGTTTATCCCTTAAGATCACTTCTTTACCCCAACACATAGACCACATTTTTGGGACTAATTTGGGAGCTCCAAACCCTATCAACCAAGAGAAAGTCACAAAGCCAAGATGATGAAATGTTCTCAAAGCGGTTTTAGCATCAGTTCTTTGGGTAACGTCTAGTCTCCTTGTTTCTCTATTTATTTCTTAGTTTGGTTGATAGTTTTGTATATGTTTAGCTTGTATATTGTTGTATATGTGGTTATGGCCATGAGAAACTAAACATATATTGTCTAGGGAGCGATTCGTGTATGAAAACGTCGTTTGGTTAATATTTGTTTCGTTATCGGTTGTTCATGTGTATTCGATTGTGTTTACCATTTTCTACTTTTATATGCTTGTTAAGATATATTGAGGATACTGGGTTTGACACTCGAGAGAGGTAACCCCGGATTTGGACTAGGGCTTAAACACAATGCGACGATCTAATGACCTAGGAGAGTATTAGAAAGTGTGCCATCCATGAGGTTGGGGCTAGACTAATGCGACCAAGTGTTGTATAGATGCTAGAGGGGGACTTCAGCGTTAACGCGAAGTCACATATTTATTCACTTTACACTCGGGAGAGGTAGTAAGTGAGATTTCGATACCTAGATTGTCGGATAGTGTGAATGCCGTTAATGTAAACTAGATTAAATTGAACGCATTTAAATAAATGAAGTTAATCCCTAGATAATTTACTCCTTTAAACGTCAATATTAGTATATTAGTATAATTAGTTTAATTAACTTAGTCTAGTATATTATATTAACAAAAACAACATTTGAGTCGCCTAGATAAAGGTAGGTTATGACAATTGCTGTAATTAGCGACGATCTAATCCAATCCCTATGGATACGACAACCCCTACTCTTCCCACTCTACCAAAACTTGACTCGTACATTTGCGGTGAAAGTAGCGACATAATATTCCGCTACCAAGTTTTTGGCGCCGTTGCTGAGGATTGGTTTTTAGATTGTTGTTGATATTGTGAGTAAATAACTTGATTTTAATTTGGGCATTTATTTTGTTTATAATTTTTGTTTGTAGTTTTTTTTCCTACAGGGTACTTAAAGATGTTAGATCAACAAATACTGTTGCATTTCTTTCAACAAGATTCCGAGCCATTTTATTGTGCTTGGGATTGATACAAGGAGTTGTTGTTCCGATTCCGAAACCATCGTTTCCCGAGGGAGTGTCAACTACTGAACTTCCTCGATGGGTTACTAGCCGCAACAAGAAATTGGGTTGAAAGAGGAAACGGTACCACCTCTTTCGACGAACTAACTGTGGACAAAGTCTATCACTTGTTGGAAGACATGATAGAGTATGATTTTCATAGTTAGAATTATTCAACAAGCTACTAAAGCTTGGGGGATGGTTTCACCATTTTTGGCGCCATGGATTGACACCCTGGACCAACAGGAGGAGTCTTCCCCCACCCTTGAGAAAATGTTCGCTAAATTTATAGGGAAGACTCAGGCTTTCTGGAGGGAAATGAATGACAGGCTCAACGAGTATGAGGATCGTTTTGACAATATTGAGACGACCTGTATTGAAATTGATGTGACCGTAACGTTCCTTCAGACGTAAATCGGTCAGCTTATCTACCTTATTGAGGCTGAATTAGAAGTGGTGGTACTGGTAGACATACAAGCCACATTCATTGAAAGCCACCAGGAGGAACCAGATATAAGCGGGATGAGCTTTGGAGCATTCACTGAGGATTATTCGAATGAGACGAAAACCTAAGTGTGGATCAAAGATTCTGATTCTTCACCATTAGAGATCTACATTGTGATGCCACCACCAATCCAAGACGATCACATCTACGAGGATCCGATGTGGCTCACTTGTCATTCGCCGACTTTAGCACTGTTCTTTTATGCCCACCAAGCACACGAGATTGTAATGAATCGAGTTGAAAGTACAGGCTATACAATGCCAAATCTCTCCAATCTTGAGGGCGTTTTGAACTAAGACCCATACGTAGTGCTGTATGATACTTCTTATGGGCAGAAACCTCTAATTGACGAGCTCTTCTCTGTGTCAGGCCGAGGACGTTAAACCAAGCACTTCTTGGGAGGCAACCCAAGTCTAAAATAAATTATATCCATCACCACTGACTTCATTCGGAGGCGAGATTGTCTCGCCTCCTAGGTACGTGTTCTAAACCCCCTTCGTCGGCATGCTATATTTCAATTGTTGCGAATGATGATTGGGTCACTATAGACACTGCCCGTTTTAAGTTTGGGGGTGATGTGTAGTATGCTATTATGTTTTATTGTTCTTAGTTATGTAGTTTAAGTTAATTTCTTTTATGCATGTTTGTTTAGTTTAGTGTAGTATGTTTTTGTTTGTTGTTGTTGTGTGACGAGTTTTGCGTTCATCTGGGCTATTACTTGATGATGATATTATCCCCTGGTTGTTTGTTGAGGTCAAGGGTAATGCCCATTCATGTGTGTTCTATGTGCTTGACATGTCATTTTTGGTAAAAATTATTGTGGATCCTAATTTGTACGAGCATGTAGACTCAATGTATAGCTATCCAATTGATTTGAGGCCAATTTTTCTTTATCCAAATTAATGACAATTTAAGGGAATCTAGAACCTGATTGGGGAAAACTTGAGGCGAAATCTTAGGCGAGGTAGTTCAGGAGATTTGATTTTGGCATTTATTTGATCGCTTGAGCCTTTGAAGCTTACCATGTAATATATTTTTATCCCTCATTACCTTGTTGAAGCCAATTAACTGTTTTAATTCAGAACACGTAGCAAATACCTTGGCCAATTGAACTTTTTCCAAACCTATATCGCTAAACCGAAGGCACAATTTGAGTGAATCAAGTTAGCATTCGTGTATGCTACTTGAAGTGAGTGGTTAGGTTTTGGGTGAACTTTTGATTGGTTTGGTATTCACGTACTCACTTGTCATTTTTCTTTCATTTTAACCACACCTATGAAATTGTAATAATCGAATAAGTTTGGGGTGTGGTTGTTGTTGAAAAAAAAAACCCATATGTAAATATATTTAAATTTCTGTTTCTTTTGACAAGTGAGTATGACATTCTTAAATAGATGTTCAGAGTTGTTTCAAATTTATCTATGGGGGTTCGAGTGTGATTGTGTGCTAAGCATTGTGCCTTGAGTATTGTTAAGTTAACGACATTAACCTGTTTTATATTCTTGATATACCCTTGGCCATGTTCCAAACCGAACCAAGTCCTTTTGATCTTTATGAACTGCTTAGCCTACATTAGTGGAGAGTGGAACCCAATCAGGCATATGGAAATCCTAATCCTTATCGGTTTCAGTTGTGAGCTTCATTGGTGGATAATCCAATCTGGTTGTTGGATAGTTATATTATTGAGTTTTGCACACACTTTGAAAGGATCTAGAGTGACATTTACCATTATTGAGTGTCAAAATTCTAGAACATCACATGGTATGTTTTACTCCTAAACTCGATATGATTGGGGGTTGTTGAGGGAAAATGTTTTGGTCGATAGTTGAATTCAAAACTCGAATATCGTTATGTTTAGGTTATTTGTGTTTTTATTTGTTTTTTAGTTTTTGTGTTAGTTATTTCATTGTGTTTGTTATTTTTAGTGTGAGTGTTTTACTCGAGAACTAGCAAAATTTTAAGTTTGGGGGTATTTGATAGGTGTAATTTATCTATTTATTTCCAAGCCAATTTTGGTAGTTTTCAAGTATTTTTATAGCGTTTTAATATGTTTTTATTTGTTTTGTTATAAATTAGGTGTTTGGGATGAAAAGAGATGAAAACAGGTTATAATTGTGGAAGTCGGTGGAAGAACTGTGAAAAAAGAGAGTAAAAAGATCAAAGTTCAGGGCTTGCATCCATCGCTATAGTGGTGAAACCACCATTGCAGCGCTAAAAATATAGAGAGTTGCTAAATTCTTCACCGCTGCAATGGTCATCCGGCAGAAGGCTACTGACTTCCCCACCGCTGCAGCAGTCAGACTCCACTTGTTTTAGATATTTTGGGATATTTTGTCGATATTGTTTGATCCCTTAAGATCACCCCTTTTCCCTAACACATAGACCACGTTTTTGGGACTTATTTGGGAGCTCTAAACCCTATCAACTAAGAAAAAATCATAAAGCCAAGAAGAAGAAACGTTCTCAGAGCGGTTTTAGCGTCAGTTCTTTGGATAACAGCTAGTCTCCTTGTTTCTCTCTTTATTTCTTAGTTTGGTTGATAGTCTTGTATATGTTTAGCTTGTATATTGTTGTATATGTGGTTATGTCCATGAGAAACTAAACATATATTGTCTAGGGAGCGATTCGTGTATGAAAACGTTGTTTGTTTAATCTTTGTTTCGTTATCAGTTGTTCATGTGTATTTGAATGTGTTTACTGTTCTTCCACTTTTATATGCTAGTTAAGATATATTGAGAATACGGAGTTTGACACTCGGGAGAGGTAACCCCGGATTCAGACAAGGGTTTAAACACAATGCAACGATCTAATGGCCTGGGAGGGTATTAGAAAGTGTGCAATCCGTGAGGTTGGGGCAAGACTCATGGGACCAAGTGTCGTATAGATGCTAGAGGGGGACTTCGGTATTGACGCGAAGTCATATATTCATTCACTTTATACTCGGAAGAGGTAGTGAATGAGATTTAGATATCTAGATTGTTAGATAGTGTGAATGCCATTAATGTAAACCAGATTGAATTGAACGCGTTTAAATAAAAGAGGTTATCCCTAGATAATTTACTCCCTTAAATGTCAATATTAGTATAATTAGTTTAATTAACTTAGTTTAGTATATTATATTAACAAAAACTACATTTGAGTCGCCTCGATAAAGTTAGGTTATGACAATTGCGGAAATTAGCGACAATCTAATCCAATTCTTTGCGGATACGATAATCCCTACTCTTCCCACTCTACTAAAACTTGACCTGTACACTTGCGGTGATAGTAGCGACATAATATTCTGTTACCAGAAACCCTAATATCTAATACTAAATAAAGAATAAGGAAGTTTCTTAACTTACCTTATATTGCTACTTAGAAAAGGAAAATATTACTTGGAAATCAAGCCTTACAAATCAGCCTAGAAAGAATTAAAACACTTAAAATAATTAAATAAAATAAAATTCGTAGGTTGAGTCATCGGCCCGTTCAGGTTCATGTTTTAAGCTCATTCGTTTGCCTTGATGAGATGGGCTATGCCTTGATTGTTCGATGAGCCTAATATGGGATTTACCATTGTAGATTAAGCCCAAATCTCATGAATAAGCCCATTAAGTGTTTCTTTGAATCTTTTAGCCCTTACCCTTGTTATTGGGCCACCTAAAACATGCAACGGATCTCTTGGTGCAGCTGATATATTCTTATCATGGAGACTTGCATGGCCAAAATCATAAATTCATTTTGTTACTATTTTCAGGCAAGGAACAGAGGCTTGCATGGATAGAATCGTAACTTCACTATGTTACTAGTTCCAGGCAACATTAATTGCCATTATTTGTGGGAAATGATTATTAAACTGGTGTTCCCTCTCTATTGTGCTTCGATAGTCCTCTGTTTATGCTCACTCACTCTAAGAGTGTCGCCTTAAAAAAATATCCCATACCGATTCAAGAATCTCAATCCGACCACTCACTTCTTCAGGAATTAGTCTTCCTACGCTTGGTCCCGTGCTAATACATGGGGGAGCTCATCTTGAGCAAATTGAGAATCCAATTATGAGATGATCCTACCAGATTGTGCAGCTGGTAAATGTTGTTTAAGCATATCCTCGACCATCTAGTATGGGTACTCATGCTCCTCTTCAAGAGTACTCTCGTTTGGGATTGACGTTTCACTTCACCAGACATGTGTCCGTCGAGCTAAGCACATACACAACCCTCAAGATGAACCCCTGGGAAGTTACATCCACTTGGGAGTAGAGTCGTGCCATTGGAGGTCTCTGTCTCCTCCACCAAAAGTATCCTATGCAGAGTCACGACTGCACTAGGTTCAGGAATGGCTCTCACTCTGGGGGTATATGCTGTCTATGGAATGTCACCTCGAGGAGATAGAGGTTAGGCTTCAAGATTTGGTAGAAGGCATGGGAAAAGAAACTCCTCACCTTACTCATCCTTATTTCACTAGGGATATCTTGGACAAGCAGGTGTCTCCCAATTCACCTATCCCACCAACCAAATTCCTCCTTATGATGGAGTGAAAGATCCCATCGACTATGTCACCACGTTCAAAATGCTCTTGGACCTCGAAGGGTCATCCGATGTGCTGTGTTGTAATTATTTTCTTGTTAGTTTACATGGTAGGGCTTGGGAGTGGTACCTCACACTCATTCCTCGCTCTACCTTGTGTTTCACTAAATTTGATTGGGATTTCTTGAAATGCTTCAAGCGCAGTTGTAAAAAAGCGAAGACCTCTACCAGACTCCTCACGATTAAACAGGGCAAGAACGAGCCGCTCAACCAGTTCCTTAACAATTTTGACGAAAAGGCTAAGGATGTTTATCGCTTGCACAATGGTCTCTCCCTCGTCACCCTCACGAGCGAGTTAAGGGAGGAGAATTTATTCTACTCCCTTGCCAAAACCCATCATAAACCTTGGATGATGTTTTATCCTGAGGGGTGCATTTCAGCGAGGCAAACTCCTTGATGGAAGATAAGATCAGCGCGGAGGAACTCAGGAAGCGAGAAGATATTTGAGAATAGAGGTAAACCCAGTTGATGAGGGACAAACAGTTTATGGTAGCAGAGAGGATGAGAGATGACATGCGAGCTCCGGCTTGGAGGCCCGAGTAGTTCACACCCCTACGATTACTAGTGGCGATGATCCTGCATGAGATCGATAAGAAGGATCCCGGCCCATTAAGGTTGATAGGAAAAAAGAAGAATATAAATAAATACTATGAGTTACATAGGGATCACAACCACACCAAGGATATATGCTAGCAATTGAAAGAAGAAATTGAAAGTCTAATACGACGTGGCTATCTCTAGCGCTACGTCCGCGAGCCATGGCTAGTTCTGTAATTATATATATACTAAGTTGAGTCCCCGGACTGGCATAATACATATACTAAGTTGAGTCCCCGGACTGACATTATATATATATATATATATATTTTTTTTTTGATTATATATTATATACATATTTCTATTGTGATTATATATTATATACATATTTCTTCATTTCTTATTTTTTATACATATAGAAAAATAAAAGAAAAACCAAAATTTAATTAAAAAAAAAGGTTTTACCTAAACTAAAAAACTGTAAAGGAAGGATCTTTTATACCCCGTTTTTAGGTTTCCCATCTTGTGAGAAGTTTTAAATGAGGGTTCACGAAAATCCTTCCACTAAGTTATTTTAGTTAAGGTTATTATGACAAAAATACAAGTAAAATTTTATTTTTGTTCAAAAAATAAAAAAACAAGTCTATTTGTTTTCTTTCCAAAATCAAGAAACATTAAAAAATAAAATGTTCTTTTATTTTACTCCAAAAGTCCTTTCCATGAAATAATTTGTTTTTTAAAAAAAAAGAAGAACTGTCTTTCTTCGTCTAAGAAAAATAAAATTCTCCTAAAAAAGTTTCTTAAAAAAAGCTTTAAGGTTTTCTTTCACCTTTAACTAATTTTTTTTTTTTTTTTGTAAGAAATGATTTTTCTTCTTCTCAAATAAAACAAAAGATGGCTTTTTCTTGAAATATGTTTTTTTATGTTAAAAGATAGTTTTTAAAAAATGTCTTCTTCTTAAGAAGGCCAAAACATTTCTGTTGGCCCAGTAAGATAAAATTCAATAAATCAAATAATTAATTTTAAGCCTAAATTAATTATTATCTTTAAAACACACCGGAATAATATAATCAACTAGGTCCACACCTAAACAACAAAAATAGCAAAGTAAATATAGCAGCACACAAAAGATTTATACTAGTTCACCAAGCTACTCTTGGTTAATCCAGTCCCCCGAGCTCCACAGAGGTTGCACCCACTAAAACCAAAATTCCTTTAAAGGTAGGAACCAAACCAGCATACCGATTCTTTTACAGGCTCAAAATTAACATTTACAATATCCTTTTCCCAGGCTAAGGAAGAACCTCTACTTTTTACTGGCTCAAGAATAACTTATCCTTTTACAGGCTAAAGACTAACCTAATTCTTTTTATACCTTAGGCTCAAGAATGAAAACCTCACAAAACACTCCAACTATTCTTTTCTCAGGTAAGGATGAAACCTTTACAAATCACTCACAATGCAATTCTATCCAGGAAGAATCACTACCTCAATCTCTTTACAGGAAGAGACTAAAACCTAGCTACCCTTGATTAAATACTCCCAATAGTATTTAACCCGTCACACTACTTACCAATACAAAATGATATGCTGAAAATCTCACTCAAAACTTCTATCACCCCAGATAAGTAATAACTCAATTAATATCTCAACTAGTGATAGAAAAACATGAGATAGAAAATTTGATTTTAACAAGATGTGGGTAGCAAATTTGAGCACGTAATCAGATTCAAGAAATTGTTTATAAAAAATATTTTCTTAAACAATCAGAAACAATTTCTAAGATAAATTTCCAATAATAAAAAAGTGTTGCACAATAAAAATTAATTGGAAAGATCTCACCCGGAATCCAAAGAATAATTAGATAAAATAATGTAAGTTCAGATCCGGTACCAACAAAGATTAATAGCAATTGATCTTTAAGATCATCTCTCAGAAAAGTTCACAATATTTCAGAAGGATAACTCTTATAAAAGCTCACATATGATATGATTTATGTCTTGTTTATTGCTTAATGATATATGAAATTCGTATGTCTATTTAAAGGAGTATGAAATCAGCCTTCTAACGGCTAATTTACATGTGTCATGATAATTAATAGCACGTATAGACCCCCTATATCATAATAAATTCATTTTGGTTCAATTCCTTTAATAACAACTTTCAAATCTTTCAATTAAACCCTCAAAGTATTTCTCAATCTCAATTAATAAGAATAGAATCTATTTCAAGTACTAAATTGAGAAACATTAATATTTAATGAACCATATTAATAGGATTTAATTAATATATGAACCATATCTTAAATATAGAGAATATCCCCGAAATCGCTCTCAAATCCTAACAAAAAATGGCTACTTTTGGATATAATCTCGGATAGAACAGAATCCTGAAACAGCGTCTCAAGTCGACTGCCTAGTCGACTGTTGGATTTAGGTTGTAGCCAATGAAATTCATCAGTCGACCTGTCGGTCGACCACTTGATTCAGAGAGTTTGTCTTGCTTTCACCGGTCGACCTATCGGTCGACTTGTAGTTTTAAAGAGTTCAGCTTCCTTGGTCGATCGACCTGTCTGTCGACTTGTAGATTCAGGATCTTTCAGCTTCTTTGTCCGATCGACTCATCAGTCGACTATCATCTTCTAGATCTCTGTTCTGAACTCATTTTTTAACTTATTCTTTTTACGTTATTGCCCTTTAAACCATTTTCTCTTCTAAATTAGCTCCACTAATATTCTTTTATTCTATTTTAGTCATTTAAAATTATTTCTTTTCAAATCACATAGGAGCAAATAATTTCACTTAATCAAAACACACATAAATGATAAAAACCTTTTGTGCAATGCATGTGTTACTCATTGGGATATTAAGAGTTGAAATTTACCTGGGTTGTTTTCCCTAATTTCTTCAAACTCTTAAATCTTCAATATCTTTAACATCATTATTTAGCATCCATTTAATTTGTATCTTCATCACTAAAACTTAAATAATTGAAACACTCAATTAAAATATTAATTTCACCAAAACTTCAACACTTGATTGTTCATCAAAATCTTATGATCAACAATTTCTTAAGAAAAAATATTTTAAAAAAAAAATGAAAAAACTAAAAATGTTTTTTCTTAAACTTTTTCTTTCGTTCCATTTGTTTTAAAACAAGTTTTTTTTTTTTTTAAAACAAAACTTTTTTTGCACTTTAAATGTTTCTTCTTCAAATAAAAATTATTTTTCAAAAACAATTTTTTTTTAAATTAATAGTTTTTTAATCATTCTTCTTCATTAATAAAAATAACAAAAAATATTTTATTAGTCTTTAGTTGCTTTCTTAACAAAAGAAACATCTTGTTTAATAAAAATATTCCCTTAATGAAAAGATCTTTTTCATTCTAAAATTTTATTCTTTTTTTTTTTCATACATAAGTTTTTGCCATCATAACTTAAATTAAAATCAAAATCTCCCCCCCAGACTAAACTTGTCGATTCTTCCACAATCGACAAGTGGTTTAAAAGAGGGACATTTTTGTATTTTATTTTATTTGTTTTATTTTAGTTTTTTTTTTTCCCCACTTATGTGTTCATAGTTTTACTCTGTTTACATGTCGTAAATAAATATAGAATAAGGGAAACAGATAGTGTTAACCAACCAAACGAAACTAAACTTGAACTTAGTTTAATTTAAAATACTTAGACACTAGGTACCGATTTTGAATAGGTGTCCTAGGGTGTCTGAGACCTTCCCCGAGCATAACCGACCCCCGAAGTTAAAAAATATCATTTTATTTACTTTTTACTTTAGAACTTGGTAACCTAGCATACCTTTTCAAAAACAATGTTAGGTGGCGTCTCCAAATGTTTTCATAAAATTCGGTCGAAGTAAATTAGTTCAAAACCGATGTCTAGAAAACCCTGTGAACTTGTTTTCTTAAAATATTTAAAAAATAAAACTTATCCAAAATCATTCAAAAAAGATAAGTTGTTTTAAAAAGTAAATAGGATTTCGAATATAACATCGCTACTTGGTTGGTGTTGTCATTCGCGAACAAATCTGGTTTTGTCGCTAAGTATAATAAAATGGTTTTCTAATTGAAATCCCATGATATGCATATGGTTAGCTAGCATGGTCGTATTGGCTGATAATCTAGGAATCGAAGGAATTCCTTCTCGAACCACCGTAGCATTAGCTATGTTAAAGGCTTGAAATGAGACTACTTGCTCAACTCACTCTGCCAGAACTATAGGAGTGGTAGCGACTTTGTAGCTAGTTTAGTCATCTTCATCATGGACAATTATGATGCTATCCTCAAATGTGAATTTTACTTTTCGATGTAGGGATGAGGGCATTGCCCCTACTGAGCGTATCGAAGGTCGTCCCCGAAATAAGTTGTCGGCGGCCAATATATCTAGCACATGTAAGTCTATCTGGAAGTTTACAGGTTCTATGGTGATTGGAAGGTTATTTCTCCCATTGGCTCTCTCATTCATCGTCGAAAGCTCGGATATTGATAAAATATGTTCAGATATGGATTTACTGAATACTCACTTCTTGAGCATACACAAAGGTCATATGTCCAACGCTGACCTATTGTCTATAAGGACGTATGATAGAATGTAGTCCTTAAACTACACTGATATATTTAGCGGATGGATGTGCCCCATCCCATCAGTGGGGATTTCATCATCAGTGAAGGTGAAAAAGTTAGTGTTGAGGATGTTTTCCACTATGTTGGCAAAGTGGTCTTGTGATATCAAGCTTAGAACATGCACTTTGTTAAGCACCTTCAATAGCGGATTGCGGTGAATTTATAAAACCATAAGAAGAGATAGCATAAATATTTAGGCAGGCACTTTGCTTAATTGTTCCACAAGAAGGAATTTGATGTTTTTAGTTGCTTTCATGAATGCATTCACCTCTTAGTCAAAGATTTGCTTTTTAGAAGCTCCCCTAGGTTCCTTATCAGGTACCTTTTGGAGGCCTGGAGCAGTGAAGACTCTTCCACTCTGTATGATTCTTTCCATTTCTCCTACTTAACTTTCTTTGTTTTTTTAGGACTTTATCTTGGATGGTGGTGGAATAGTTCCATGGAACCTCCTTTAGCATTTTGGTTGTCTCTTGCTTCAGAGTTTTAAATACTAGTACTTTCTCTGGCTCTACAATTATCATTTTTTTGGAGGTTTACGATTGTATAGTGAAGGTGGAGACTTTGAGACTCTAAACTTTCTCGGGGTCCATTTTTATGAATCCACAATAAGATACATTGATCCAGTAGTAGTTTTCAATTGACATACTTGGCCTTCTACCGACAGCGCTAGAGTTTTATTTGTCTAGTAGACTTTTCTATGAGGCCCTTTTTGAACAACGTATTTGGACAACTAATATTGAGTGGTTGGAACTGGCTTTGGTTGGAGCAATGATGAATTACTCCAGTATTTTTCTTTTTTCGAACAACATACTGTTGAATCCAAGATTTTGATGCACAAATAAGAATTAATGTTTTTGGTGGAATTCATGATTTTATCAAGTGTTTCAGATTTATAAGTTCCATCCATGCGTTTAAGAAAAAGACCTTATAAAGAAAATAGAAAGGGTGCAAGATGGACGCAATGAAGATGTAAAGAGTTTTAAAGGCCTTGAAGAAAAATAGATGAAAACAACTCTCTACTTACATAATCTTAATGCAACCCAAACTAGGATCACGCATGACACTTTAAATGAGTTATTTTTGTGTGTGTCTTGATATGAAATGATAGATTTTATGATCGTAATTTAAGATATTATATGTGCTCCTTATGTTAAATTAAATTAATAATTAACCTAAACATGTTTTAAAGTATAAAACATTGTATTTTTGGGTCAATTCGATCGACCGAGAAAAAAATTTGGTCAACAAAATCAAACAGTGTGTTTTAGAAAAACAATGAGGTACTATTGATCTAGTCGGTCAACCGAACTAAAGAGGTAAGTCAACTGTTTGAAGTAGTAGCTGAATTAGCATAGGAAGTGAACAACCAGAACTAATCGGCTAACCCATTGGAGGTAATCGGTTAACCATTTGAGTTTGTGGGTTTTTTGAAGAGAAACTGGAATATCCTGAACCAATCAGTCAACTGATTAGTGGGAGTCGATCAACTGACTGGCCTGTGAAATTAGGCTGTGTTTTGGCACTAGGCTGGTCGGTCAACTGACCAGTAAAAATTAGTCAATCGACTGTATCGGTTAAGATCTCGAGTGACTTGGTCTCTTGGTAAAAAACTATCCATTTTTTAGGATTCCAAGGGAGACATTTTGGGGGATTTGAACTTAATTGAGATATGGTCTACATATTATATTATTCCTATTGATTTGGTCCATATACTAATGGATTCTCTTAATTTAAATGGATTAATACTTTCTATTTGTATGGTTTTAAGTTGAGAATCATTTTACGGACTTATTTGAGAGAATTAAAACATATTTTAATGTGGAATACACCTGAAATGAAAGTTAATGTTATATGGGGTCGAAGTGTGTCATCTATTTACACAATATTTGAAAACTATACGTTGTAGGGTTAGTTCTAGGTCTATTTAAATAGACCTTCGGGATTGAGTTTATAACGTCAAGAACATCAGTCTGAGCTATTATAAGAGTGAGATTTTTGCTGAGATTTCTACAAGAGATTCTATATAAGTTATTGATCTAAAGCGCACGCGGTTTGGCGTCACCGATTTGAGTTTTAATTGAGATACCATTATTGTCTTTGGTGTATTCCCTGTGAGATCTATCCAAGCTTTATTATTTATTTTGAAGTAATATTTTTATTGATTTCTTGGTATAGGGTTAATTAGAAAATCATTTTAAACTTAAGAGCCTAAAAATATTTTTAAATGATTTTTGTTTGATTATCTGATTATGTACTTAAATTGTGCTACCTCATTTATTACTTAATCAGATTTTAATTGCCTCACATTATATCTGTCACGTAATACTTATTCAGGGCATTAATCGAGTATATTTGTATTGAGGTGGTAAAAGCTCTTGGTGGGAAGAAACTTATATTTTTTGTATTTGTGAGTTTGAGCGGATTTGACACGTTTGGGATGGGATCTAGTCTGGGTAGTCAGGATTCAATTTTTTTCTATTAAAAAGATTAGAGTTTGATCTTTGTCTTGCAAAAAGGTTAGGTTATTCTTTTTTCCCTTGAATAGAATTAGGTTTTGATTCTTCCAATAATTGAATTGTTAGTTTTGAATGATTTGTAAAAGTTCTTGTGAAAAGGATCAATGAGAGAGTGTTAGGTTAGTCTTTAGTCTAGTAAAAAGATAGGGTTCATCCTTGGCCCGAAAAAAGATAAATTTGTAAAGGTTCATTCTGTGCCTGTAAGAGAATTATTGTTAGGGTTTGGTTTCTATCTGGTAAATGAATAAGAGTTTTAGTGTGTCGCGAATCTCAGTGGAGCTCGGGCGATTGGATTAGGTAAGAGTAGTTTATCGAACAAAGATATATCTTTGGGTGTTGCATTGTTTAGTTTCTATTATATTGTGTTTGAGTGTACATTTAGTATGAAACATTTATCCAATGCGTAACTAAGATAATAATTAATTTAGAAAAATTGATTATTTGATATTAAGTGTTTAAAGAAGTAAATGTTTCAATTTTGTAACTACCCAATTTACCCTCATCTTGGATAACTCTTGGGGCTAACAATTGGTAGCAGAGCTAGTTTAGCTCGTTTGACTTAAAATCCTAACTAAGAAAGATCACATGGCTCACCCCATAGGAACTCTAGGTGAAGTGCAGTCTATGCACCATCCACCTCTGTTTGCAAGTGATAACTATTCATTCTGCAAGGACATAATGATTGTTTTTCCTTAAGCCACCAATTATAATGTTTGGCTAGCCATTGAGGATGGTCCATTCGTTCCTAAGGAGAATGGAGTGATTAAGAAGAAAGAGCAGCTGACAACCTCTAATAAACATAAATTTTCAATTAATTCTCAAGCTATTAATATTTTTTTTTTGTTCTTTAGATGCAAATGAATATACATGGGGATCAGGTTGTGTATTAGCAAAATAAACTTGGGACACATTGCAAATCACACACGATGGGACAAATCAGGTGAAACAATCCAAGATCAATGCCTTAGTTCGTCAATTTGAACTATTCAGAATGGGTGATGCAGATTCAATTTTGGAAACGTACACAAGATTTAATAATATCTGTAACAACTTCTGTCAACTTAGAAATCCTTATTCTATGGAGGACAAAGTATGAAAAATTCTGAGATCATTGATGAAAGTTTGTGAGCCAAAACTGACTGCAATTGAGAAAGCTAATGATCACATAGTGTGTACTGTTGATGAACTTATTGGCTACCTAATGACCTACGAGACGACTATTCGAGGAAATGAAGATAAAATGAGGAATAACAAAAAGAAGTCCATGAAATTTAAGGTTGAAAAGATCGAGGAAGGAGACGATAGTGATGATGTCAATCTTGACAACAAGAAAGAAAAGAATATGGCGTTTCTCATGAAAACTTTCCGAAAGATGACCCAACGAACATTCTGTGGAAAGAAACACTTCAACATGAATAATGTTGAGTGATTCAACTGTCAAAAAATTGGTTATTTTCAATCTGAATGTCCTGAGCCAGAGAAGGAAAAAAAGAAATAGAAAAAGAAAGAAGAAGGTAAAGAAGAGTAAGAAGAAGTCAATGAAATCCACCTAGGTTGACGAAATGTTCATTTATGCTTGTTTTGATAGCCACTGGAGTTAAGGTAACAAAATGTTCTAGTTCTTGTCCTTTAGGTTATGGTGATTTATTTGATATTTATTAAAAACTAATGCATCATTATAAAAACTAGTGTTCTCAAATTAATGCCCTACAAAGTATAATTAGCGCACTTAACAAGTAAGTGATGAAGTTCGAATCTGAAAACATTGAATTAAAATCCAATGTTTAGGATTTACATTCAATTATTCTCAAATTCACGGGTGGTAAAAATAATTTGAAAATACTTTTGGAGAGTTTAAGAGGTATTTTTGATAAAGGTGGAATTGGTTTTCAGAAAAATCTTAAACAAAAGAGATTTCATAAATTCTTTTTTGAAACTATAAATCTTGTTAGATATTTTAAATGCAAATTTGTGGGTCATACCATTAACAAATATTTTTCGAAAGTATCCAAATGTAGACAAGTTTGGGTTCCAAAATGAACTAAAATTGTCTTGGCTAACAAGATCGGACCCACTTAGATTGGGTACTACCTTGGAATTTTTTGAGGTTCTCCTTACAAGTTAATATAATAAGCATCTATGAGTAAGGACAATTTGTTCCTAGGAAGTGGTTGTTCTCAGCATGTGACAGGGGATAAAGTAAAACATACGTCTTTGACACTTAAGACGAAAGTCATGCGATTTCTGGAGATTATTCCATGAGTAAGAAAACAAGTTTAAATAAACTGGTGAGAATTTCTAACACCTATGCTGTTTTACATATTCTTTTGTTGTCTTATAATTATTTCATGATAATTAGATAAATTTACATATTTGTATGTGATATTCTTGTGTTATGCTACATGAGATCCACTAAAATTATGTTTCAAAATGTGCAAAACATGTTATATCTATCTATGACTTGTTCATTATTGAATTAAGTTAATTTGTTAAAATGCATGATATCTTGATCTATTTGAAATATTGTCGTGATAAACGAATTATTGAATTGATGCATTCATATGATTTGAATTCTAAGTATTGATCTTGACTGTGGTAAAGCTTGCATGGCAGATATTGACTTATGAAATCATGTCAATTCTTACATGTTTTTTTTTTAATTATTATTCTATCTAAAGAGAAGATATTAATTGGTATCACTAGTAAAGCATGTTGACTTAATTGAAATTATATGATTTCATGTTACATTGTTGAAAATTTTTGATTATTTCTTAAAATTGCCTCAAGTGTCTTCTTCTAAGCATGAATTAATGTTTACAATTATATAGGGGAAACAGTTTTTATAAGTAGGGCAATAATATTTTATGCTTAAATTGAAAAAAGGGATATTAAAAAATTTGATACCGTAGCTTAGCTTGTCAATATTTGCATTAAACCTCTAGCGGAAGATCTATTCATGAAAGTTATTTGAGGTTTAGGTATGGTTAGGGATAACGATATATGCCTAGAGTGATGTTTTTGGTTCTCCGTCTCCACATTTTGAGATGACAAAGGTGGAAAAGTTGATGTTTAGGGATTTGTTCGCCCTAGCATTGCATTGGTTGAAGGGAGTTGTTAATTATTGGGCATAATGTTGAATATCATTATGGATTAAATTGGGCTTATATTGTATATTTTTTCATTGTGTGCTTATGTTTTCATAATTATGCTTAAATAAGTTTAAATACCTATCGTCAGATTTAGAGAGAGCATAGTTACATTCTTTATTAAAAAAAACATCAAAATTAATTGTCATTATAAAAAAAAGGGGGGGGGGGGGGGGGGATTGTTGAATCCAAGGTTTTGATGAACAATTAAATATTGATATTTTTGGTGGAACTAATAATTTTATCATGTGTTTTAGATTTATAAGCTCCAGGTATGTGTTTAAGAGGAAGACTTCATGAAGAAAATCGAAAGGGTGCAAGATGGATGCAATGAAGATATGAATAGTTTTGAAGACCTTGAAGAAAAATAGATGTAAACGAGTCTCTACTTATATAATCTTAATGCAACTCAAATTAGGATCACACATGACACTTTGAATAAGTTATTTTTATGTGTGTATTGATAGCAAATAAAAGAGTTTATGATCTTAATTTAAGATATTGTATGTGTTTCTTATGTGGAATGAAATTGATAATTGACCTAATTGGAAAACATGTTTTAAAGTATAAAAAGTTCAATTTTTGGGTTAATTTGGTTAATCGAGAAAAGCAATCTATCAACCTAATCAAACTGTATATTTTGGAGCAGAAATTAGGTGCTATTGATCTAGTCACTCAATCGAATTAAAGAGGTCAATCAACTGTTTGAAATAGTAGCTGAATTGGGCAAGAAAGTGAACAACCAGAACCAATCGGTCAACTAATTGGAGGTAGTTAGTTAATTGTTTGAGTCAGTGGGTTTTTTAAATAGGAACTAGAACATCCTGAACCAATCGATCAACCGATTAGTGGGAGTTGGTCAATCGTATGGCTTGTGAGTTTAGGTTGTGTTGGCTCTAAATTGGTCGGTTAACCGACTATGTCAGTTGAGATCTCGATTGACTTGGTCTCTTGGTAAAAAAACTATCTATTTCTATTTCTATGGTTTTAAGATGAGAATCATTTTATGGACTTATTTGAAAGAATTGAAAGATATTTTAGTGTGGAATACACCTAAAATAGAAGGTAATGTTATATGGGATCTAAGTGTGTCATTTATTTACAAATTATTCGAAAACTAGCCATTGGAGGGTTAGATCTAGGTCTATTTAAAGAGATTTGCGGGATTGAGTTTATAATGTCAAGAACATCAATCTGAGCTATTATAAGAGTGAGAGTTTCGTTGAGATTTCTACAAGAGATTTTATATAAGTTCTTGATCTAAAGCGCATGCATTTTGGCATCACCGATTTGAGTTTCAATTGCGATACCATTATTGTCTTCGGTGTTTTTCCTATGAGATCTATTTAAGCTTTATTATTTACTTTAAAGTAATATTTTTATTGATTTCTTGGTATAGGGTTGATTAGAAAATCGTTTTAAACTTAAGAGCCTGAAAATCTTTTAAACGATTTTTGTTTGATTATCTGATTACGTGTTTAAATTGTGCTACCCACTTTATTAGTTAGACAGATTTTAATTGCCCCACATTGTATTTATCACGTAGTAATAATTTAGGAAATTAATTTAATATATTTTTATTGAGGTGGTAGAAGTTCCTTGTGGGAAGAAACTTACATTTTTTGTATTCATGAGTTTGAGCAGATTAGACACGTTTGGGGCAATGTCTAGTCATGGTAGCCAGGTTTTGATCTTATTCTGTGAAAAATATTAGGGTTTGATTTTTGTTCTGCAAAAATGTTAGGTTATTCTTTTCCATTGAAAAGAATTAGTTTTTGATTCTCCCAATAATTGAATTGTTATTTTTGTGTGATTTGTAAAAGTTATTCCCAAACCTATGAAAAGGATAAGTGAAAGAGTGTTAGGTTAGTCTTTAGCCTAGTAAAAAGATAGGGTTCATCCCTGGCTTGGAAAAAGGTAAATTCTTAAAGGTTGATTCTGTGTTTGTAAAAGAATCGTGGTAAAGGTTTAGTTTCTACTTGGTAAAGGAATCGGGATTTTAGTGGGTCGCGAATCTCAATGGAACTCGGAGGATTGGATTATGTAAGAGTAGCTTATAGAATCAAGATTTATCTTTGGGTGCTACATTGTTTACTTTATATTATATTATATTTGGGTATGCATTTAGTATTAAACAGTTATCCGCTGCGTAACTAAGGTAATAGTTAATTTAGGAAAATTGATTATTTCATATTAAGTGTTTAAAGAAGTCAATGTTTTAATTTTGTAACTACCCAATTCATCCCTCACTTGGATAGCTCTTTGGGCTAACAATTGGTAACAGAGTTGGTTTAGCTCGTTTGACTTAACATCCTAGCTAAGAAAGATCACATGGCGCACCCCATAGGCACTCTAGGTGAGGGACAATCTATGCAAGATCCACCTCTGTTTGCAAGTGATAACTATTCATTCTGGAAGGACAAAATAATTGTTTTTCTTTAAGCCACGAATTATAATGTGTGGCTAACCATTGAGGATGGTCCATTTGTTACCAAGGAGAATGGAGTGATTAAGAAGAAAGAACAACTGACAACCTTTGATAAACATAAACTTTTTATTAATTCTCAAGCTATTAATATTATGTTTTGTTCTTTAGATGCAAATGAATATACTAGGGGTTCAGGTTGTGTATTGGAAAAATAAATGTGGGGCACATTGCAAATCACACACAAAGGGACAAATTAGGTGAAATAGTCCAAGATCAATGCCTCAGTTCGTTAATTCAAACAATACATAATGGGGGATGCAGAATCAATTCCAGAAATGTAAGCAAGATTCAATAATATCTGAGATCGCTGACAAAAGTTTGGGAGCCAAAATGAACTACAATTGAGGAAGCTAAGGATCTCACAGTGTATACCATTGATGAACTTATTGGCTACCTAATGAACTACAAGACGACTATTTGAGGATATGAGGAGGAGACGAGGAATAGAAAAAAAAAAGTCTATGGAATTGAAGGTTAAAAAGACCGAGGAAGGAGATGATAGTGAGGACGTCTGTCTTGACAGTAAGCAAGAAAAGAACATGGCGCTTCTCACGAAATATTTTAGAGAAATGACCGGACGAACATTCCATCAAAAGAAAAACTTCAACATGAATAATGCTGAGTGCTTTAGCTATCATAAAACCGGTCATTTTTAATCCGAATTTCTCGAGCTTGAAAAAGAAAAAGAAAGAAGAAGGTCAAGGGGAGTAATAAGAAGTCAATGAAATCCACCTAGGCTGATGAAATGTTCATCTATGCTTGTTTTGATTGCCACTGGAGTTAAGGTAACGAAATGTTGTAGTTCTTGTCCTTTAGATTATGATGATTTATTTGATGTTCATCACAAACTAACCCATGATTATAAAAACTAGTGTTCTCAAATTAATGCCCTACAAAATACAATTAACACACTTAACAAGCAAGGAATGAAGTTCGAATCTGAAAACATTGAATTGAAATCCAACGTTTCAGATTTACATTTAATTGTTCTCAAATTCACGAGTGGTAAAAATAATTTGAAAATGCTTTTGGGGAATTCCAGAGGGATTTTTGATAAAGCCGGAATTGGTTTTCAGAAAAATCTTAAATAAAAGAGATTTCATAAATTCTTTTATGAAATTATGAATCTTGTTAGATGTTTTAAATGCAACATTGTGGGGGCATACCATTAACAATTTTGTTTTTCGAAAGTCTCTAATTCTTGACAAGTTTGGGTTCTTAAAGGAACTAAAATTGTCCCAGCTGACAAGATTGGACCCACTTAGATTGAGTACTACCAAGGATTTTTTTGAGGTTCTCCTTACAAGTTAATATAATAAGCATCTACGAGTAAGGACAAATTGTTCCTAGGAAGTGGCTGTTCTCAACACGTGACAGGGGATAAAGTTAAATTTACATCTTTGACACTTAAAGATGAAAGTCATTTGATTTTTGGAGATTATGCAATGAGTAAAAAAACATGTTTAAATAAACTGGTTAGAATTTCTAAGACCTATGTTGTTTTGCATATTCTTTTGTTATCTTAGAATTATTGCATGATAATCAGATACGTTTACATATTTGTATGTGATATTCTTATACTATGCTACATGAGATCCACTAAAAATCTTGGTTAAAAAATATGCAAAACATGTTATATTTATCTTTAACTTGTTCATCATTGAATTATGTTAATTTGTTAAAAAGGCAATATATCTTGATCTGTTTGAAATATTTCCGTGATAAACAAATTATTGAATTGATGCATTCATATGATTTGAATTGTAAATATTGATCTTGACCGTGATAAAGCTTGCATGAAAGATATTGACTTATAAAATCATGTTAATTCTTACATGTTTTTTTTTTTTTTTTTTTTTTTTTTTTTTAATTATTAATCTATCTAAAGGGAAAATATTAATTGGTATCATGAGTAAAGCATGTTGACTTAATTGAAATTATATGATTTCATGCTACATTGTTGAAATGTTTGATGATTTCTTAAAATTGCCTCAAGTGTGTTCTCCTAAGCATGAATTAATGTTTACAATTATATAGGGGGAATTGTTTTTATAAGTGGGGCAATAATATATTATGCTTAAATTGAAAAAGAAGATATTGAATATTTTGATACCTCTGATTAGCTTGTTAATATTTTTAATAAACGTCTAGCGGAAGATCAATTCATGAAAATTATTCTAGGTTTAGGTATGGCTAGACATAATGATGTATGCCTAGAGTGATATTTTTGGTTCTCCTTCCCCACTCTTTGAGATGACAAAGGGGCAAAAGTTGATGTTTAATGAGTAGTTGATGTTTAGAGATTTGTTCGCCTGAGCATTGCATTGATTGAATGGAGATGTCAATTATTGGGCTTAATGTTGAATATCATTGTGGATTAAATTGGGATTATATTGCATAATTTTCTCATTGTTAGCTTATGCTTTCATAATCATGCTTAAATTAGTTTAAATACCTATCCTCGGATTTAGGGGGACCATGGTTACATTCTTTATTGAAGAAAACATCAAAGTTAATTATCATCATAAAAAAAGGGAGATCCTTGAATCCAAGGTTTTAATGAATAATAAAGTATTGATGTTTTTGGTGGAACTAATGATTTTAACAAGTGTTTTAGATTTATAAGCTCAAGCATGTGTTTAAGAAGAAGATCTCATAAAGGAAACCGAAAGGGTGCAAGATGGACGCATTGAAGATATGAAGAATTTTGAAGATCTTGAAGAAAAATAGATGAAAACAACTTTCTACTTATATAATCTTAATGAAATCCAAATTAGGATCACGCACGACACTTTAAATGAGTTGTTTTTTTTTTTTTAATGAAGTCTTGATATGAAATGATAGAGTTTATGATCTTAATTTAAGATATTGTATGTGCTCCATATGTGAAAGCAGATTGATAATTGACGTAATTAGAAAATATGTTTTAAAGTATAAAAAGTTGTACTTCTGGGTCAATTCGGTTAACTGAGAAAAGCAATCGGTCAACTGAATCAAATAGTGTATATTGGAGCGAAATGAGGTGGTACAGATCCAGTTGGTCAATCGAATTAAAGAGGTCAGTCAACTGTTTGAAATAGTAGCTGAAGTGTGAAGGAAGTAAACAACATGAACCAATTAGAGGCAATCAGTCAACCATTTGAGTTAGTGGATTTTTTAAAGAAAAACTGGAACATCCTGAACCAATTGGTCAACCTATTAGTAGGAGTCGGTCAACCGATTGGCTTGTAAGTTCAGGATGTTTTTCGGCTCTAAACTGGTTGGTTAACCGACCAGTAGGGATCGATCAACCGACTGTGTTGATTGGGATCTTGAGTGACTTGGTTTCTTGTTAAAAAACTATTGCAAGGGAGAGATTTGGGGGATTTGAACTTAATTGAGATGTGTTGTACCTATTATATTATCCCTATTGATTTGGTTCACATACTTATGAATTCTCTTAATTTAAATGGGTTAATGCTTTCTATCTGTATGGTTTTAAATTGAGAATTTTTTTATGGACTAATTTGAGAGAATTGAATGATATTTTAATATGGAATACACCTGAAATGAAAGGTAATGTTATATGGGGTCTATGTGTGTCATTTATTTACACATTATTTAAAAATTAGCCATTGGAGGGTTAGTTCTACGTCTATTTAAAGAGACCTATGGGATTGAGTTTATAACATCAAGAACATCAGTTTGAGCTATTACAAGAGTGAGATTTTTGCTGAGATTTCTACGAGAGATTTTATATAAGTTCTTGAACTAAACCGCTTGCAGTTTGGCATCACCGATTTGAGTTTTAATTAGGATACCATCAATGTCTTCGATGTTTTCCCAATGAGATCTATCCAAACTTTATTCTTTACTTTAAAGTTATATTTTTATTGATTGCTTGGTATAGGGTTGATTAGAAAATTGTTTTAAACTTAAGAGACTAAAAATATTTTTGAGCGATTTTGGTTTGATTTCTGATTACGTGCTTCAATTGTTCTACCCACTTTATTTATTAATCATATTTTGATTGCCTCACATTGCCTCTATCACATAGTAATTGTTTGGGACATTAATCGAATATATTTGTATTGAGGTTGTAGAAGCTCCTTGTATTAAGAAACTTTTATTTTTCTTATTTATGAGTTTGAGCGGATTAGACACGTTTGGGACGGTGTTTATCCAGGGTAGCTACGTTTCTATCATTTTTGTGTGAAAAAGATTAAGATTTGATATTTGTCTTGCGAAAACGTTATATTTTTCTTTCCCTTAAAAAGAATTAGGTTTCGATTCTTCCGATAACTGAATTGTTATTTTTGAATGATTTGTAACGAATTTTCTTAAACCTGTGAAAAGGATAAGTGAGAGAGTGTTAGGTTAGTCTTTATCCTGGTAAAAAGATAGGGTTCATCATTGTCTTGGAAAAATGGTAAATTTGAAAATGTTGATTCTGTGTCTGTAAAAGAATCATTGTAAGGGTTTCATTTCTATCTTGTAAAATAATTAGGGTTTTAGTGGGTCGTGAATTTCCATAGAGCTTGGGAGACTAGATTAGGTAAGAGTAGCTTACCAAACTTGGATATTGTTGGCCCAATAGAATACCCAAGAGGGGGAGTGAATTGGGTAATTAAAAAATAATTAGAACAAAATAAAATAAATAAAATAATTAATTTTATACCCAAATTAATTATTATCTTTATAACACAACGGAATAATATTATCATTATAAGTGCACACCCAAACTACAAAAATAGTAAAGTAGTAATGCAACGCACAAAAGATTTATACTGGTTCACCAAGCAACTCTTGGCTAATCCAGTCCCCTGAGCTCCACGGAGGTCGTACCCACTAAAACCAAGATCCCTTTAAAGGTAGGAACCAAACCCGCACATCGATTCTTTTACAGGCTTAGAATCAACCTTTACAATATCTTTTTCCCAAGCTAAGGAAGAGCCTCTACTTTTTACAGGTTAAAGAATAACCTAATTTTTTTTAACACTAAGGCACAAGAATCAAAACCTCTCAAAACAGTCCAACTATCCTTTTTACAGGGAAGGATGGAACCTTTACAATTCACTTATACCGCAATTCTTATCCAGGAAGAATCACTACCTTAATTTCTTTACAAGAAGAGACTGAAACCCAACTACCCTTAATTAAATACCCCCAACGGTATTTAACCCGTCACAACTCACCAATACAAAAATTAATAAGAAGTAAATCTCACTCGGAGCTTCTACCATCCCAGATAAATAATAACTCAATTAATATCCCAACTAGTGATAGAAAAACGTGAGATAGAAAAATCTGATTTTAACAAGAATATGGGTAGTAAATTGGAGCACGTAATCAGATTCAAGAAATTGTTTGTAAAAATATTTTCTTAAAAAATCAGAAACAATTTCTAAGATCAATTTCCAAATATAGAATAAAAAACAAATAATAAGTAATATAGAAAGATATCACCCGGAATCCACAGAAATAATGATTAGAACAATGTAACTTCAAATCCGGTATCAACAAAAATTGATCGCAATTGATTCTCAAAATCACTCTTAGAAAAGCTCATAATATCGTAGAATAATAATTCTTATAAAAGCTCACAAATGATATAAACTCTTTTATCTCTCTCAATGAATGATTAATTATATAAAAAATTCCCAGGTCTATATATAGGAATATGAAATCAGCCTTCTAACGGCTAGTTGACATATGTCATGAAAATTAAAAGCTCTTATAGACCCCTTATATCATAAAGACTTCATTTTGGTTCAATTTCCACTTAAAAACAGCTTTCAAATCTCTCAATTAAAACCCTAAAGTATTTTTCAATCTTAATTAATAAGAATAAAATCTATTTCAAGTACTAAATTAATAAACATTAATATTTGTTGAACCATATCAATAGGATTTAATTAGTATATTGATTCAGAGAGTTGGTATTTCTTTCACCATCGACCTATCAGACGACTTATTGATTTAGAGAGTTTAGCCCTTCTTGACCGGCCGACCTATCGGTTGACTTAGAGATATAGGATATTATAGCTACTTGGTCCGATCGACTCACCAGTTGACTGTTGTCTTATGGATCTCTTATCTGAATACGTTTTTAACTCATTTTCTTTTACATTTTCGCCCCTTTAACCATTTTTTTTCTTAAATAAGATCTACTAATATTCTTATATTTCATTTTAGTCATTCAAAATTATTTCTTCTCAATTCACATAGGAGAATAATTTAACTTAATCAATGCACACATAAATGAGAAAATACATTTTGTGCCATGCGTGTGTTCTTAAATGGGATATTAAGAGTTGAAATTTACCTGGGTTGTTTTTCCTAATTTCGTCAAACTCTTAAATCTTCAATATCTTCAATTTCATCATTTAGTATCCATTTAATTTGTCGTCTTCATCACTTGGAACTTTAAATCACTGAAACACTCAATTAATACATTAGTTCTACCAAAACATTAATACTTAATTGTTCATCAAAATCTTAGGATCAACAAATATATCTTTGTGTGCTGCAATGTTTACTTTCTATTATATTGTATTTGGTTGTGCATTTAGTATTAAACAGTTATCGACTGCGTAACTAAGATAATAATTAATTTTAGAAAATTAATTATGGGGAAGTTAAGTATTTAAAGAAGTAATTGTTTAAATTTTGTAACTGCCTAACTCATCCCTTCTCTTGGGTAGAACTTTGGGCCAACACATACATATACCAATTTCCTAAACATGTTGGTTACTTCTGTGAGCTTATAACTTAGTACATCCTTTTTCTCCTGTATGACGTTTGTTTCTTCCCAATCTTATAGAATATTTTTCTTTTTCTTGATTTCTTCCATGTCTACATCAATTGAAAACTCTTTTCCTCTACTAACCCCTTCTATAGGCATTTCTTCCTTGAACTTACTTCTCTACCAGTGGGTGTGATCGGACAATCATCCCCTACCTACGAGAGGAGTAATAAATCTACCTAGTATACTTTGGGGAAGTTAATTGACTCTACCTATGTTGCGTTGGGTGGTCTTAGATTAGTTTTCCAGACTCATTCAAGGTCATCAAAGTAGTTTTCCCAATATGGGCTAATCATATTGACGATCAAATATGAAACCCCATGCTTTGGCAACGGGTTTTACTGGTAGTTAGGCTAGGCATTTTCTCCATTCTTTGGGAAGAAGATGGCCTTGGCTTGGATTAGGTCATCTATCTAATGCCTCAGGTTGTAGCAACTGCTAGTATGGTGGACAGGTGCTCTATAATGATAGGTGCAGAGCTGGTTAGGGTTGTAATTTGGGCCTTACGGGTTTTGTCGGCTTGGTGGAACCAGTCCAAGCATTTTGCTCTTTAGGCACTCCTTAAATATTTGAGATAGTCGTACTGGTAGAGGGGTAAACTGTGTTCTTTCTCTTAGGGGTAGAATAATCCCATTACGATTATGAATGGGATTTCAGAGTTTGGAGGAGGTGGTGCTGTACCTCTATAGGGTGCAACATATGAGTAAGAAGTATATACTAGATCTTGGAAAGGAGCAAACCTAGGTAAACTGGAGCTCTAATTTGGGAAAGTTTTGTATTTAGGGGGATTTGGCTCTTGATAAGTATATTGGGGTATGATGTTTGGCAAGTTTATTTGGTTGTGGGTAATCATTGCCATTTTGGGTTCTTTTCTTTTGGGAGGAGCGAACTTCATGGTTTCAGTTTCATATAGCTTTTGATTTCTGCCAATTTTGATTCCTTCTTCTACGTGCTCTCGTTGGAGTATTACATGAGAGAATAACGCTCCAAATGTATTGAGGAGAGGCTCATATTACGGATGTGATTGAGCTTGTAAGAACGTCTGTACCATTTTGGACTCTTTCATTGGTGGGACTACTTGTGTGGCCTTATCCCTCTAGCAAACGACATACTCTTGAAAACCTTCTCCACTTTTCTTAACTAGTATTTGGAGTAAGAGTTTTTTAGGTGATATCTTGTAGTTATACCTGTATTAGTTGCAACAGACCTTGACAATGTCATACAAGGTGACGCACCATGGATTTTGATAGGGGAAAAGTAGAAAATCAGGAAGAAGAGAAAACAAGTTACATTCTAATCTCTCTATATCCTCCAAATCCGTTCATTTTGAAAATAGTTTTTCAAGGGATTTTCTAGGTGTCGGTTTTGAAAAACTTCTTAGGAAATGATTTTATGTTGAAAAATGAGTCTCCACCTAGCATAGGGTTCAAGGGTGTGGTAGGTCATTGGGAGTTTTAGAAATTCACTTTTAGTTTAAAATGACTCGTGTTTTGACTTCATATAGTTCTATGTACCAGAGATTTCGTAAATTTCGGGGGTCAGTCATACTCAGGGAATATTTTACGCATCCTAAGACACCCGTCCATAAACGGTATCTTAATCTCAATGAATATTCACTGTTAAACAATAGCCAAGTAATTTTCTTTGATTCATTTAACAAAAATAATTCCCTTAAAGTTTTTCCCTTTTTTTTTTCTATATATTTTGACATAATGAAAGCAGCACAAGTTTAATTATCTATTATGCAACTATAAATGAAAATGATTTTTATTTTTTTCTATATTTTTGTTGTGTGTTTTTGATACAATGAAAAAACAATAAACTATACTAATCTAGGCAGTGTAGACACCGCATTTTGTCCTACCCAATCAATGTCGAATCAAATACAAGTTCAGATAAACTTTAAACCTAGGTTTAAGTGGAGTGAATTTGTAACTTGAATCACAATGTATAATATACAAAAATACCCAAAAACATGAGAAAAACACAAAACTGTTAGATTTGACTAAATTCAGCTAAGTAAAAGTTTCGGGTTGACCTCAAAATTTTCATAAATTAAAGAGGTCTAAAATGACTTTATTAAAGTTTGATTTTCATTAAATAATCTTTAATATAGATAAAAATTAACCTTTACCCTTAAATTATAGGATATTTCAAACAATTTAATCTGGTTACCTACCCTAACCTTGAATCATTTACCAGCACTAAATCTTGTCGGTTTAGCACAAAAATGATTGTTTCAATTTTGCATATTATATCAAACACCACCAAGAAACAATCCAAGAGACCTTAATCAATGCTTGGAAAGGTCATGACAAGCCCTTAATCAAAAAGGTGATTAAAGGCCTAACCATCATTAAAGACCCAAATAAGTGGCCTTTAAATGACCAAGGAACCTTACTAGAAGTTGGCTACAAAATATCTAGGAAGCTAACCAAGACACATAGGATGTGACCAACCGTTATCGAAACTAAACCGATTCAGTTCACCACCTAAGTTAGGTATTTAATGTGCATTAAATGCCATCCCATCTGCAATTAAATGCTTAGTATGTCATCGATAGGATACATTCAAGGTATCATTATATTTTGAGGAAAATATCTTAGGTGTAACTGAAAACCTTGAATCGTGACCACCCGTTACCAAAACCAAATTAAATTGGTTTTGTAAGACCTCAATCGTAGCATGTACGTCATTTCAGTGGTATTTTAGAGTAATTGTGAAAATTCAGGGTGAAATTAGGATAATTAAAAATTCAAATAGAAAGTCTAGGGGTCAAATTGAAAATATAGAAACAGTAAATCCCAATTTAGGGAGGTAAATTGACATTTAACTTGTAAATGAAACTTTCAGGGGGTGAAATTAAAAATTTTAGAAACTTTTAAAAGTTGAAAAGGATTAAAATCAAGGTTTAAAGGAAGTTGGGGGAGGAAAGAGCAATTAATAAAAAAAATTTATCATATATATATACATACACATAAACCGGCAGTCGTAGGAGCAGCTGGCCGGCAGGGAGTTGGAGAGAAAAACGACGTGGCACGCTTGGATTAAATCAACCCACTAAAATCATGCATGTGAAAGGATCAAGAAACTCATGATCGAGGGTCGGGAATCCATTCTGAAAATGAGAGGAAAATCTAGAGAGAGAGAGGGTTCGGCCGGTGCTTCGATCGTCGCCGAAGGAGGGTATCGCCGTTCGGGCCGGTGGTGTGTGTTGCTGCTGTAGTGGGCATGTGAGAATTCTTCAGTGTGTATATGATCGGACGGGTGTGTGTGTATGTGTCTCACGTGGGTGTGACGTTCCGATTGTCGACGATCGTGTGTGTGGGGGGGCTGTCCGTTCATCGGGCGTACATGTGCTTCGTCTGTCGTTTAGCCATCGTTCAGCTAAAGTATGCATATGCATTCTGTTCACCGACAGTGCGTCGTTCATCCGTTGTGGGTGCTATGTTCTGTTCGGCCGGCGATCGCAGGCCTGTGTGCATGCGCTGCTCGTCTGGTGGCGTAGGGGTATTGCCGGTGTATGTGGGTTGTTGATCGTCGGTATTGTCGGAGGTGTGTGAGTACTGGCAGTAAACCCAGAACCAGAAGCAGAGGAGAGAGAGTGAGAGGTCTGCGTGGAGGGGCGTTCATCGGTTTTGTTCGGTCGGTGGATGTGTGGGTGGTCGGCCGTATGTGACGGTGTGCGGTAGATGTGGTGCGTGGCTGGCCGGTGGGCACCCAAAACAGCAAACAGAAACGGGAAGCAGAAATAGGAAACGGGGAAGAAGAAAAAAAAAAGAAAAAAAGAGAGGAGAATTTGCAGAAACCACCCCGGGAAAATCTAAAACCAATCACGTGATCGCCAAACGACTTGGAAACAGGTGAAATTTCAATCGATGAATAATTTTCATGAAATTAAATTTTCTCTAGCATTACAAATCCTAAAATTTTAATAATTTCGTACCGATTAATTACTTTTAATTACATGGTGCATAAAATAGTAACGATTCGAAATATAGAGTCTGCATTGCACGATTAGGATGTTTTAGAGAAGATATTAATTTAGGCTCTGTTACTATTAGGTTCGCATACACCAGTGTCCCGATAGAGTATGGTCAGGGAAGGCTTGGGAGAGCGGATAACGAGGTAAGTGTACTGTCTTCTTGCTAAATTATTTTTGTATATGTATGATTAAATGTTGGTTTACTTAAATCGTACAATTTTATAAATTATATGGATCAAGCAGGAGGTGGGTGAGTTGGTAAACTGGATTTCCAGAAGATTTCGGTGGTTTTCGAAATGAAGTTGAAAATGAATTTTTGTTGGTTTTGGTGAAATCAGACGGTATTTTTAAAAGAGAATAGAAAACATCTATTTCCTAGAAATGCCTGGTTTTCTAAAAATAACGGGTGAAAAAGTGATTTTAATAAAATCAGACGTTTTCTTTAAAAAAAAAGTGTGATATATGATTTCTGCATTTAAAAGTTGGTTTTGAGAAAAAACGATAGACGTGGTAATTTGACAATGTTGAGTGGACGATATGTTATTGAGTTGTGATTCGATGATGCCGTATTTAATTTGATGATGCCATAGTATTTATCTATTTCGGTAGGGTGATATTATCCGCTTCGGCGGAGTGATGTTTATCTGCTTCGACAGAGTGATGTTAGACGTTTGTACTGCGTAGTGATTATCCGCTTCGGCGGAGTGATGGGTGTTCGTAGGAAGGCATATCCTACGGATGGTATGGTACCGTTGCAAACTCCCGATCGTGAGGTTAAAACGATCACTAGGGCTGGCCAGCGTGTGTCTGTTTGAGAAGATGTTTTGAGATGTGGTAATTTGCTTATACTGAGTGATTTATTATTTACTATAGTGATTGGCATGATTCTTATACTAAATGATTTTGCATGGAACTTATATGTAGTGCTTTATTCTCACTGCTAATATTATGAAAACCTTTGCGAGCTACGTAATGTTTACATATTTAAGCTTGATCTATTTAGATGTTGCAGAATAAACTATTATTACTATAAAAATGTTTTACTAAGAAGGAATTACACTCGCAAGTACAATGGCTAGGAGTCGGTCCCCTACTGACACTAGGTAGAGCTACGTGATGGAGTCATATAGGCGTTGGAGAGAAGCTGTCAAAGGTGAACCTATAAAAGGTTAATGGATAAACACTTTTTGTTAAAAAAAATAAAAATAAAAATTGGGACGGGTGTGTCCCCCATAATAGATGTTTGTATTATACGGTGGGTGTATATTGTCATTCATTTGGTAATTTGGGTATTGGTGATGTTATGTTGTAGTCACGCCAGCCTCGGGATGACGGGTGTCCGGGATGGGATGTGACAGGTTTTCTACCTAGCCAATGCATTAAATGCACATACCATCGAGCACTAAATGATTGGGATGACATGGAATGGAATGGTTGAAATGATCTGAATATTTTTACCAAAATATCTTATAGTTAACTAGGAACTTGAAAACTAACCGTCGGTTACAAGGCAAGTTAACCCAATTCAATCCGAAACCAACCATAGGAGTGCTCACCAAGAAATAACTCATCAAAGAGATTTAAATGCAATGGTGACATGTCTAGACTAGGTTCAATGTATTTGAAAATCATTAATGGCAACTAAACCGAAAAAGTAAAACTAACCTGTACTTAGCCCCTAAACCGAACTGGATGTGTCATATTGAGCCATTAATGCTCCTATGTGCAAGCCATATGATGGGAGGGGAGGAAATGATTCGTAATGATTGCCAATCATTACCAAATCTTTGAAAATATTTGGTAATAATTACCAAATCTTTAAGAATCTTGCCTTCCACCCTTAATTCGTTCAACACAAAACAACATCAATACAAGAAAATATATCCCCTAGGCTAAACAACCCCCAATGAAGAGGCTGGGTTGGCCTATGCATTAAGAAATGTGCAGGCCCCCAGCCTATAAATTTGGGGGCTTGGTTTTCATTTTTTTAAGCCTTGAACGCCTAGCTTCTCTCTCTAAACTCGAGCAACTCTCTCAGGTTCTAGGCTTTTCAAGCAAATTGCACAAATAACACTATGTTATTCTGCTAAAATCCAGGCCGAGTCTAGTTGTTCTTGGAGCAAGAACTCAAGAGATTGACGATCACCGATTAACACTGAGCCAAGAAGATCAAGGAGAAAAAGGAGATAGCTACTTAGGGACACCACATCCCCTAAGTATGGTGTTCTTGAGGTTCTTACGGTAAGAACTCGAGAAATGAATGGTGATTGATCAACTTCGAACCAAGAATATCATGGAGAAAAATGAGGTAATCACTTAGGGAAGACCACATCCCTTAAGTTGGTATGTTTCTTCAAAACTCCCTTTGATCTTGGTTTAATCTTGTGTATGTTAATTGTACATAGCATAATCACTTAGTTTACACAATTTAATTTTATTTACATAATACATAAAACCCATAAATAATAAAAAAAATACTTAATTTTTATCATAACAACCAAACAAACAGTTAATCATCGCTATAATAATCAAACTATGTTCAAATCATTCAAAAACATTTCAAGAATCTCAAGAATGCCCGAGAACATGTTAAGGACATGTGAGGACCCAAATCATCTGAGAACATGTTAAGAACATGTGAGGATTCAAACAAAACTACAATCACACCATGGGTTGTACATATTCTCTACAATTCTATCTAGAATTTTAAACCGACTCGTTACTAACGGTTAATACCAACTATATAACTACTAATAACCGGATTTACTTTCTTCTCAACATCAAGATCACATCCAAGTTGGCTCATGGACTGGCGCGCGCACACACACACACACACACACACACACACACACATATATATATATATCCTACTTATACTTCCTTGTGGCTATAAACTCGGGATAAAGGAAGGGCCTCTATTCCTTCGGGGATATGTGTGATTCTTTTTTTGAAACCTTCCCATTTTTCTTAATTATGAGTAGGACTAGCATTAATATATGGTATTTATTTTCCTTTATTTTTACCTAAAAACTCACACACTAACACTAACTAACCAAAATAAAAGAGTTCGTTTAAGGTGTTCTTGACAAAATCAAAGAGTGTTACATACATGTCATGGTGGTTCACAATTTAAAAAACGATTAATAATCAACATAATTAAGGTTGTGATTCAGGTTGTTCACACATTTAAAAACTATTAATAATAACTAGCTAAGGTTCTGATTTAGGTTGTTCACAACTAAAACCAACAAAAACCAACCCAATTTTTTACCTTAACAAGAATGAACTATGTTTAACTCGATCTTTGGTAACCACCCAAAGTACGTAGGTAACCTACGATACGAGTTCTGTCACCTTAAATAATAAAACTTAGTTTTTTTATTTTATTTTTATTTTTTTTTATAACTTAACCAAAATGAACTACGTTTGCTTTGGTCTTTGGTAACCACCCAAAATACGTCAGCAACCCATGATACGGGTTCGGTCACACAAACAACGAAAAACAGTGTTTACCTAAATCGGAATGAACTATGTTTTTCCTCATCTTTGGTAACCACCCAAAGTACGTAGGTAACCCTTAAGGGTTTGGTCACACCTTAATAACATAAATCATATTCTTTAACCTAACATAAACGAACTATATAAAGACCTGATTCTCATTAATCCAAGATACATAGGCAAACCAAGTATGGGTTCATTCACATATCCAAATAAATTAGTCTTAGTTTGCATTTCATATAGCTTGCATATTTATATTTCTGTCTATATAAGCTGTTATTGGGTTTTGCTGACTAGTATTAGCCACAGTATTTACCTACTTATCATTATATCATGTAAAATACATAAAAAGAGGAAAATTTTCAGAAAGGGAATTATTATTGTTTAAGTAATCAAAGAAAACTTCTTGGATCTGTTTAATAGTAAATATCTATTTAGACCAAGGTACCATTTACGGACATGTGTCTTGGGGTGAATAAAACCTTCTCCAAGCATAACCGACTCCTAAACGTAAAGAATATCTTTGGTACACAGACATTTTGAAGTTGAAACATGGGCCATTTCAAAGTAAAAATGAATTTCTAAAATCCCGATGACGTAGCACACCCTTTAACCCTATGCTAGGTGACAACTCCATTTTTAACATAAAATCTTTGCCCAAGAAGTTTTTCAAAACCGATGCCTAGAAAAGCCCTTGAAAAACCATTTTAAAAAATGAACGGATTTGGACGACATAGAGGGCAAGGGATAAAACTTATTTTCATTCTCTTCCCGATTATCTACCTCTTCTGCTATCAAAATCTGGGGTGCGTTAGTTGGCGACTCCATTGGAGACTTTTATAAGAGAGTCAGGTCTAGTTGGAGTCTAAATCCATATTCACTATTTAGCAACATCCAAGGATTATGTCTTTGATTTCAAGCATAAATGATTCCCTACCAAATAATAATAATAATGATGATGATGATGATGATGATGATCATAACAACAACAAAAAAAAAAAAAAAAAACAATAATAAGCATATCATTTTGTGTGTGTGTGTGTGTATATATATATATATCAGCATGCATGTATATTTAATGTCTTTCTTTATTGTCTTTAAATACCGCATTTAAATACTGTCTTTACATTTATGCATTTAAATTGCTGTAAACTCTCTCCCACGCATAAGCACTCACTTTGCATTGCATATCATTGATGGAAAACCCAATCCATAACCCTATTAGGGATAGAGAGGCCAACAGTAGGGGCTAAATTCGACGAATCCATGATGCCAATCTAAGCCCTGAAAATCCTTAAGTTTGAAAGAAAAGTTAGTAGAAGTAAGCCCGATTAGGTTTCTTACTTGGGATTTGGCTACGAACCTCTTCTTGCTTGGACCACCAACCAAAGATGGATCTTCCTCCGGGGAGGACACTGAAGGTTTATAGGTATGGGGATCGAGATTGTTTAGGATGCTCTAGAAGAGAAGCGAAAACCACATATAGTGTGACCAGGATAGAGGATAACCAAAACCCTGTTATACTTTGGACACTTATCTTGGAGAGAGATGTCATTTTTAATTTATGTACAGTTATTTACATTACTGTTGTGCTATGTATATAGAATAAAACTTCTAGGACAAGTAGGGGCATAATAATCAGTGTAAGAATTCTTGTTCTATCCCACGCATTGCCAGCTTACTCAGCGTCGATTTTTTTTTTTTCAAAATTTTGAATACGAAGCAAGCTGTAGGAAAAAACAAAAATCCTTATTTTACTTAACCAATAAACCATCAAGTATAAAAATTAAATTAATAATGCCCATTTCATCCTTAATAATCCACATAAAACTTCCTTTAATGAAGTCACAATTACTTTCGCCTTTAACAAATTACAAAAAGATCCACCTCCAATAAACAAATAATCATTTCATTCGCAAAACAAAATTGTTTAAGGCTCGCTCACTAAGACAACACGAAATAATCTACTTCGATCGTGTGAAATCACGTTAAACTACCAAAATATAAGAAAGTGTCGTCACACAATCATATTAGGATTGTGTGATACAAATAGCAAGCAGATCTTGGGTCACCGTTCCCTAGGAGATGCATGTCATATCCTAAGCACAGTGTCCTTTCGTATAAATCTTATACAATAGGAATTATGCACCATAAGAAATACATTTAGTTTAGGTTCAAAACGCCTTAACCAGGTCAAAACCTTTTTTTGGTAGGGAGCCTGTTAAGGTTCACAGGTTAGATTTTCAAATTCACCATCACTAGATATCATAAACTCAAAGGTGTCTTAGACTCTTTCTCAAGCCCGAAGAATGATGATCCATTTTTTGAGAAAGAAAAAAGAAGAAGATAGTTATGCTTTAAGGTCCCAGGGAAATAGTAATCCATGCCAGAGGAAGAAAAACGTGTTTGTCATCAAGTTCTAGGGGCAATTATCCCTACTTTGAAAAGAAAAAAGAGGGGATAATTATATCATTAAGTCCTAGGAACCATGATATATGTCTGAGGATAAAAATAGAACAATCCCATCATTAAGTCCTAAGAGAAATGATTGATAGGAAAAATCTAGGATAATTTTGTAACTAGGTCCTAGGAATTGTGATCAATTTGTAATTAAAAGACGAGTTTGTTACCAAGTTCCAGGAGCAAAAATCCTTACTTTGAAAAGAAAAAGAAAAGATATTTCTATCATTAATTCCTCGAAGCCATGGTCCATATCTTGAGGAAGAAAATAACGTTTGTACCCTAGAGTCCTAAGAATAATGATCCGTATCTTTAGGATAAAAGGTTAACCATGACATAGCCCTAAGATAACTGTAACTTTTAAACTTTAGGATGAACCAAAGTTGTATGTTACCCTGGCTTTACGAAGCCTTGTCCAAGCCGAGGTCTTTTTAGAGCATTCCTTAAAGTTGTTAGCTAGAGCTACGTCTTCCTAGGATTGCATACATACAACATGAGCATTATCTTCTATGTAGACATACTCATGTATAGTTAATAATATAACCACACATAAAGATAGGATAATTTGCATCCTTAAAAGTTCATAAGTATCGGTCTAGGTTGTTAATCACTTCATAAATCTAGAAAAATCAGTTTTAGGTAACTTTTGCTAAAAGCTATTTGAGATCTATTCGTATAGATTATAAGATAGACCCAATCTCTTTCTCCCTCTCTATTAGAAGTATTCAGAATGACTCCAAGATCCTAACGATTCCATAATACATTTCCTCCCTAATATAATTACTGAGCCAGCTGAACCCAGCCTCGCTATTCTTAGTGTCACCTAGAAATACCCTTAGCATGATAAAATGTTGCGACGAATTATGAATCGAGAGGCTCCCTCATGGAGAGTGGATTGCTACTGCAAATCCTGATAGCCTTGTTGAACTAGAAAATTTCATTTATGCTATCGCCACAAGTGAAGACTGGCCTAATTGGAGGAAGAACTTTGAACCTAAGGAAGACTTGGTCGAAGGAAAAATTTCCAAGATATGGAAGAAACTAACCTACCTGAACCAGTCTACTAATGAGATCAAATAGGTTATCAGGGCCTGAATCCACCTAGAATAGTAATCTTTCATTTATTCTCCATATCCAGGCAATACACCCAAATATGATGCCTAATGCTGTCAATTATAGGCTCCAATTTAGTTATCTCACCAAAATTTCAAGCTTAACCAAGCCCCTGAAGAGAGGGGGCAGTTCACCTCATTCGCTATTCCACTATCTCAAATCTACTGCTACTACTTCAAGAATAAACTATTGGCACCTATTCCCCCTAACCTAGGAAACCCTCAGGATCTGAGGTTTAACCATCGCACTTTCTGTGAGTATCATTCTGGAATGACTGGTAACCACACCAATCAGTGCAAGGACCTCAACAGCCTTGTTGAGGATCTCATCCAAATAGGGATCATAAGTATCTCAGAAGAAACTCTAACCATCGAGTTTCTTAAGTAATTTCTAATAAACCTAGTATTATCTTATATGACTACGTCCTAGATCTCGAAATCACTTGCATGCTTATTTTATCTAAGGCCGACTCTGTTCATTATACTTTAACTATCAAAAATTAATTTGCTTGTCACAATTTACACACCGTGAATAACTAAAAATAATGATAATATAATTTTAATACTAAATTAGACTATTATCCAAAGAAAAACATTAAAAAAATGTCTTGTTTCAACCAAACAATGATGAGATATTGACAAAAAATATGAGAACGTTAGAAAGAAAACGTAAGAGCTCTGTTATGGAATCATTACACATGTTCTAACCCGGGAATATCCGAGTAACCTTGAAGAAGTATAGAAGATCTACTCAACTGGAAGGAAGGAAGAAATATCTAGAAGATTGGTGATGTGAATAAAGATAGATAAATCTTAGATCCGAAACCCGTTCGAGAAAAAATCTTGAAAGATTAGGTAGCTGAACAAAGAGAGATTGACGAATATAAACTAAAATTTTATCCAGACATAACAAATTCAAAAGTACATGGAAACCAACCTAAAATAAAATTTGGAGAAACCTTGTAGAATTGAATACAACCAAGAATGGAAGAAATCAATGAGACCTCATCCAAATAATAACTAATAATGGGGAAAGAAAGTGGAAAATAGGCGAAATCAACGAAGAACTCGAGCCTGACTGCAATTATTCTAATTCTCTAAAAGGTAAAATCCTAAAAATATTTGTTAAGAAAAAAGAAAATAATAAATAAAGATTAGTCTCAGAAAATTTCTAAACACTGAGTAGTTACACGAAAGCCGTAGTGTGAATCACGCTCTTTATATAATTCGAGTATTAAGTCATAGGGGTGTCTCAACAACTAGTGACTTCGGCCAGCTAGACTGGGATCACTATTTCTAAGCTCACTACATGGAATATATAGAAAGTATGACTCCCTACTAGGTGAATAAAATAAAAGAGAATTCTCTTAACACTACCAAGATAGAATAACACTTGTTAATCGTCACTAACTAACACTTGTTTCTCCATGAATTCTATTCTCCCTCCTCTAAGTCATTTCAGGAAAGTCTATTCTGTTTGCCCTCAGTCCAAGACATAACAAGTGAAGTAGAGCCATTGGTGAAGCCTCGGGTAATTGATGAGTGGTTGATTTACCAACAAATCAAGAACTTTAAGAGACAATAATTTTCTGTTTTTAAGAAATTTTGTTAGTTTGATATATAATTTTTTTTTTGAAGGAATTACAAATAATTGGGTGAAAATATGAAAATGTGGTAAAATGAGGTGAATTAGGTTGTAACGGTTCGTCAGTAGTGTAGGAGCAACAACTTCAAGCTCCATTTTGACCACTATGAAATTTGATATTTGAAAAAATTAAAACATATAAGTTTTATATCTATGTATTCTATTTCCATAGACTTTTGAATTACCTCAATCATAGATCGGACATGAAAGTTATGGAAAAAATACGAACAGATGTCAAATTTGCCAGAAGTGCGCTGCTGTGTGCTAGAATTGTGCTACAACGTATTTTTGGCAACGTTCCAATGCCCAAAAGCACGATTTAGTTTTCTAATCTCCACTGTAGCGCATTCCCATCAGCCTGAAACTCGAAAATCCCTACCTTGAAGCCCTATAAATACTACCCTAAACCTTAAACTTGGGTGGTGGCAAAATTTGGGAGGAAAACACCATTGGAGGCCTAAAATTCCTACAAAGAGAGCTTTAAGTTGAAGATTATTGAAGATTTAAAGCCTTGAATCTCATATCCACAAAGAGTTTTCTCTTCTTTTTTCTCTCCCTATTCTTTTTATTAAAATTTTGTATTTGTGATATTGTGTTGAACATGTTTGCATTTATAAATTTCTTAAAAATATTAGTCATGGATTCAATTATGTGGAGTTAAAGTTTCAATTTAGGGGGATTTGAGTAGCTTTGTAAGAACTATTTCTTGAAACTTTAATATTTTTTAATTGGATTTTATGTTTTGATCATTTGTATTTCTTTATGAGTATTTGCTAATTTATGCGAAAGGTAAATTAGATATACAAAATGTGTAAGATTTGGCGTCTGAGAGGTGATAATCTTGCATATTGAGACCAGATAAATACAACCATTATTATATTGTGTGCAAGAGGCTAATATAATTTGGGTAGTCATTTGATGGTGAGACTTAAAGATTGGATAATTAGTTGAGTTGAATAGAGATATTAATTCGAATAATTATACAAATTATCTTACTTGGCATTCAAGAGGTAGAAGTGAGGTTAATTTAGACACCCATGGTTAATGATTGGGTATGAATTTAATTAACAAGCTTGTATTGGATTATCATTGTTTAGCAAAGTGATGTCGAACCCCCTAGAACAATTGTTCATAGGAAGTCCACATTTGATTTTTCTTTTGATTTTATAGTTGTTTTAATTTTATTTTTATAAACCTTAAATTTGGACGCCGAAATAAAGTTAGCTTACGATAATCGCGGTACTTAGCAATAATTTAAACTAATCCTTATGGATACGATACAATACTCTCCCTATACTATTAAAAATTAACTCGTACACCTGCGGTATAGCAAAATAATTCACTACCAAGGGGTTGTAATGGTTCGTCAGAAGTATAGGAGCAACAACTTCATGCCCGATTTTGACCATGATGCAATCTAATTTTGGACAACCTCAAAACATAGATGTTGTATATCCATTTCTTAGATTTCCTTAGCCTTTTGTATCACTACAATTGGAGTTTAGACAAGATAATTACGGCCAAAATATGATCAGATGTCATATTTCCCAAAAGTGCTCTGCAGCGCGTTAGAACCTCATTGCAACATGTTTTTGGTAGTATTCCACTACCGAAAAGTGCACTGCAGCACGCTAAACGCCATTGTAATGCGCCTCTGCATCCTGGAAACCCAAAAATCCTATTTTTTGAGCCTTATAAATACTACCTCAAACCCAGGGGGTGGAAAAATTTAGGAGGAAAACACCATTGGTGGCTAGATTTTGAGAAGAAAAATACAATTGGAGACCTTAAATTCCTAGAGAGAGAGCTTGGAGTTAAAGATTATTGAAGATTTGAAGCCTTGAAACTCATTTCCACAAAAACAATTCTCTTCCTTTCTTCTACCCTAATCTTTTTATTAAAATTTTGTATTTATGATATTGTGTTGAACATATTTGCATTTATGAATTTCTTGAAAAGATTAGTCATGGATTCCATTATGTTAAGTTGAAATTTCTATATAGTGGGATTTGAATACCTTGTATGAATTATGCCTTAAGACTTTAAGATTTTGTTAATTGGATTTCAGGTTTCGATCATTTGTATTTCTTTTTGCGTATTTGTTAATTTATGCGAGAGGTAAATTAGATCTAAAAATGTGTAAGATTAGATATTTGAGAGGTGATAATCTTGCATATTAAGACCAGAGAAATACAACCCTTTTTAAAATGAGTGCAAGAGGATAATATAATTTGGGTAGCCATTTAATGGATGAAACTTAGAGATTGGATAATTAGTTGAGCTCATTAGGGATATTAATTCGAATAATTATACAAATGATCTCACTTGGCATTCGAGAGGTGAAAGTGAGTTTAATTTAGACACCCATGGTTAATGATTGGGTATGAATCTAATTAATAAGCTTGAATTGGATTAACATCGTTTAGTAAAGTGATGTCAAAACCCCCTAGAATAATTGTGCATAGGAAGTCCATATTTTATTTTGCTTTTGCTTTTATATTTGTTTTAGTTTTATTTTTACAAACCTTAAATTTGGACGCCTAAATAAAGTTAGGTTACTTTAGTTGCGGTACTTAGCAACGATTTAAACCAATCCCTATGGATACGACACTATACTCACCTTGTACTATTAAAACTTGACCCATAAACTTGCGGGGTAGCAAAACATTTCGCTACCAATAACAATCTTGGAATATATCAATATTAGAACTTGATGGAATTGAAATTAGACAACCTCGTTAACTACTAACTATGGATATGTGGTCTAAATTACTATTGAACAAATCTTCATCATAATTTAGATTAATCCGATACAAAAATCGTGACAATCATTAAGATGATTGAATGTTTGAATATGATTACCTGAGTATACTCTAGTCAAAATAATCTCGCATAAACGTAAATAGAGAAATATACATGGCACGTATGGGTATAATACATAAAACATTAGAAATGAACTTGTGAAAATACAACAAATGAAGAGAAGAAGCCTTGCTAAATAATCCATTCATTCAAACCTTTTCCCAAAACTCATCCAAAGTATTGAGCTAAATCAACAGTGATCCCTATTTCGAGCCAGATGTTCATATTCTAGGAAATATCAATCTCAATCAAGCGAGATACTGTTCGAAGAAAAATCCCGATCAGAATTCCAAGTACAATACAAGAAAGAGAAAAGTAACAGGAAGCCTCTCAGAAGTACCAATTAGCTTTCTACATTAAGAGCGACATGGATATAACCAAGGGAGATGGCTAATAGAAAAAGAGTACCTAGTGTAAACATTCTAGGAGAAAACTAGCATCTCCATATAGATGATATATTCCCTAAGAAAACATTTTGGATAAAAGGTTTAGGCGTTATAAAATTATACAATACATAAGTCAGTATCAAAGTGCTACATAGGCACTATGCATTACAAATCACTTAGGTATGCATAACCTTCATACACATGAGGAAATTTCTATATCAAACTTCACAAAAACTTGTGGCATCTTGCATATCATGTTGTATCAATAAGTCATTATCATTATAGACACTTGCACCCATGCACCTTATCTGGAAGCTCTAGTAGGCTAGAAGGCAATCATTGGACATTTAATCTTGTCAAGTTACCTCACCATGTCACCATACCATTTATCCATCTCCAATAGTGGTTTTTACCAAATCCGGAGTTAGACAAGAAGTCAGCCCCACACAAGGTATGTCTTGATAATAGATCGTGCCCATTACTCTGAAATGTCGGGGTATTAGACTGTCTTTAGAAAATTGACCTTTCTAGGATTCAATAGGATTTTCTTAGAATTGAATAATTTCTAGCACAATTTAAGTACTCTAAATACCAAACCTCCAGTAGCCTAAAAACAAGACAATTTAATT
The DNA here is from genome assembly GCA_016647705.1 of Eucommia ulmoides. Taxonomy (NCBI): domain Eukaryota; kingdom Viridiplantae; phylum Streptophyta; class Magnoliopsida; order Garryales; family Eucommiaceae; genus Eucommia; species Eucommia ulmoides. The sequence goes on from CM028335.1 coordinate 39,614,105, forward strand.
CAAAGATTTAAAATTGTGTACCAATTAAAGATAATGATTAATCTTAATTAGCTAATACTTAGGTAGGAAACTCCATCCATTAGGCTAGAATAAGATTGCTTCCCGCTAGAGGCATAAGTTTATGAATCACCAGACTGGAACTATGTTCGACTTGATCCTTGGTAGATACCAAGGTATATAGGAAACCCGCCTATACATCCAAGTGGGTTGGTGCCTATTCTTGTTCAATAGAAAGTCAGTGCTACGTACCCCATGAGTACTACTTCTTTACAACATTTGTCTCTATTTCCAATATGTCACTCAAAATAAAGAGAAAGAGAGGTATCCTCTTATGATACTCTTTCAGCCTTATACTAGGGCGCATATCTCGAACGGTCCCTTGATATTTCGAAGGAGAGTCTTTTAACTTTTCTTGCTATTTGAACAATAGAGGACAACTAAGAAAGAACTATGCTTGACCTGATCCTTGGAAATTTTCCAAGGCACATAGGTAACCTATTGAGGACTGGTCATCCAATTGTAGGAAAGCCATGGACTGAAGCACATTATTACATTTTTCATCATCATCCATAGATTAGAATTGTTAATGTCCATTGTACGCTCTCCACCAAGCAGTAGGGGTCTAAGTTCACGTTGTTGCTTTGTGTTAAGGGGTACTAGGGGGCTAGAAATGAAAAATAAATATAGAAAAAAAAAAGTCCTTCAATTTCAGTTACTAAGGAAGGTCTTAAGTTATAATTTCGAAATCGGTTTGGAAAATCCAAAATTCGACTAGTAATTCAGAGTTCTTCAAGATTAGAAGGACTGAAGGTCAAATAACTGCTAGAAATCTAGCAAACCTACATAGCAAGTTATGACTTCTGATTGTCTATGTTCTTCGTTCATCTCTGGGTAGATAGTCGAGAGAACAAACGATATAGGAAAGATGAAAAGATAAGAGAAATATTATCCAATCCTAAACGGTCTGAGAAGAATACCTACTGACCTATCTTTAGTAGTTAGAGATTCTAGCATACTGTCCAACCTTAAGTAGTTAGAGGAGTATATCCTTGCCTACCTCAATTGGTCAGAGAAATAATTAATTCATACCCGCCTTACATGGGTCGGTGAAATACATCCTGTCCAACCTAAGCAGTCGATGATTCTACCATACCATCCTACCTCAAATAATCGAGGGTTCTACCATACCATTATACCTTCACGATAACTTACGATCCTGATAAATGATAGTCGATTTTGCCTGCAGTCATCACTGAACCAATAATATATAACACGTTAAATTACCATGAGTCCTGCCATTAATAATACAACCTTATTGAATACTATCCTGTGATCCAAATTTATTAAGAGACCATAGAACAAGAAAAACCATCTTGCTCCATAGAACGCTTGGTTTTTTATTACGAGACAGGTGTGGTACACTTTAGAGTTACCTTAAGGATGGATCTTTCGATAAGAAAAAAAGACCATATGAAGACGAAGATTTGCCAAAATTTCAAAGAAACAAGCTATGGAAGTCCCACCGAAGAATAGGAGCAGTAGGATACGATAGCTCTGGTCCTGAAACGCGGGGTCCTTAGGAGCTAGAAGTGTGAAGACCGAATCAGGCACTAAGCTGCTCTATTGAATATGCGCTACGCTCCTCTCCTCTGCTGGTATAGTATCTATGAGTGCCTCCACCTCTACTCATGATGTCTCCCTCAAAATAACGGCTTGACCTCGAAACCTAACTCTGATGATCATCACCCAATCGAGGGGCGTCAGCACAAACTCTTCGCAGATTAGCTGAATAGAATTCATCGTAAAAAACCAACGCTTGATTAGGATATTAGGATACCTATGTTCCATGCGAGAGGCCTGAATGGTAATAAAATAAATGAAGCCTCATCCCTAGAGGAATAAGCGATAGTCGTGGTGCATCCTCCTCGAGTAGAGGGTGTAAAAGGTCGGCCATAACCCCTTGAAATTCTAGTTAGAACGAGGGTCGACCTATAGAAAAGTACACTCAAAATATAAAATAATGGTCTTATAAGAAGGAAGGGTAAATTAATAAAGGGTTTTAGTAGTAAAATGTGAGCTGAATGAAGAAAAATGGAAGAATAATCTTAAAAGTCTCCTACTATGGTTTGATTCTCGAGCTCTATCTGATGAAGCCAAGCTGCATCGAAGGTAAGGGATCTATCTCAAAATGTCCTAGGAATAGGATCCCCTAACTAGAAGTTGTCTCCTAGAAAATCATTAAGAATACCCCACTCGGGCAACTCATCATTTGGAGGGACGTAAGAGGGATCCACCGCCATCTCAGTTGTGTCAAAAGGGACAGTAGAATTCTAATCCATAGGAGAATCCAACGGACTGTCCATAGAAAGTTATGGAGTCTAGATGCTCTAAAGGTCTCCTCAACAGTAGAAGTGGAAATGATAGGCATGTTATCAGAAGTCCTGATTGTCGATGTCCTGGATCGACCTCAAGAGTGCTTTGAAGCACTCTCTCTGATCAAGGTCTCAGGATTTTCCATTATCACAAGAGCGGGAAATGCAACGATCACCATCACATTAAGAACTCGTGGTTGACATAGTATCAACTAAAATGAAAAGTCAAGGTTTTATCATTAGGGTTTCGACTTGAGAGAAAAGTTAGAATTATTAAATATTCGTAGGTGATTTTGGGAAGATATATCAAACTCACTGTTGCCATTATTTAGTAAAACAATCATGAATGACCATGACTAATCACTAATGATCTGGCATTGTCCTATCATTAGAGGTAAGAGATTGAGTTTATCTCTTGAAGAACAATGGTTGCTATTCTACCTTATTTAATTTAAGTGCGTGTGGTTTACAACTTAAAATTAAGGTATAGTAGAGAAAACCAAGTTCAAAACTCCCGCCCCTAAAAATACGATATACCAAAATTTGCAAACCCTTCTCGCTTTGGAGAAACATTGAAATATTAATACACTATAAGAACAAACATGATTTATGGTAGCAGAATATTACGTCGCTACTTTTACCACAAGTGTATGGGTCAAGTTTTAATATAATGGGAAGAGTAAGGGTTGTCGTATCCATAGGGATTGGATTAAATTGTCGTTAAGTACCGCGATCGTCATAATCGAATTGTATCTACACGCTCCAATTTTAGGGGTTTTGTAATAATAAACTAAACTAAAATACTAACTAATTAAATTACAATACTAATATGACGTTAATGAGAATATATTATCTAAGAATTGACTTCGTTCACTTAGACATGTCCATTTTAGTCTAGTTTACATTAACGGTATTCAAACTATCCGACAATCTAGGTGTTGATCTTAAGATTTTGATGAACAATAAAATGTTGATGTTTTTGGTGAAACTAACGATTTTATTGAGTGTTTTAGTTTATATGTTCTAATGAAGATATTATCATGGAGAAGTTGATATGGATGCTAGATAATAAAGAGACTGACAATGATGACGAATACTAAGAGTTTGAAGAAATTGAAAAACCTAGGGAAAACAACTCAGGTTAAATTTTTACTCTTAATGATTTGCGATTAGGATCACACACGACACAAATTATATTTTTTTACAAATATGTGTGTTTTTTATAGGATTCTAATTAGTTAAATTATTTGGTCCTATGTGTAATTGAAAAAGAAACATTGATAATGAATTAAAATTGAATTTAAGAATTTAGTGGAGCTAACCAAGAAAAAAAATCAATTAAAGGGGTAAAAACATCGAAGAAAATGAATTAAAATCGAATTAATAGAAGTGTTCCAACAATGGTCAATCAACTGATAAGTCGACCTGAGATTATAAGGATAACTTTTTGGATCATTCGGTCGACAGGTGAGTCGACTTATGGAACTCTCTAAATCGTTCGGTCGACAGGTAAGTCGACCTGTGCTTAGAGGATGAACTCTCTAGATTGTTAGGTTGACAGGTAGGTCGACTTGTGAAAGTCTCTGCATCGATTGGTCAACAGATAAAGGTTGGGCGGTCGACCAATGGGTGAATAGTTTTTGGCTTGGGCTACGTCTTGAATTGGGAGGTCGACCGGTGGGTGTTGGTTGGTCGACCGACGACCTGTTTCAGGTTTTGAGGAATTTCGGATTTTATTCAAAAACTAGCCGTTAACTAGCCGTTATTTGTTTACTTGATTTAAATATCTTAGGGATATGTATATATTTAAGATATGATACTCTTATTTGAATATTCCTGTAGATATGGTTCAAGTATTTTAGATATCTCTCAATTTGGTGCATGTAATTTTTTCTATCTTATCTAATTGAGATTTAGTAAAAGTGTGAGGGATTAAATTGAATGTTTTAAAAGATATATTTAAGTGAATTATGTCAGGGTTGAGTCTTAATGATATAAGAGGGTTTATGGAGTAATTATTTGTCATGATATATGGTAACTAGCCATTAGAGGGCTTGTTATAAACCCCTATAAATAAACCTGCGTTTTTTAGGTTTAAAAAATCCAAGAATAAAAATCAATCAAAATTCAAGAGCTATTCAGTTCCTGAGATTTCTGAGAGTCATCATTCTAAAATCATACTGAGTGCATTGTGAGATCTTTCTTGATATTTGTTCTTGAGAAACATTTGCTATGGATTGTTGGTACTACCGATCTGAAGTGTCATTTATATTCTAATCATTATTCTTTCGGTGGATTCCTGGTGAGATTGTTCAAAGTCATTTTGCTTATTTTCTATTATTATTATTATTATTATTATTATTATTATTATTATTATTATTATTATTATTATTATTATTATTATTATTATTATTATTTTCTAGGAAGTTGATCTTTAAAATTGTTTTTCGATTTTTTATTGAAAAATATTTTTTGAAACAATTTCTTTAGAAAATCTGATTACGTGCTAAATTACTTGCTACCCGTTTTTTGTTTAAAATCAGATTTTGAATTTCCTCAATTTATTTCTATCACTAGTTTCGGGACATTAATTGAGTATTAATTAATTTGTGGTGGTAGAAGTTCCGAGTGGGAAGAACTTATCAATTTTTCAAATTGGTGAGTTGTGTGTGGATTACATACTATTGGGAGTGTCTAATCAGGGGTAGCTGGTTTTAATATCTTTCGGTAAAGAGATTGAGGTTTTGATCTTTGCCTAGAGTATAAAAAGATTAGGTTTTAATTCTTTCTTTATAGAATTGTGAGTGAATTCTAACGGTTCAATTCTTACCGGGTAAAAGAATATTTGGAGCGTATTTATATGAGGTTTAATTCTTGAGTCTCAGGTATAAAAAGAATTAGGTCGTGATTCTCTCTATAATAGAATTAGGTTAATCTTTCACCTGGTAAAATGATAGAGATTATTCCTTAGCCTATGGAAAGGAATTATAAAGGTTGATTTTGAGCCTACAAAAGAATCATTGTGAGTGGTAGCGCGCAAATATGTCGCTAGTTTCACTTGCAAGTATACGAGGTCAAGTTTTAGTATAGGTAGGGAGAGTAGGGGTATCATGTCCACAGGGGTTGGTTGTGATTATTATTGAGTACCGCATTTATCATGACCTAACTTTATCTAGGCTAAAACAAATGTAAATAAAATTAATCTAAACTAATACTAAAATACTAATTAAACTATACTAAGACTAATTTGAGATGTTTGAGGGAAAATCTTGCCTAGGGATTAACTTTGTTTACAAAAGCGTGTATGGTCTCGTTTTAGTTTATGTTAATGGCGTTCGGGTATCCGACAATCTCGGTTCGTAAACTCACTCGCTACCTCTCCTGAGTCTAAGACGAGTGAATACATGACTTCACGTCAATGAAGAAGTCCCCCTCAACATCTTAACGATGCTAAGTCACGTGAGTCTCACCCCAACGTCATTGATTGCACACTTTCTAATGCCCTCCCAGGTCATTAGATTGTTGTGTTGTATTTACCCTATCGACAATCTCAGCTTGTAAACTTCTCTACCACCTCTCCTGAGTGTAAGATAAGGGAATACATGGCTTCGATTCAATGAAGAAGCCCCCCCTCAATGTCTTAACGACCCTAGGCCACGTGAGTATTGGCCCAACATCATAAAAAACACAATCGAAATTAAATAAACTCAAACAAACAACACTTTTATAAATTACATTAATCCCTAGACAAAAACCTGTTTAGCTCATGGTCATAGCAGGTTATACAATGAAAATAGAGCTAAACATACTCAAACAACAATCCTAAGTTAAGAAATAAAGAAAGGAACAATAGAAACTTAGTCTAGTCTGAAGATTTTTCGTTAAAAACGTTTCAAGATCGCTCCCCCTTATTTGCTACGCGATATTCTCCTTAGGATTTGAATGAACACTCCTTAAACCTCTCTCTAAAATATCCTAATTCTAATGGATCTCTAATGGCCGGAGGAGAGGAGATGAGGGGGTATAAATAGGGAAAATATCTAAAATAAATATCTAACCTATGCAGAGGTGACCGCGGCGGCGGTGGGATTCACATCCGCTGTGATGGGTATGTCGGTTCAATGGTCGCCTAGGTAGTGAAATAGTGATCCAAGTCTCTGCATTCTGACTACCTAGGCGGTGAAACTGCAGTGAGTTAGGGTTGGCTTTGAAGTTTGACCGCCGCGGCGGTGGCTGCATGTTCTGAATTTTAGTTTTTTTACCCTTTTTCTACCGTTCTTCCACCGTCTTTGATCCGATGAGATCATTTTTTTTTCCGTTTTCATTCCGTTTCCCCTCAAACACCTGATTTATACAAAAACATATTAAAACATACTAAACATACTAAAAAACTAACAATGTTCGGATTGGAAATAGATAGGTAATTTACACCTATCAAATACCCCCAAACTCAGAATTTTGCTAGTCCTCGAGCAAAACACCCACACAATAAAAGAAAATATAACAACTAAAAATGAAAAATGAAAAAATACGAAAAATAAATATTTGAAAGTTTTGAGTATCATCTACCAGCTAAACGAAATATCCTTCATCGGCCCCCAATCCTATCGATTTCAGGCATAAAAACACACCATGTAGTGTTATTGAATTTCAACATTTATAATAGTAAGATCCGTTATAGATCCTACTAAATTGTGTGTGTGTGTTTAAGACTCAAATATATAACTATCCATTAATTAGATTGGATTATCCACCATATAAGAGCATGGCAAAAAAACTTCGAAGGTATAGGGAATCCATAGGCTTGACCCGGGATCTATTCTCCACTAATGTAGGCTCGGAAGTTCGAAAAGATCAATAGGTCTTGGTTCGGTTTAGGACAAATGGCCAAGGGTAATTTTGAAAGAGAAAACGGGTAAACATCATTAACTTGACGTTACCCAAGGCACATCGTTTGGCACCCTCACACTCGAAACCCCATAGATAAATTTGAAGCAACCCTGAACATATATTAAGAAAAACATACTCACTTGTCAAAAAGAAATAGAAAATAAAAACCTTATTTACATTTTATTTTATTTTCAACGAACACACCCCCAAACTTATTCGATTGTTACAATTTAAGGGGTGTGTGAAAAATGAACAAAAACAACAAGTGAGTACTCGAATACCAAACCAATCAAAAGTTTTCCCTAAACCCAACCGCTCACATCAAGTAGCATAATGAATGCTAACTTGATTCACTCACTTTGTGCCATTGGTTTAGCGATGTAGGTTTGGAAAAAGTTCAATCGGATAGGGTATTTGTTTAAGTGTTCGAAATTGAAATGACTATTAGGCTTCGATAGAGTAACGAGTAATAATGATATATCAGGGTAGGCTTAAAAGGATCAAGTGAGAAAATGAATACCTAAATCATGTCTTCTGAACTATATCGCCTAGGATTTCGCCTCAAATTTCCCCCGGATCAAGTTCTAGAAACCCTAATGTCATGAATTTAGGTAATAGATAATCGTTTTCAAATCAAATAGATGGATATAAAATGAGTTTTCGTGCTTGTGTAAGTAGGATCTATAATAACTATTACTAAAACATAACGTTGAGCATACAGAACATACATGTATGAGTTTTACGCTTGACCTCAATAAACAACCAAGGGATAGACTCATCATCGGGTAATGGCCCAGATGATGTCAAAACTCAACACGTAACCCAAAAACTATCCTAAATAGACATGCACACGTAGAAACAATAAAACATACTAACTAAAACATAAATATAGATACGACACATCACACCCGACTCAAACAGGAAATTCCCATAATAACCTAGTTAACGATCCCAATGACATGATAAAGCATTATAATGAAGGCGAGGGTTTAGAACACGTACCTGGGAGGCGAGATAATCTCGCCTCCAAATCAAATCAGTTGCGACGGATCTAACTTATTTTTTTCCTTGGGTTACCTCCCAAGAAGCGCTTGGTTTATGGTTGTCAGCCCGACATGCCGAAGTGCTTGTGAAAGAGTGGCTTCCGCCCATACTACGTGTCAAATAACACTACATACGGGTCTTGGTTATCAACGCCGTCAAGCTTGGCAAGATATTTCTTTGGGTGGCTCTAGCTTTCAACAGCATGCCTCACCAGCTCATGTACTTGGTGGGCATGAAAGATCGTTGCTGTTGGTGGAAAAGGACAAGTGAGCCACATCGGATCCTCGTAGATGTAATCGTCTTGGATCAACTGCGGCGTCACAAGCTGGAATTCGAACGGTGAAAATTCACAACGATTAATATGTGAATTTTCATCGCCGTTTCACACTTGAGGTGTTGTATCTTCATGATTTTCTTCGATCTCACCTAAGTACCTCCCGCTTGTCTCTGGTCCCTCCCAGTGGCTTTCATAATCGGATTTAACTTGTTTGTCTCTCTGTGCCACCACTCTTGTCTCGGACTCAACAAAGCAAAGAAGATGATCAATTTGCATCTGCAAAGACGTTACAGTCTCATCGATGTCAGCGCAGACCATCTCGATATGATCTCGATATCGCTGCAGGTTCTGAATTTCAGCTTCTTTACCCTTTTTCCACAATTTTTCCTCCGTCTTTGATCCAATGTGATCATTTGTTATCCGTTTTCATCCCATTTTACCTCAAACACCTGATTTATATAAAAACACATAAAAACATATTAAAACATACTAAACATACTCTAAAACTAATAATGTTCGGATTGAAAATAGATAGGTAATTTACACATATCAGTGAGGATTTGGTTCCTACCTTTAAAGGGATCTTGAGTTTAGTGGGTGTGAGTCTCCGTGGGGCTCGGGGGATTGGATTAGCCAATAGTAGTTTGGTGAACCAGTATAAATTTTTGTGTGCTACATTATTTATATTGTTTATATTTTGTTGTTTGGGTGTGCACCTAGTTGATAACACATAATACGCTGCTATAAAAGATAATAATTAATTTTCGGATAATATTAATTGTTTGATTTTTTAAGTATTATATTCTGATAATTTTTAATACTATCCAATTCAGCCCCCTCTTGGGTAGCTCACTGGGCCAACAATTGGCATCAGAGCTAGTTTAGCTTGATACACTTAGCTAACAAAGATCACATGGCGCACACAATAGGCACACTAGCTGAGGGGCAGTCTATGCACCTATTAGCTGAGGATGCTAATAAATACTCGAGAGTTTTAGGTTGTAAGTCAACAAACGAGATGTGGGACAAGCTACAAGTTACCCACGAATGGACAAGTCAAGTGAAGCAATCGAAAATCAACGCTCTTATGATGAAATTTGAATTGTTCAGAATGGGAGAAACTGAATTGATTCAAGAGATGTATACTTGTTTCAACAATATTTGTAATCACTTGAGTCAACTTGGAAAGCCATACTCCATGGAGCATAGAGTTCGAAAGGTCCTAAGATCTTTGACAAAAGTATGAGAGTCGAAGGTAACTGCAATTGAGGAAGGTAAGGATCTTGGAAAATATGAAATTATTGATCTCATAGGCAACTTTATGACTCATAAAATGGAGATTAAAGGATATGAGGATGACACCAAAAATAGAAAGAGGAAATCCTTGTCGCTAAAGGCTCAAAAAATTGATAAAGAGGATGACAGTGATGATGAAAGTCTTGATAGTGAGCAAGAGAAAGACGTGGTGATTCTCACAAAGAATTTTGGAAGAATGACTCGGCATACATTCCGCGGGAGAATAAACTTCAACATGAACAATGTGGAATGCTACAACTATCACATGACCGGTCACTTTCAAACTGATTACCTTGAATTGAAGAAGGACAAAGAAAAAGAGAAGAAGAAGAAGAAAGAGAAGAAGAAAGAGAAGAAAAAATGAAAGAATAGCCAGAACAAATCTATGAAGGCTACTTGGGATGATACCAAATCAAGTAGCTCCGAAAAATCAGAAAGTGAAAAAATGTCCATGTTTGCATTGATGACCACTGGTGGGGAGGTAACAAAATGTTCAAGTTATTGTCGTTTAGATTTTGATAAACTATTTGATGTTTATCAAGAACTTTCGCATGATTATAAAAACTAGTGTTCTAAAATAAATGCTCTTCAAAGTACAATTTTACATTAAATAAGCAAGTAATAGACTACGAATCTAAAAATAATGAATTGAAATCCAAGATGTCGAATTTTCATTCAATTGTTCTCAAATTCATCGTCGGTGAGAATAACTTGAAAATGCTTTTGGGAATTTCACGTGGTATTTTTGATAAAGCCGGTATTGGATTTTAGGAAAATCTTAAACAAAAACATTTTCAAAAATTCTTTTCTAAAATCAAGGATCTTGTTAGATGTTTTAAATGTAATGTTGTGGGGCATACTATTCGTAAATGTTTTGCTAAAATGTCTATCTGTAGATAAGTTTGGATTCCAAAAGGAAGTAAAATTATCCGGACTAACAAGATCAAACCCAGGTAGACTGGGTACCACTTAGGAACTATTTGAGGTGCTCCTTGTAGGTTATTCTAAAGGCATAAATAAGCAAGGAAAAATAGTTCCTAGACAACAGTTGTTCTCGACACATGACAGGAGATAAATAAAAATTCACATCTTTGACACCTAACGATGGAGGTCATGTGACTTTTGGAGATAAACGCAAAGGATAAAATTATTGGTATAAGTAATTTAGGTAATGGTACTACTATTATTAAAGATGTGTTATTAGTTGATGGACTCAAACATAATTTACTTAGTATTAGTCAACTATGTGATAAGGGCTATAATGTAATATTTGATCATGATAAATGCATTATTAAGAATGGTTATGATAGTAGTATCTTGTTAGTTACATCACGTTTTGAAAATGTTTATACTTGCTCATTTGATTATTTTACTTCTCAAAATTTATTCTGCTTGAATGCTTTATCTGAAAATAGTTGGTTATGGTATAGAAGACTAGGGCATGCTAGTATGGAGCTAATTTCTAAATTATCTAAGAAAAGTCTCGTGCGTGGCCTACCTAATTTGCAATTTGTGAAAGATAAAGTATGTGATGCATGTCAACTAGGCAAGTAGTCTAAATCATCATTTAAGAAAAAGATGCATACGTCCACGTCTAGATGTATTGAATTGTTGCATCTTTATTTATTTGGTCCAAATTATGTTGCTAGTCTTGGTGGTAAGTTTTATGCCTTCATAATAGTTGATGATTATTCTAGACTTACCTGGCTATTTTTCCTTGCTAAGAAAAGTGAGGTTGCTTCTATATTTTGCTAAATTTTGTAAACGTGTTCAAAATGAGAAGCAATGTTCTGTTATTAATATTCGTAGTGACAAAGGAAGAGAGTTTAAGAATGTTGATCTTATCAGTTATTGTGATGAGCATGTTTATGCTCATAACTTCTCTGCACCAAGATCACCAGAACAAAATGGTGTAGTAGAAAGGAAGAACAGGACGCTACAAGAAATGGCCAAACCATTGCTTAGTGAAAATTGCTTACCGAAGTACTTTTGGGCCGAAGCAATAAGTACAACTTGCCATATGCTGAATTGGGTATCAATTCGTAGAGGGTTTGATGAAACCCCATAGGAAATCTGGAATGGTAAGACTCCTAACATTTGCTATTTTAAAGTATTTGGGTGTAAATGCTTCATTCTGAATGACAAGAATAATCTAGGTAAATTTGATGATAAATCTGATTATGGGATTTTCCTTGGATATCCTACTAACAATAAAGCTTATAGAGTTTATAATAAACGTACATTAGTAGTAGAAGAATCTATGTATGTTATATTTGAAGAAGCTAACCCATTTTTGTTGAGAATGGTTTTGGATGATGATGATGCAAGTATTTTGAATAACCAAAACCAAGGTAAAAATGTGACTAAGGAGTCTCGAAATGAGGATGAGTCTAAGGAAGAGGATTTGACGTTACCACGAGTTATAAAGACGGTACTGGGACATTCGGTAAAAGAAATTATTGGTAATTTCGAAAGAGCTGTAAATACTTATTCCTCTATTAGAAATATAATTAATCTTGCTTCTTCTCTTAAAATAAGCCTAAAAATGTAAATGAGGCATTGATTGATGAATCTTAGATTTTCGTAATACAAGATGAGTTAGTTCAATTTAAGCGGAAGAAAGTATGGTGTCTTGTTCCGAGACCGGATTTTTATCTTGTTATTGGTACTAAATGGGTTTTTCGAAATAAAAAGGATGAGTCTGGTTTGGTAATTAGAAACAAAGAAAGATTAGTAGCACATGGCTATAATAAAGAGGAAGGAAATGATTATGACGAAACCTAGCTCCTATGGCTAGATTAGAATCTATTAGAATGCTACTTGCTTTTGCATGCTCAATTTTAAGCTATATCAAAGGATGTTAAGAGTGCATTTCTAAATGGCTTCCTAGTGGAAGAAGTTTATATGGAAAAGCCTCTGGGATTTGAAGGTGATAAATTTCCTGATCATGTATTTAAACTTCGTAAGACTTTGTGTGGGCTCAAACAAGCTCCTCAAGCTTGGTATGAGAGACTTAGCTAATATTTGATTGAAAAACGTTTTTGAATGAGTATTTAAGATATAACACTATTTGTTAAGCAAACTCACTCTGATCTCCTATTAGTACAAAGTAATTTGATGACATTATTTTTGGATCTACTAATGAGGATCTTTGCTAAGAGTTTTCTAAGATAATGCAGGTCAAATTTGAAATGAGATTGATGGGAGAGTTGAAATTTTTTCTTGGGTTGCAAATTAAGCAAACCAAAGAGAGGATATTCATAAACCAAGCTAAATACACTAAAGAGCTATTAAAGAAATATGGCTTGGATAGTGCTAAAGAATACAAAACTCCCATGGCAACGGCTACAAAGATAGACAAAGATGATACGGGGAAAATTGTTAATCAAAAAATGTATCGAGGTATGATTGGTAGCCTATTATACTTAATTTCTAGTAGACCTGATATCATGTATAGTATTTTTTTATGTGCTAGACTTTAGTCTTATCCTAAAGAATTGCACTTAACTACGGTTAAGCAAATTTTTCAATATTTAAAGGGGACGACTAACCTAGGATTATGGTATCCTAGGGGGAATGGTTCTAAATCAATAAGTTACTCCGACGCTATTTTTGTCAGTTGTAAAGTTGAGAGAAAAAGAACAAGTAGGTAATGTCATTTGTTAGGACATGCTGATAGGTGTAAAATACTTATCTAATTCTAAACCGAATTTGCCAGTTTTCGAGTATTTTATTGGAGTTTGAATACCTTTTTCGCTATTTTTATTAGTCAGGAGAAGGGACGTAAACAATCGACAAACCGAGCGAAATGGTGGAGAAAAGGGTAGCCAAAAAGATGAAAAAAAAGAGATTTCAAAGAACAGCACAATTCCGCCTAGGCGAAGTATCCACCGCCTAGGCGAAAATTCATTAAAAAGTTGTAAATGCTGAAGAGTTGAATTTCGCCTAGGCGAAGTTTCTACCGCCTAGGCGGAAATCCGTCAAAAGGTTGCAAGGGCTGAAGTATCGAAATCTGCCTAGGTGAAGTTTCCACTGCCTAGGCGGAAATCCATCAGAACGCTGGAAGTGCTGAATTGCTGGAAGAGCTGCACTGCTGTAAATTCGCTTAGGCGAAGTAGCTACCGCCTAGGCAGAATTCCGTTAGAAAGAAAGGGGCCCAAGAAGTTAGTCCTTCACCAAGGCAAATAAACCATCACCTAGGTGAAATTCTAACTAACTTAAACTCTGCCTAGGTGAAGATTCTACTCCTTAGGCGGAATTTACAGAATAGCCCAAAATATCTGTTTAGATATTTTTGAACCCCTAGGCCTATATATACCCCTTTCCCACGTTTGAAACAAGGAGTTGAAGAACCCTAACCCTAGTAGAAAGCTCTTAAGCTATATTTTGAAGATCAAGAAGGAGGTTCATCATTCGGACAAAGAAGGATCACTTGTGGATCGATCATTAGCGACAGTGAACCGTTTCACTTCCAGATTTGATCGTTTCTATCTTGTTTTTATCTTTGTAATCACTTTTTCATATCTAAGAATGTTGAATCCCTCTTATTTTGTATGATATATGACTAAGATCATATAGTATTAGTTAAATGTTACTTAGGTGTAGTTGAAATCATGTAATTGTTAAGTTGAATGAATTAGTGTTACTTTAATGTGTTGTTTGTCTAAATCCGATTGGGTTTAACATTATTCTTGATATTATGCTTGTATTGATAAATCGGGAATACAGGGTTTGACACTCGGGATAGGTAACCCTGGATTCGGACTAGGGTAAATACAACGTGACGTTCTAACGACCCGGGAGGGCGTTAGAACGTATGCAATCCATGACATTGGCTAAAGACTCACATGACCTAGGGTCGTTAATGCGTTGAAGGGGACTTTTCCGTTGACACGAAGTCGTGTAATCCCCCGTCTTACACTCGGGAGAGGTAGCTAGAGAGTTATTGATACAGAGATTGTCGGAATAGATAGAAAACCATTATAGCTAACTTAATGACTTCGATTATGCATTATGTGAAAGAAATCTATGCCTAAGTAATTAGTGTAATTAGAACTAACTTCATAGTTGTCGTTTATCTTAGTATATTAAATAGAAAACAAACAAAATTTGATTAGTCGAGATAAGATGAAACTATCTAAATCGCAATACTCAATCGAATTACCTGTCAGTCCCAGTGGAACGATATCCAATCTTACAAGATCCATTATATTAAAACTAGACCTCGTACACTTTCGAGTAGTCCAAATTACTGCGACGAGGATGGTTGTGAATCCTCGCGCGTACACATGCCTTGGTTTCTTGGTTAAGCAAGAAACAGATTTTGATTGCCTTATCCACTACTAAGGCTGAGTATATGGCAGCGGGTAACAGTTGTGCTCAAATTTTATATATTAAGAAACAGTTAAATGATTTTGGAATCTGTATGGAGGAGGTCTTGATTTATTATGATAATAAAAGGGTGATTTGTTTAAGTAAGAATCCTACACAGCACTCACGAACTAAGCACATAGAGATTAGACATCACTTTATTCATGATCACATTAAGAAAAAGGGACATTGTTATTGAATATATTGATACCTCTGATCAGCTAGCTGATATTTTTACCAAACCATTATCGAAAGATTAATTTGTGAAAATCATTTGCGATTTGGGTATGGCTAGGCATAACGATGTATGCTTCGAGTAGTGTTTCTTTGTAGTTCCCCTTTCCTAATTTTTTTGGGATGACAAAGGGGGGAATTAGTTGATATTTTAATGAATATCTTAAGGGGATGCTAGAATTATTTTGTTGAATATCTTAAGGGGGGGTTTATTATATATTGAAATTTGTTCTTTGTTGAAAATCTTATGATTATCTTCATTACTTTGCTTGAACGAGTTAAAGAACCCGTCCTCGGATTTAGGGGGAGTGTGGTTACATTTTTGTTTTGAAGAAAACGTCAAAGTTAATTGTCATCATAAAAAGGAGGAGATTATTGATCTTAAGATTTTGATGGACAATTAAATGTTGATGGTTTTGGTGGAACTAACGATTTTATTGAGTGTTTCTGTTTATAAGTTCCAAGGAAGAGATTATCATGAAGAAGTTGAAATGAATGCTAAATACTAAAAAGACTGACAAAGATGACGAATAGTAAGAGATTGAAGAAATTGAAGAACCTAGGGAAAATAACTCAAGTTAAATTTTTACTCGTAATGATTCCCAATTAGGATCACACACGACAAAAAATATTTTTTTACAAATATGTGTGTTTTTGATAGGATCCTAATTAGTTAAATTATTTGCTCCTATTTGTAATTGAAAAATAAACATTGATAATTAATTCAATTTGAATTTAAGAATTTCGTGGGGCTAATTGAGAAATAAATTGATTAAAAGGGCGAAAAGGTCGAAGAAAATGAATTAAAATCGAATTGAGAGAAGTGTTCCAGTAATGGTCAGTCGATTGATAAGTCGACTTGAGGTTATGACGATAACTCTCTAGATCAATCGCTTGACAGATGAGTTGACTTATGGAACTCTTTGAATCGTTCGGTTGACAGGTAAGTTGACTTGTGCTTAGAGGATGAACTCTCTAGATCGTTAGGTCGACAGGTAGGTTGACTTGTGAAAATTTTTGTATCGATCGATCGACCAATAAAGGTTAGGCAGTCGACTGATGGGTGAATAATTTTTGGCTTGGGCTACGTCCTGAATTAGGCGGTCGACCGGTGGGTGTTGGTCGGTTAACCGACGACCTATTTCAGGTTTTGAGAAATTTCGGATTTTATTCAAAAACTAGCCGTTATTTATTTACTTGATTGAGATATCTTAGGGATATGGATATATTTAAGATATGATACTCCTATTTGAATATTCCTATAGATATGGTTCAAGTATTTTAGATATCTCTCAATTTGGTACATGTAATTCTTTCTATCTTATCTAATTGAGATTTAGTAAAGGTGTGAGGGACTAAATTGAATGTTTAAAAAAGATATTATTAAGTGAATTATACTAGGATTGAGTCTAAATAATATAAGGGGCCTTATGGAGTAATTATTTGTCATGATATATGGTAAGTAGCTGTTAGAGGGCTTCTTATAAACCCCTATAAATAAATTTGCGTTTTTGAGGTTTAAAAAATCCAAGAATCAAAATCAATCAAAATTCAAGGGCTATTCAGTTCCTGAGCTTTCTAAGAGTCATCATTCTAAAATCATACTGAGTGCATTGTAAGATCTTTCTTGTGAAACATTTGTTGTGGATTATTGTTACTACCGATCTGAAGTGTCATTGCTATTCTAAGCATTATTCTTTTCATGGATTTCTGATGAGATTGTTCCAAGTTATTTGCATATTTGCTGTTATTATTATTATTTTCTTGGAAGTTGATATTTGAAATTGTTTTTCGAATTTTTATTGAAAAATATTTTTTTTTTAAATTTCTTTAGAAAATATGATTACATGCTAAAGTGCTTGCTACCTGTTGTTTTTTTTTTTTTTGTTTAAAATCAAAATTTGAATTTCCTCACTTTATTTCTATCACTAGTTTCGGGATATTAATATAAGTACTAATTAATTGAGTTGTGTGCGAATTAGATACTATTGGGATTGTCTAATTTGGGGTAGATGGTTTCAATCTTTTCCAGTAAAGAGATTCAGGATTTGATCTTTGCCTATAGTATAAAAGAATTAGGTTTCAATTCTTCCTTTAGAGAATTGTAAGTGAATTTTAACGGTTAAATTCTTACTAGGTAAAAGGATATTTAGAGCATGTTTATGTGAGGTTTAATTCTTGAGCCTAAGGTAAAAAAAGAATTAGGTTAATCTTCCGCCAAGTAAAAAGATAGTGGTTATTCCTTAGCCTGTGAAAAGGATTTGTAAATGTTGGTTCTGAGTTTGCGAAAAGAATCATTGTGAGTTATTTTCTAATACTCTCCCTTTCTAACGTCTAAACAACATTGATCATATGAGTTTTGCCCCAACCTCACGGATTGCATACTTTCTAATACTGTCCTGAGTTATTAGATCGTCACGTTGTGTTTAAACCTTAGTCCGAATCCGTGGTTACCTCTCCCGAGTGTCAAACCCAGATTTCTCAAACCAACCAATATATCATCACAAACATGTAATAGAAGTAGTAAAACAGTAAGCATAATCAGATACAAATGAACAATCGTTTACAAAACATCGATTTATTCAAACAACGTTTTAATGAACTACATCAAACCCTAGACAATATATGTTTAGCTATACATGGCCATAACCAAATATTCAACTACAAACAAGATAAACAACATCAAAACAACCAACCAAAGCTAAGAAGTAAAGAAAGAAACAAGGGAGAGTAGCCAAATTTAAAAAATCGACGCTTCCACGTTTGTAAAAACTGCTCCAATCTTGTTTTCTCTTCTCCAAATTGGGTTATCCTCTTGCTTAGTTTATCTTGGAGATCTTAAAATGTCCCAAAAAACATGTATCAAGTGATGGGGAAGAAGGGATATTAAATGGGATCCAAAATATCAAAGAAAATATCCTAAAATATCTTTGCCAGGTGGTGTCGGACCGCTACAACGGTGGGAAGCACGGCTACAGCGATGAGAAGTCAATAGGCACTAACATTTGACTGTTGCAGTGGTGAAGGCCACTAATGTAGTGGTGGAGGCCATTGCTGCAGCGATGAGATCCTTTACTGCAACGGTGGTTGGGAAGAAAGGTTTCTGCATTTTGATTGTTGCAGCGGTAAGCCTGCAGTTTTTGAACTAGTTCTTGTGGTTATCTATCATCTTGTTCATGATTACCTTAATTTTCTAGTTAGTGGCCTCTACTGCTCCATTCATTTTTCGACAGTAGGACGCAAAATTCTTGTGTTCTACTTAGAACTGAGTACAAATGGCTTTCATCATACCTCATTTCTAGTTTTGGTTATTATTGGAAATCAAGGCTTGGGGTACTCCATAGCGTGATAGGACATGCTCCTTGAGGAACTTCGTTACGATCTTCTAGGTAACATGGGTAAGCGCAATCGCCTCTACCCACTAAGTGATATAGTCTATAGCCACTAGGATGAATCGGCGTTCACTTGGTGCCATTGGCGTAATTGGACCTATAGCGTCCATTCCTGACATAGAGAAAGGCCATTGGGCCATCAGGCAAGGCATGTCTTTTGGGGATAAATGGATTTAGACATTGTGTACTTGGTATTTCTGACATCTTCTCACGAAATTTATGTAATCACCCTCCATGGTTAACAAAAAAATGGCCAGTTCGTAGGGTCTTTTCAAAACCATGAACCCACACATGTGTGGTCTGCACACTGCACCATAACCATCCTTCAAGATTTGTATTGCTTCTTGATTGCCCATGCACCTTAAGAGACCTAAGTCTGGTGATCTCTTATATAAGGTGTTGCTGCTGAGAAAGAATTGACCCGCTAGTCTTCTCAAAGTTCTTCGACTCTGGCTATCGGCTCTTTTAGGATATTCTTAATTTCTTAAGAACCTTCGGATATCTACATACTAAGGTTCTTCGTCTTCTTTAGCCTCTACCAAATCACAATGATCTGGTTGCCAGTATATCTTGACATTTACAGGAATCACCTAGTCTTCTTCATTGATCACCGATATCATAGATGCTAACGTTGCAAGGGCATTAGCGAAATCATTCTTAAGATGTGGTACATGCTCTAACTCAATCTTTGAGAAATCTTCACAAAGGTGAAGTGAGTAATTGTTGTACCAAATCAACTTGGCTTCTTTCGTCTCATACTTGTCGGTGATCTGGTTTATAATCAACTCTGAGTCCCCGTATACTATGAACTTTTTTTTTTTAGATCTTGGCCAACTCTAAACCCATGATACAAGCTTTGTACTTGGAGGTGTTGTTGGTATTAGTGAACTTTAGCTTAGGTGCAACTAGAAAGTGTTGACCTTGCGATGAGATTAGGACAACACCGATTTTGGCCCATTTCGAGTTGTTAGCTCCATTGAAGTACATTTTCCATATTTACTCCTCCTTATTTCTTGTTAGAAATGTGATAGTATCGTTGGGAAACTTAGTGTCTATGGACCTTTTGTCGGCTCTTGGGTTAACAACAAGTTGCTTGGCAATTTCTTGACCTTTGATTGCTTTCTTAGTCACATATACAATGTCTAACTCAGTAAGTAGAATTTTGCACTAGGATATTCTTTTGGTGAGCATAGGCTTCTCAAATATATACTTCAAAATATCCATTTTAGCAATCAAATGGGTAGTAAAGTACAATAGATAGTGATGTATCCTTTGAGCAGTCCAAGCTAACGCACAACAAGTTTTCTCTAGTACTGAGTATCTTTCTTCATATGGGGAGATTCTTTTGCCGGCATAGTAAATGGATTGCTCCATTTTACTTGAAGTGTCATGTTGTCCCAACATTGCACCCATTGAAATTCCTAGGACGGTGAGGTATATGAACAACAATATTCCTTGTTGGGGTGGTACCAAAACAGGTTGGTTCATTAAATAGGCCCTGATTTTCTCCAAGGCATCCTGAGATTCTTTATTGCATTCCCATTTGATTCTATTTTCAACAGCTTGAAGATCAGCTCACAAATTGCTGTTAGTTGCGAAATGAAATGGGCGATAAAATTCGATCTCCCAAGGAAACCACGAATATGCATGCATGCTGATATGCACATATGAAATAGTATTGTTATTATTATTATTATTATTATTATTATTATTATTATTATTATTATTATTGGTAGGGAATTATTTATGCTTGAAATCAAAGACATAATCCTTGGATGTTATTAAATCATGATTATGGATTTAGATTCCAACTAAGCGTAACTCTCTTATGAAGTCCCCAGTAGAGGGGCCAGTTGACGCACCCTAGATTTCGATAGCGGAAGAAGTGGAGAATTGGAAAGAAGATGAAAACGAGTTTTAAACCTTCCTCTCTAAGTCATCCAAATCTGTTAATTTTGAAAATGGGTTTTCAAGGGATTTTCTAGGCGTCGGTTTTGAAAAACTTCTTGGGCCAAGATTTTATGTTTAAAAACATAGTCACCGCCTAGCATGAGGTTAAATGGTGTACTATGTCAATGGGATTTTTGAAATTCATTTTTACTTTCAAAATAACTCTTGTTTTGACTTCCAAAGGTCTGTGTACTTGAGACATTCCTTAAGTTCAAGAGTTGTTATGCTTGGAGAAGGTTTTACGTACCCCAAGATACACATCCATAAATAGAACCTTGGTCTAAATAGATATTCACTGTTAAACAAATCCAAGCCGTTTTCTGTGATTACTTTAAACAAGAATAAACCCCATTTTCAAAACGTTTTATCTTTCTTTGTAAATACTACAACTAATACTAGTCATTGACACCCAATAATAGTTTATATAGACAAAAATGTAAATATACAAACTATACTAAAAGAAATGAATATGTTTTTTGTATTTTTTTGAGACCGAACCTTATACAGGTTTCCTACGTAGCTCAAATTAATGAGAATCAGGTCCTCACGTAGTTCATTCCTATTAGGGTAAAACTGATTTTATTATTATTGGTGACCAAACCCTTATGTGGGTTCCCTATGTACTTTGGGTGGTAACCAAAGATTTGGTCATCACGTAGTTCATTCTTGTTTAAGTTGAAAGTTGGGTTGGTTTAAGTTGATTTAGGTTGATTACTAGTTGTGAACAACATGAATCACAACCTTAGTGTTGATGATATTTTAATCGCTTTGAATTACTTACAAGTGCACGAGGTCAAGTTTTAATAGTATAACACAAGTAGGGTTGTCGTCGTATCCACAGGGATTAGATTAAATTGTCGCTAAGTACCTCAATTATCGTAACCGAACTTTATTTAGGCGTTTCAATTCTTAGTTTTTGCAAAAATATAAAACTAAACTAAAATAATTAAACTAAAATACTAAGAATGACGTTTATCGAAATAAATTATCGAGGGATTAACTTCGTTCACTTAAATGTGTTTCTTTCAATCTAATTTATATTAACGGTATTTAAACTATCAGACAATCTAGGTATCGAAAACTCGCTCACTACCTCTCCCGAGTATAAAATGAATGAATATGCAATTCGTGTCAACACCGACATCCCTATCTAGCGTCTAAATGATTACATGAGTCTCGACCCAACCTCACGGATTACACACGTTCTAATAATCTCCCAAAATATTAGAAGGTCGTAATGTGTTTAAACCCTAGTCCGAATCCAGAGTTACCTCTCCTGAGTGTCAAACCCCTTATTCTCAAATCAACAAAAATATCATAACAAGCATATAATAGAAGTAAAGAATGGTAAACACAATCGAATAGGGATGAACAACCATTCACGAAACAACGATTTACTCAAATATGTATATTAGTAAACTACATCAATCCCTAGATAATAAACGTTTAACTCATGGACATAACCAAACATTCAACTAAAAACGATATATACATGATCAAACAACTAACAAGAGTTTAGAAATAAAGAGAGAAACAATGGAGAATAGCCGATATATGAAGAATGGATGTTCCACTTCCGTAAAATCCGGTTCGATCTTGTTTTCTTTTCTAATTATGTGTTTCTCTTGCTTGGTATGATCTTAAGCTCCCAAAAATGTCCAAAAAACGGTCTTGGTCTTGTGGGAATGAGTGGGAATCAAGAGATATGCAAATTGTGTAACAAATATCCCAAAATATTAATGTTAGCTGGTGCCAAGTCACTGCAACAATGGGAAGGCAGAAATTCACTATCAGATCACCACTGTAGTGATCAAACCATTGTTGTAGCGATGAGAAATGTTCATTGCAGCGATGCTCAAGGCAGTGTCGACATCAAGTTCTTCTTTTGGCCGTAACTTTCTTGTCCAAACTCCGATTGAGATGATCCAAAAATCTATGGAAAGCTAACATATAGATATACAACTTCCATGTTTTCAGAGTTTTCAAAATCGGATTGCATCATGGTAAACAATGGCCTTGAAGTTACAACTCCTAAACCTATTTTGCATTTTGTTTCCCATTTATTTATAAACCTACAAAACAACACAAAAATATATTAAACTAACAAAACTACTTGAAAACACAAAAATATTTGAATATAAAAGTACTTGATTTGTTGATAATTAAACCACTCATCCAATACCCCCAAACTCAAACGTTTGCTGGTCCTCAAGCAGAAAGACTCACACAAGAAAACAAACTACTACAACGAATTAACAAACTTAAATACTAAAGAAGAAAAACTCAAACGAACATAAACTGACGCGTTAGTTTTGAATTTCAACTAATCGACCAAAACATTTTCCCTCAACAGCCCCCAATCATATCGAGTTCAAGAATAAAACCGCACCATGTGGTGTTCTAGAATTTTAACATTTAATAACAGTAAACTCCATTCTACATCCTTTCCAGGTGTGTATGCGAAAACTCAATTATATAACCATCCAAAGACCGGATTGGATTATCTAGCAACAAAGTTCATGACTTAACACCGATAAGGTATAGTATTTCCGCATACCAGATTGGGTTTTACTCTCCACTAATGTAGGCTTAGAAATTCAAAAAGATTAAAAGGACTTGGTTCGGTTTCTATCAACTGGACAAGGGTATATTTGGAATATAAAATAGGTAAACAACATTAACTTAACGATACCCAAGATACAACGCTTGGCTCTCAATCACACTCATACCCACAAAGGCAAATCCAAAACAACCCCGAACTTACTTTTAAAATGTAGTACTCACTTGTCTAAACAAACAAAAACAAAACCATATTTATAAATTTTTTTAACCACACCCCCAAACTTATTTGATTTGCATAATTTCAGGGGTGTGGAAATATGATAAAAAAATGAACTGCTCACTTCAAGTAGCATAAACAAATGCTAACTGGTTTTGAACTTAAATCGTGCCTTAGGTTTAGCGACAGTGGTTTGGAAAAAAATTAATCAACTAGGCCATTTGATACATGTTGAGAATTGAAACAACTAACAGGCTTCGATAGGGTAACAAGGGGTAAAATATATTATATGGAAGGCTTCAATGGCTCAAGCATTCAAAATGAATGCTTAAATCATATCTCCTGAACTACCTCGCCTAGGATTTGACTTGGAATTTTCTCTAATCAGGTTCTAGAATCTCTTAAATTACCATGAACTTGGCTACTGGATAATTGACGTCAAATAAATTGGATAGCCAGTACATTTAGTATACGTTCTCGTGCAAATTAGGATCCACAATGACTTTTACTAAAACAAAATGTTAAGCACACATAACACACATGAATGAGCATTACCCTTTGACCTCGATAAACAAGTAGGGGATAATATCATCATCGGGTAATGGCCCAGAAGAACTACAAAACTCAACACACAAAAACAACTACTACAAACATAAACACTCTTATACTAATACTAAACAAACATGCATGAAATTAAACAACAAAACATTTAACAACTAAACATGCATGAAACTAAACAACAATTTACTTAAACTACGCAATATTTAACAATTATGTAACTTAATTATTTAACCAAAAAAAAGTCATTAAACAATAAAAACATATGAAACATCAACATCCCCCCAAACTTAGACTGGTCAATGTCCATAGTGACCCAACATCGAACTCAACAAATGGCATATGGTATGGCAATAAAGGGGTTATTAAACACGTACCTGGGAGGCAAGACAATCTCGCCTCCAAGTGTAGTTGGCGGTAATGGATTGATTTATCTGAAAACTTGGGTTTCCTTTCAAGAAGAACTTGGTTTAATGTCCTAGGCTTGATATGGAGAAGGGCTCGTCAAAGAGCGGCTTCCGCCCATAGTATGTGTTATATAAGACAACATATGAGTCTTGATTTAGAACGCCCTCAAGCTTGGCGAGATTTGGAAATGATCGGCACGTGCTCTCAGCGTGACTCGGCTCCGTCTTTTGTGTTTGGGAAGCTTGAATGAATGGAGTTAAAGGTAGTGAAGAACAAGTAAGCCACATCGGATCTTGGTAGATGTGATTGTCTTGGATCGGTGGTGGGAACACCAATTGGATTTCAAGAGGTCAGTGGTAGCGCGTAAATATGTTGCTACTTTCACCACAAGTATACGAGTCAAGTTTTATTATAGGTAGGGGGAGTAAGGGTATCATGTTCACGGGGATTGGTTGAGATTATTATCGAGTACCACGATTATCATAACCTAATTTTATCTAGGCGATAAAAAATGTATATAAAATTAATATAAACTAAGCTAATATAACTAAATTTAATCTATTCTAATAATATGAGATGTTCTAGGGAAAATAATTGTCTAGGGATTAACTTGGTTTACAAATACGTGTTCAATCTCGTGTTAGTTTATGTTAACGGCGTTCGACTTATCTAACAATCTCGGTTCGTAAACTCACTCGCCACCTCTCCCGATTGTAAGATGAGTGAATACGTGACTTCGTGGCAATGAATAAGTCCCCCTCAACATCTTAACGAGGCTAGGTCAAGTGAGTCTCACCCCAACGTCATTGATTGTACACTTTTCAACTCCCTCTCGGGTTATTGGATCGTCGCGTTGTGTTTAACCTAGTCCGAATTCGGAGTTACCTCCCCTGAGTGTCAAACTCCGTATTCTCTATATATCATTCTAAGCATAAAAACAATACAAGAATGATAAACACAATCAAAATAACGAAGAACAACCGCTAACAAAACATAAACTCAAATAAACAACAAATTCATAAATTTATATTAATCCCTAAACAACCCATGTTTAGTCAATGGCCATAACCCATGTAAAATGAGCTAAACATGCTCAACAACTACCAAAAGTAAGAAAATAAAGAAAATAAATGGAAGAACTTAGCCGATATCCGAAGATTTGGCACTAAAATCGTTCAACAATCGCTTCTTTCTTTTTCTTCTTCCTCGAGTTGTGAGCTCTACCTTAAAAATCTCTTAACCTCATACTAAATATATTCTATGGGCTTAGGGGTGATAAAAATTTGAAGAGATGAGGGGAGGAAGGGTTTTATAGGGCTCAAAATATCAAAAAAATATCTAATCCTGCGTGCAGAGTATGTCGTTTTGATGTTCGCCGCAACGGTGGAGACAATGGTGGGTTTAGGGACTTCTCTGCAGTTTCACCGCCGTGGTGGTGGATCTCATTTCTACGGCGATGGATGCATAGAAATATTAGGCCCCTCTCTACATATTCACCACCATGGCAGTGGTCTGGACGCCGCGACAATGGGCTGCTATTCTGAATATTGCCTTCGTGTTTGTTTTCCCACCGTTCTTGATCCGATATGATCGTTTATGACCTATTATCTTACCATTTCACCCCACACACCTGATTTATATCAAAAACACATAAAATAAACTATAAAAATACTTTAAAACTAACAAAATCGGTTTGGGAATAAATAGATAAATCACACCTATCAAATACCCCCAAACTTGGAATTTGTCTAGTCCTCAAGCAAAACACTCACACTAAAATGAAAAACACAACTAAATTAAATAACATGAACAACCTAAACACAAACAAGCTAAACATAATGATATGCGAGTTTTGAATTCTTCTATCGACCAAGTCATTTTTCCCTCAACAACCTCCAGTCATATCGAGTTCAGGTGGTAAAACCTACCATGTGGTGTTCTAGAATTTCGACATTCAATAATGGTGAACACCATTCTAGATCCTGTCAACGTGTATGTGCGAGACTCAATAATATAGCTATATAATGACCAGATTGGATTATCCACCAATGAAACTCACAACCTAGACCTTAAAGGACTAGGATTTCCATATACTTGATTGGGGTCTACTCTCCACTAATGTAAGCATGGAAGTTTATAAAGATCAAAAGGACTTGGTTCAATTTGGAATAATTGGCCAAGGGTATTTTGGAATAGAAAACGAGTTAATGCTGTTAACTTCATGTTACCCAAGGCTCAACGCTTGGCACTATTACTCTCGAACCCCCATAGATAAATTGAAACAATCTCGAACAAACATTTAATTCTGACGTACTCACTTGTCAAAAGAAACATAAATTTAATGATATTTACATAAGTTTTTTTTTTCAACTACCACACCCCCGAACTTATTCGATTTTTATGATTTCACGGGTGTGGTTAAAATGAAAGAAAAATGGCAAATGAGTACTCGAATACCGAACCAATCAGAAGTTTGCCCTAAACCCAACCACTCACATCAAGCAGCATATACAAATGCTAATTTAAATTACTCAAATTGTGCCTTTAATTCAGCGATTTAGGTTTGGAAAAATATTAATTGGCCAGGATATTTGCTTACGTGTTCTGAATTGAAATGTCATTTAGGCTTCGACAGGGTAATGACGGATAAACATATTACATGGTAGGCTTAAAAGGCTCAAGCGACAAAAAATTGCCTAAATCATATCTCCTGAACTACCTCGCCTAAGCTTTCGCCTCAAGCTTCCCCTCAATTAGGTTCTAGAATCCTTAATTTGTCATGAGTTTGGCTAATTGAGAATTGTCCTCAAATCAATTGAATAGAAAAACATTGAGTCTATGTGCTCGTGCAAATTAGGATCTACAATAATTTTCACCAAAATGCATTGTCAAGCACACAAAACACAGATGCATGGGTATTACCCTTGACCTCAAAAACAACCAGGGGGTAATATCATCATCGTGTAATAGTCCAGATGAATGCAAAACTCAACATGTAACAACAACAACACAAAAACATTCTAAACTAAACAAACATGCAATACGGTAAAACAGTAAAACATACTAAAATCCTACACATCAACTCCAAACTTGAAACAGACAGTGTCCTCAGTGACCCAATCATTATTCTCAACATATAAAATATAAGCATGTTGACGAAAGGCGTTTAGGACATATACCTGGGAGGCGAGAAAATCTCACCTCGGAATCAAATTGGCTGTGATGGATTTAATTTATTTTATACTTGGGTTGCCTCCCATAAAGCACGTGGTTTATTGTCCTTGGCCTGACACGTAGAATGGCTCATCAAAGAGTGGTTTCCGCTCATAGTAAGTGTCGTACAATACTATATACGGGTCTTGGTTCAGAATGCCCTCATTACTGGCGAGATAAGGCTCTAATCGGCCCAAGCTTTCAACAAGATGCTCCACCAGCTCATGTACTTGGTGGGCCTGGAAGAACGTTGCTAATGGCGGCGAATGATAAGTGAGCCATATCAGATCCTTATAAATATGAGCGTCTGGGATCGATGGTGGCCTCATGATTGGGATCTCCAATGGTAACAAATCATAATCGTCAATCCATGCTTGGGTTCTTGGCTCATTTGGATAAGCATAGTTGAACTCTCCCAAGCTCATTCTACTAGTTTCCGGCTCCTCACGGTGGCTTTCAATGCATGTGGTGTTTGTATCTCCTTGTGCCATCGCGTTTGACTTGGCCTCAATGAAGCATATTAGCTTACTGATTTGCGTCTACAAAGACGTTACGATCGCATAAATTTCAGTGCAAATCGTCTCAATGTTGTCGAGATGATCCTCGTGCTCATTTAGCCGGCCATTCGCCTCCCTCCAAAATTCCTAAGTCTCCCCAATAAAATCAGCGAATATTTTCTCCAAGATGGGGGAATTATCCCCCAAGCTTTGGTAGCTTGTTGAATAATTCCAACACTGAAAATCATATTCTGCCACATCTTCCAGTACTCGATAGGCTTCGTCTGCGGTTAGATGGTCAAAAGAGATGTTACCATTTCCTCCTTCAACCCACGTTCTGGTTGTGGCTAGTAACCCATCGAGGAAGTTTAGTAGTTGACACTCCCTCGGGAAACGATAGTTTGGAAACCAGAGTAGCAAATCCTTGTATCGATCCCAAGCACAGTAAAATGGCTCAGAATCCCGTTGAAAGAAATGCATCAATACTTATTGATTTAACATCGTCAAGTACCCTGCATAAGAAATAAAAACAAAACTACAAACAAAAATTATACACAAAAGAAAGGCCTAAAGTACAATCGGGTTATTTACTCTCAATATCGATAACAAACTAAAATCCAATCCCCGGTAACGGCGCCAAAAACTTTGTAGCGTGTAAATACGTCACTACTTTCACCACAAATATATAGGTAAATGTTTAGTACAGGTAGGGAGAGTAAGGGTATCGTGTTCACAGGGATTGATTAAGATTATTATCGAGTACCGCGATTATCATAACCTAATTTTATCTAGGCGATAAAAAATGTGTATAAAATTAATATAAACTAAACTAATATAACTAAATTTAATCTATTCTAATAATATGAGATGTTTTAGGGAAAATAATTTTCTAGGGATTAACTTGGTTTACAACTACATGTTTAATCTTGTGTTAGTTTACGTTAACGACGTTCGACTTATTCGACAATCTCGGTTCGTAAACTCACTCGCCACATCTCCCAACTGTAAGACGAGTGAATACGTGACTTTGTGTCAACGAAGAAGGCCCCCTAAAAATATTAATGATGCTAGGTCATGTGAGTCTCGCCCCAATGTCATTGATTGCACATTTTCCAACTCTCTCTCGGGTTATTAGATCGTCGCGTTTTGTTTAACCTAGTCCGAATCCGGGGTTACCTCTCGCAAGTGTCAAACCCTGTATTCTCTATATATCATTCTAAGTGTATAAATAATACAAGAATGATAAACACAATCAAAATAACGAAGAACAACTGCTAACGAAACATAAACTCAAACAAACAACGAATTCATAAATTTATATTAATCCCTAAACAACCCATGTTTAGCCAATGGACATAACCATATATACAATGAAAAATGAGCTAAACATGCTCAAAAACTTCTGAAAGTAAGAAAATAAAGAAAAGAAATAGAAGAACTTAGCCGATATCCAAAGATTTAGGGCTAAAACTGTTAACGATCGCTTCCTCCTTCTTCTTCTTCCTCAAGTTGTGAGCTCTCCCTCAAAAATCTCTTAACCTCACCCTAAATATATTCTAAGGGCTTAGGGGGTGATAAAAATCGAAAGTGAGGAGGAGAGGACGGGTTTTATAGGGCTCAAAATATAAAAAAAATATCTAATCTTGCGTGTAGAGTGACCGCCGCGGTGGTGAGTATGTCGGTTTGATGTTCGTTGCAACGGTAGAGACAACGGAAGGTTTAGGGACTTCTCTACAGTTTTACCACTACAGTGGTGGTTGTATAGCAAGATTAGGCCCCTCTTTGCATATTCACCACAGCGATGGTGGTCTAGACACCGCGGCGGTGGGCTGCTGTTCTGAATATTGCCTCCGTGGTTGTTTTCCCATTGTTCTTTCGCCGTTCTTGATTCGATATGATCATTTATGATCTGTTATCATACCATTTCACCCCCACACACCTGATTTATAGCAAAAAGAATAAAAATATATTAAAACATATGAAATAAACTTTAAAAATACTCTAAAACTAACAAAACCGGTTTGGAAATAAATAGATAAATCACACCTATCAGTGAGAACTCCAAATCATCTTCTGATTTGTCATCAAAGAATAATTCTTGAGCCTCGTCCTCTTTTGAATTATCTTCATAATGCACCACCAAAGTCCTCCCACTTGCATTCGGTTCCTCATAGTGGCTTTCACGGATGGATGTGTCTTGTGTGTCTCTCAGTGCCACCACTTCTAACTCGGCCTCAATAAAGCAAATAAGTTGACCGATTTGCGTCTCAAGAGACTTTACGGTTGTATCAATTTCAATGCAGGTCATCTCAATATTGTCAGGACGGTCCCCATGCTCATTGAGACGGTCATTCATTTTCCTCCAGAAAACCTGAGTCTCTCTCATAAATTCAATGAACATTTCTTCTATGGTGGGAGAAGACTCCATATGTTGGTCTAGGGTGTCAATCCATGGTGCTGAAATAGTGGAACTATCCCCCAAGCTTTGGTAGGTTGTTGAATAATTCCAACTCTGACAATCAAACTCTACGATGTCTTCTAATAACCAATAGACTTTGTCCATGGTTAGGTCGTAAAAAGAGGTGGTACCATTTCCTCTTTCAACTAAAGATCTGGTTGCGACTTGTAACCCATCGAGGAAATTCAGTAATTGACACTCCTTCGGGAAACTAAGATTTGGAAACCAAAAGAGCAACTCTTTATATCTATCCCAAGCACAATGAAAAGACTCGAAATCCCATTGAGAAAAACTCAATATGACTTGTTGATGAGACATCTTCAAGCACCTAGTAAAACAAACAAAACTAAAAACACCAATTAAAAATAAAATAAATGCCTAAATTAAAATCAAGTTACTTATTCACAATATCAACAACAATCTAAAAACCAATCCCTGGCAACGGCGCTAAAAAACTTGTTACCGATATTTTAATCGCTTTGAATTACTCACAAATGCACGAGGTCAAGTTTTAATAGTATTGGAAGAGTAGGGTTGTTTTATCCACATGGATTGGATTAAATTGTCGCTAAGTACCGTGATTATCATAACCGAACTTTGTTTAGGTGTTCCAATTTTTGGTTTTTGTAAAACTATAAGACTAAACTAAAATACTAAGAATGGCGTTTATGGGAATAAATTATCTTGGGATTAACTTCATTCACTGAAATGTGTTTGATTCAATCTAGTTTACATTAACGGTATTCAAACTATCCAATAATCTAGGTACCGAAAACTCACTCACTACCTCTCCCGAGTGTAAACTGAATGAATATGCAATTTTTGTCAACACCGATATCCCTATCTAGCGTCTAAGCGATTACACGAGTCTCACCCCAACCTCACAGATTGCACACGTTCTAATAATCTCCCGAAACATTAGAATGTCGCGATGTGTTTAAACCCTAGTACAAATCCAGGGTTACCTCTACCGAGTGTCAAATCCCGTATTCTCAAATCAATCAAAATATCATAACAAGTATATAATGGAAGTAAAAGAATGGTAAACAAAATCGAATAGAGATGAATAAACGATAACGAAATAACGATTTACTCAAACGTGTAAATTAGTAAACTATGTCAATCCATAGACAATAAACATTTAGCTCATAGCCATAACCAAATATTCAACTAAAAACGATACATACGTATTTAAACAACCAATAAGAGTTTAGAAATAAAGAGAGAAACAAGGGAGAATAACCAATATCTGAATAATGGATGGTTTCACATCCGTAAAATCTGCTCCAATTTTATTTCCTCTTCTCCAATTATGTGTTCCTCTTGCTTGGTATGATCTTGAGCTCCTAAAAATGTCCAAAAAACGTTTTTGGTCTGCTGGGAATGAGTGGAAATCAAGAGATATGCAAAATATCTAGAAAATATCTCAAAATATCAATGTCAACTGGTGTCGAGTTGCTGCAGCAATGTGAATAATTGTTGTAGGAAGTGGAAGGCAGAAACTCATTGTCGGATCACTGCTGCAGCGATGCACAAGGCAGTGCCGATACCATGTTCTTCATTTGGCCATAACTTTCTTGTCCAAACTCTGATTGAGGTGATTCAAAAACCTGTGGAAAGATAATATGTAGATATACAACTTTATTGTTTCAAGATTTTCCAAAATCGGATTGCATAGTGGTAAAAAATGGTCTTGAAGTTTCAGCTCTTGAATCGATTTTGCATTTTTTTTTTCCATTTATTTATAAACCTACAAGACAACACAACAATATATTAAACTAAAAAAAATACTTGAAAACACACAAATATTTGAATATAAAAGTACTTGATTTGTTGATAATTAAACCACTCATCACTTAGCAAGTTATTATAAATTGATTTTAAGTTGTGAACAACCTGAATCACAACCTTAATTAGTTTATTATTAATCATTTTTTTAAGTTGTGAACAACCTGAATCACAACATGACATGTACATAAGCTCTTTTATTTTGTCAAGAACATCTTGACCAAACTCTTTTGTTTTGGTTAGTTAGTGTTAGTCTGTGAGTTGTTATTTAGAAAATGAAAAGAAATACCATATATTCATGCCAATCCTACTTGTAACTAAGGAAAACAGGAAGGTTTCAAAAGAAGAATCATACATATCCCCGAAGGAATAAAGGCCCTATCTTTAACTTGAGTTCTTAGCCACAATGGTCTATCTGTGTAGTGTATATATATATATAAAGGTGTCAGCCCTTAAACTAACTTGGTTGTGATCTTAACGTTTAGCAGAAAGTAAATCTGGTTATTAGTAGTTATATAGTTAGTATTAACAGTTAAAAAATAGTCGGTTTAAAGTTCTTGAGAGAATCGTAGAGAATATATATAACTCATGGTTTGATTGTTGTTTTATTTGAATCCTCACATTATCTTAATACGTTCTCGGATTATTTGGGTCCACACATGTTCTTAACATGTTCTCGGACGTTCTTGAGATAGTTTTGTATGATTTGGACATTTTTTGTTATTATAACATGAATTAAGTGTTTTTTTCATTATTTATGTGTTTTATGTGTTATGTAAAGAAAATTAATCGTATGAACTACATGATTATGCTAAGTACAAGGAACATACACAATATTAAACCAAGATCAAATGGGGTTTTGAAGAAACATACCTACTTAGGGGATGTAGTCTTCCCTAAGTGATTACCTTATTTTCCTCCTTGATCATCTTGGTTAGAACTCGATCAGTCATCGTTGATATTTTGAGTTCTTGCTCTAAGAACATCAAGATCACCCTACTTACGGGAAGTGGTCTTCCTTAAGTAGCTATCTTCCTTTCCTCATTGAACTTTGTGGCTTGACGTTGATCGGTGATTGTCTTCCTTTTGAGTTCTTTCTCTAATAATCTCAAGATCAACCTCCGGGACTAGATTTCAGTCGAATAATGACGTGTTATTAGAGAGATTTGCTCAAAAATCCTAGCATCTGAGACTTGGCTCACGTTTTAGAGAGAGAAACATAGCATTCATTGCTTGAAAATATGGAGACCACAATACCCCTATTTGTAGGCTGGGGGCCTATGCATTTATATCTGCATAAGCTATCCCAGCCTCTTCTTTGGGGGGGTGTTTAGCCTAGGGGATATGCTATCTTGATTTGATATTGTTTTGTGTTAAACGAATTTTTGGTGGAAGGAAAGATCTTCAAAGATCTAGTAATCATGACCAAATATCTTCCTAGATTTGGTAATGATTGGAAATCATTACCTGTCTTCCAATTCTATGGGTTGCACATGGGTGCATTAATGGCACGATGTGCCATATCCGGTTCGGTTTAGGGGCTAAGTACTGTTGTGATAAACTATGCACTAGGAATACTCGCAAGTGCACGAGGTCAACAAGTAATAGAGTGATCCGAAGATCAAGTATCGTCCATTGGGATTTATCGTTAGAACAAGCTAAGCACTACAATTAGAATAATCCAATTTTATCTAGACTATTAATGATTTGAAAGGTGTTCCAAATATTAAAACAAATTATACTACAATACTTGGAATAAATTCGATGGGAATGGATTATCTAGAGATTAACTTCGTTCACCCATACGTGCTTGATTTATTGTAGTTTACACTAATGGTTATCAACCAATTCAACAATTGAGATTTCTAAAACTAACTCACTTCCTCTCCCGAGTGTAAAGTGAGTGAATATGTAATCACGTCAAAACCGATATTCCTATCAAGAGTTTAAATGATTACATGTATCTTTCCACAACCTTATGGATTGTACAAGTTCTAATAATGTCCTGAAACATTAGAACTTGTGTTGTGTTTAAACCTAGTCCGAATTTGGGGTTACCTCTCCTGAGCGTTAAACCCCGTATTTTCTAATCAACCACAATATCATATACAAGCATCAATGGATATGATAAAATGGTAAACACAATCAAATAGAGATGAACAACCATTAGCAAAACATAGATTCAATCAAACATAATAGTTGTGAACTATATTAATCCAAAGAAAATAGAGGTTTAACTACACATTGTTGGTTTCAAACATCCAACAACAAATGAGGAACACATAATCAAGACAACAAACCAGGCTTTGAAAATGAAAGAGAGATTGCAAGAGTAGAGATCCAAATCAGAAGTGTGGATGATTCAACTTTTGCAAGACCCGCTCTAAGCCGCTTCCCTCTTTTCCAATGGTGATCTCCTTAATTTAGTCCTAAAGTAGGCTCCCAAAAACATCCCAAACAAAAGAGGAATCAACCTATATTTATAGAATTCCTCAAAAAACCCTAAAAATGGCTGAAAACGTGTTGCCAGCTGGTGCAACGGTGCTATAGCACGTAAGGAGCACACTGCAGCACACAAGGAGCAGAATGGCCTGGTAGGTAGGAGTGTGTTGCAGCGCGCTATGGTCAGAAGGCATAAACAGGGCGCACTGTAGTGCACAAGGAGTGTGCCTTGGGAAAAAACACAAACATAGATATTTTTCGCTCGTTTCTTCCCCGACATTCTACCGACGAGCCTGATTCGCAGACGTTTTCACCTAAAACACCTTATCTGCATAAAAACAAATAAAAATGATTGAAAACACTAATAGAACACTCAGAACCTACCAAATTTGTAAGGAAATATATAAATAAATATCAATATATCAAATACCCCCAAACTTGGAATTTTGCTTGTCCTCGAGCGAAAACACCCACACAAGAAAACAAAATTACCACAACGAATTCCGGAACACCAATACAAAAGAGGAAAGACACAGATGAACTAAAAACAATGATGTGTGAGTTTTTAATATCAATAAATGACCAAAAAAAATTTTCTCAACAACCCCCAATCATTTCGAGTTCAAGAATAATATCGCACTTTGTGATTTTCTAGAATTTCAACATTCAATAATGGTATATACCATTCTAGATCCTTTCAAAGTGTATGTTCTAAGACTCTCGTTACACAACCATCCAAAAATCAGATTGAATTACCTACCAACAAAGTTCATTACTAAAACTGAAGAGGTATAGGATTTCCATAAGTCAGATTGAGTTCCACTCTCCACTAATGTAGGCTAAGCAAATTTTAGAGATCAAAAGGACTTGGTTCAGTTTTTAACAACTAGCCAAGGGTAAAATTGGAATATAAGACAGTGATGCATCATCAGATTAAAGATACACAAGGCACGACGATTGCACCTCAACCACACTCATACCCACAAAGAAAAACCCGATACAACCCCAAACTTACTTTTTTTTAAACTTGTAGTACTCACTTGTCGAAGAAAACTAAAACAAAACAACAAATACAGTTTTTTTAGCACACACCCCCAAACTTATTTAATTTGTAAAATTCCTCGGGTGCGGAACAACGAAATATTAATAAGTGAGTACTAGAATACTGAAACAATAAAAAATTCGCGCAAAACCTAATCGTTCACTTTCATTAGCACAAATAGATACTAATGAGATAACAACTTGACTCGTGCCTTTGGTATAACGACAATGGTTTGGAAAAAATTTAATTGGTTAGGGTATTTGATGCGTGTTCAGAATTGAAATTGTTAAAAGGATTCGGTGGGATAACGAGGGTAAAAGGTAGGTTTCAACGGTTCAAACGATCAAAACGAATGCCTAAATCACCTCTCCTAAATTACCTCGCCTTGGATTTCACCTCGAATTTCCCCCAATCAGGTTCTAGAATCCCTTAAATTTGTCATGAACTTTGCTAACTGGATAATTGGCGTCAAATCATTTGGATAGCTAGTAGATCGGGTCTAATTGCTCGTGCAAAATAGGATCCACAATGTCCTTTACCAAAATAAGATGTCAAGCACACAAAACACACATGAATGGGTATTACGCTTGACCTCGACACACAACTAGGGGATAATATCATCATCGGGTAATGGTCATGAAGAACAACAAAACTCAACACACAAAAACAATTAGATACAAACACACTTGATCCTAAACTAAACATATATGCATGAAAGTAACTTAACAACAATTAAACTTAAATTAACACAACCAACAAACAAATGGAAAACAAGAAAACATACAAAACATACAGAAAATCCCCCTCCCCCCCCCCAAAAAAAAAAAAAAAAACTTAAAATGGGTAGTGTCCACCAATGACCCAACTTCAAATTCAACAATTGGCATGTAGTAGGGTGAAGAATAGGTTTTTGAACACATACCTGGGAGGCGATAAATTTTAGTCTCACCTCCTACTAATCGTCGTCATGCATTTAGTCCCCATCGCCTCCATGATGGAAGGGATTTTGTGGTGCCTACTGAGATGGGTGCACAGAAGACGGTCGAAGATGATCCGAGAGTGGGGGTATTTGGGGATATCTGCTCATGTCATAGTCGGCAACCATTCCGAAGTATTGGAAAGCTTGATGCATCGATTGGTAGCACGACATTTGATAATCCCGGAACTCAACATCTTTATTTTGCAACTCAACAGAGTAATGCCATAGATCTTGAATTCGCTCGCCTTGCTAGATGATAGGTGTTATCCACCTACATATTTCCAAACCAAATTAACTTAGTTTTCGAGCATTTATATAGTCTTTTATTATGTTTTAATTAGTTTTCATACTTTTTGTATAAATCAGGTGTGTGGGGGCAAAAAGATAGGAAACTGGAGTGAAAACGATGAGATTGAACCAAAAGCAATCGAAGAACGGTGGTAAAACAAGCTCGGGGGCAAAACTGTGAATAATCCCACCGCCACGGCAGTAAAGAAGCTGAGAAAGGAAAATGTTACTGATGGACCACTACCTAGGTAGAGAAACCCACCTCCTAGGCAGAAATCCAACAAAGGAAACAACAATAGGCAACTGACAGCCCACCGCCTAGGCAGAAATCCAGCAGAATGTTCTTCCTCGTCCACCGCTATCTTTATCACCGCAGCGGTCACCAACTGTACGCTCGAGGATTCACAACCATCGTCCTCGCGGTATTGACTACTCGCAAGTATATGAGGTCTAGTTTTAATATAATGGATCTTGTAAGATCAGATATCAATCCACTGGGATTAACGTGTAATTTGGTTGAGTATTGTGATTTAAATAGTTTCATATTATCTGGACTAATCATAATTTGTTTGTTTTCTATTTAATATACTAAGATAAACGACAACTATGAGTTAGTTCTAATTACACTAATTACTTAGGTATTGATTTCTTTCACATAATGC
Organism: Eucommia ulmoides; assembly: GCA_016647705.1. Classification (NCBI taxonomy): domain Eukaryota; kingdom Viridiplantae; phylum Streptophyta; class Magnoliopsida; order Garryales; family Eucommiaceae; genus Eucommia; species Eucommia ulmoides. The sequence goes on from CM028335.1 coordinate 39,652,044, forward strand.
ATAATCGACATCATTAAGTTAGCTATAATGGTTTTCTATCTATTCTGACAATCTCTGTATCGATAACTCCTCCGCTACCTCTCCCGACTGTAAGATGGGGGATTACACGACTTCATGTCAATGAATAAGTCTCCTTCAATGCCTTTACGACCCTAGGTCGCGTAAGTCTTTAGCCAATATCATGGATTGCATACGTTCTAACGACCTCCCGGGTTGTTAGAACGTCACGTTGTATTTACCCTAGTCCGAATCCAGGGTTACCTCTCCCGAGTGTCAAACCCCGTATTCTCGGTTTATCAATACAATCATAATATCAAGAATAATGGTAAAGACAATCGGATTTAGACAAACAACACATTAAAGTAACATTAATTTCATGCAACTTAACAATTACATGATTTCAACTACACCTAAGTAACATTTAACTACTACTACAAGATCTTAGCCATATACCATACAAAATAATAGGGATTCAACATTCTTAGATATGAAAAAGTAATTACAAAGATAAAAACAAGGGAGAAATGATCAAATCTAAAAGTGAAATGGGTCACTGTCGCTAATGATCAATCCATATGTGATCCTTCTTTGTCCTAATGATGAATCTGCTTCTTGATCTTCAAAATATAGCTTAAGAACTCTATACTAGGGTTAGGGTTCATCAACTCTTTTTCAGACGTGGGAAAGGGGTATAAATAAGCCTAGGGGTTCAAAAATATCCAAACAGATATTTTAGCCGGTTCTGCGAATTCTGCCTAGGCGGTGGAAACTTCGCCTAGGCGGAGTTTAAGTCGGTTATAATTCCTCTTAGGCGATGGTTTCTTCGCCTAGGCAGAGGACTAACTTCTTCTCTTCATTCTTTTTGACGGATTTTCGCCTAGGCGGTAGAAACTTTACCTAGGTGGATATTCAGCAGTTCAGCACTTGCAGCATTCTGACGGATTTTTGGCTAGGCGGTGGAAACTTCGCCTAGGCGGATTTCAATACTTCAACCCTTGCAACCTTCTAATAGATTTTTGCCTAGGCAGATTTGCGTTGTTCTTTGAAACCTCATTTTTTCAACTTTTTTGCTACCCTTTTCTCCACCATTTCGCTCAGTTTGCCGATTGTTTATGTCCCTACTCCTAACTAATAAAAACAGCTAAAAAGATATTCAAACTTCAATAAAATATTCGAAAACTGGCAAATTCGGTTTAGAATTAGATAGGTATTTTACACCTATCAAATACCCCCAAACTTGGAATTTTGGTAGTCCTTGAGCAAAACACCCTAATGTTAAATAATACTAACTACACTAATAAGCTAATTTCTAAACTAAAAATAAGTAATCATTAACAAATAAGAAGTACACACCTTTGAGATTTAAGTTCAATCAAAGAAACCATGCTATTCTTCTCTCAACAACCCATAATCAGATCCGGTTAAGGAATAACACACACCACGTGGTGTTCCCGAATTTCAACACTCAGTATCAGTTAAAATTATTTTAGATCCAATTGAAATGTGTGTGTGTGAGAACTCGGATATATAACTAATTAAACAATGGATTGGATTATTCAATGAATAAGGTCATGACTTAAACTTGTTAAAATATTCAGAAAAGCCATATGCTTGACTGGGCTCAACTATCCACTAATGTAGGCTCGGACATTCACCGAGATCAATAGGGCTTGGTTCGGCTTTGGAGAACGACCAAGGGTATCGTAGAAATAGAAACTCGTTAAAATTTTAACGATACTCGAGGTACAAATGCTTGTCGCTATATCTCTCTCATAACCCCCTATCTTTGAAGATATTACCCTGAACAAGATTAAGTAAACTTGTATTCACTTGTCAAAAAAACTGAAATTAAACACTATATTCACATAGTGGTTTTTGGTTTTTTTTTTTTTTTTTTTTTTCTTTCTTATAGACAAATACATACACCCCCAAACTTATTCAATTTTATACAATTTTAGGGGCGTTTAAATACAACTAAAGGATTAACAAGTGAATACTCTTATACTTAACCAAAAACATTTAAACTGAAACCCCGATTGCCCGCTTCAAATTAGCATAATCTAATGCTACTTGTTTTCACTCAATTTTCACTTTTATTCCTAGCGACAATGGTTCTGAAAGATTTACTTGGTTAAAGTATAGAAACAAGTTCAGAAGTAAAAATTTTATGGCTTCGACAGGAGAACGAGGGAATAAATTTTCAGGTTAGTTTCAAACGGTTCGGGAGATAAAAATGAAGGCCTATATCATGCCTCCGGAATTACCTTACCTATAATTTTCCCTCAAGCCTCCCCTAGTCAAGTTCTAGATTCCTCATTTCTGTCACGAACTTATTACTAAATAATCGACGTCAAATCGTTCAACTAATTATACAATGAGTTTATGCGATCATGTGATTTAGGATCAAAATAATTTTCACCTAATCGACATGCTAAGAACACAACACACACGTGAATGGCATTACCCCCGACCTCAATATGCAATTTAGGGGGTAATTTTCATCATCGGGACATGGTTCGGACGAACTTAAAAACTTAGCATGCACGTACAACTATATTCATTAACATATCTACTCTAATTCTACAAACTAACATTACTTATGGTAATGATCCTTACACATGCATAGCTAAACATTATACATGCATAACAAAAAGAATTTCAAAATTTACAAAAATTTAACATTAATATCATTATAAACAAAAATTTGTACACAATTTTTTTTTTTGTCCCATTTACATCAAAAACAATTTCATCCTTCCTTCATATCCCATCCAAAAAAAACAAAAACTATATGCTTGCATATCATATACCCCCAAACTTGAACGAGGCAGTGTCCTCACTACCTAAGCAGTGAACCCAATAGCAAAATAGAAATATACATATTGAAAACTGGGGCGGGCACATACCTAGGAGGGAAGACATACAATTTTAACCTCCTACCGTTTATTATGGAGGAGATGGCGATGGCGGCTTATCAGTTTCGGAAGGCAGCACGGGCGTATAATGCGCCATGTCGATTTCGTGATGTTCGAATAAAACTCTTTGGTTTTGATCTTGTTGTCGAATGTAGTTATCCATGTAGCACCCCATCCGAGAAAAATTAGCTTGGAGCTGGCTCATATTGGACTGGAGACTACGGACATCTCATGAAATCTGGATGAGTTGGCCACGGCGAGTTGTGGGCGTCAGTGGCTCCGAAGGGCCGACTTCTTCCTCTTCTGGACCCTCTTCTCCTTCACCTGGTCCGCCTTTCCACAACCTATTAATCATTGAAAGATCGAGTGGCTTTATAGGTGGAAAGGAGCTTGTGGACGTGATACGAACTCCGACACGTTGAAAGAGAGCGGTGAAAAAGGAGGGAAAATGAAGGTCACCCTTCGTCATCCTAAAAGGATGAATTATGGAAGAATAAATATGCCAACCGACGTTGACAGGCGTCCCTCTATCAATGCCGTATAGCATAAATGCTCACTCCTTGGAAACATCGGACACATGGGTGGTAGGGAGTAGATTGGCACAGATAAATTGATGCCAAATCTTGGGGATCGATTTCAGAAACCGCGCCTCGAAGATTGCTTGACCTTGCCATGTGTTCTTCCACTGGGCGTTTCCCGTCGTCAAGGCCTGAATCACCGCACTTATTGTTGGTGTGGCGGCATCGGATAAATCTCTGGAGGCTTCCGGCCCCGTCAATCCAAACAACTCGTTGAAATGGTCCGCACTGAACAGAACTGGGATGTTCCGGACCCTTGTCTGAAATCCTGTGGCCTCCGTAATGTTCGCATAGAACTCGCGTACGAGGGCCAACTCCCCTGGTGGGGGTGAAGCACAGAACTGTTCCCATCTTCTTTATTGAATGACAGTCCTGAATTCTTCAGGGAGATCATACAGTGGTCTGAACCCCCTCTGGAGAATACCGGGATGCTTACTTTCATGATTTTTTTAATGTTCCTCGGCTTGCTTGGAGACAAATTTGAGGGAATTGTAATCCGAGGCAGCCGAAGGTTCTTCTGTTCGTGGTTGCTTGGATGCCTGGTGCTTTGCCATTTTGCCTATAAATCACAATCACAACCCCAACCACAATAATAACAATAGAACACGCAATTCAAACCCTTGTCAGCGAACACACAATGCCCTATTTTATCAAACATATGCCAACCAAAGCCAAACAATACAAATTTCAAAAGAAATCCCACCAACCAAAACTAAATCACATATCTGTCGCAATGTAGCATAACATAAATGTTTGACATTGTGTATCAACACAAAAACATGGTAGGGTTTACCATTAATCATTCCTAAATCCCAAATAACATGAAAAACGCAATCTAGGGTTTAAAGGGGTTTAGGGTTCTAACCAAATCCAATGATTTTTGAAATAAATGAACAAATGAAGCATACATTTCAACAATTAAATGAAAAGTAGGCTCATTGACACTTACTTGTTGAAATTTTTTGATCAAATCACTTGAGGATGGCGATCTCGCACTGATTCACCTTTTAAACCCTAATTTTCGAAAATGGGAAGAGGAATCCCACGTTTGGAAGAAGATTCTTGGTGAAAATCCAAGTTTTTCGCAATGTAGGATGAATCTTTGAAGGGAGGAAAGGATTTGGGATGGTGAAGTTGAAAGGTTTCTTCAAAATTTTAGGAGGGAAGTGCCGTTTGTGAAGAGGACTGCTGCGTTTTAAAACAGGGCTGTCGTGACTTCGCCTAGGCGGAGGTTTTTTCACCTAGGCGAAGTAGCACCTTTTTCTTTTTAAAAAACTTTTGGTGTTAATTCGCCTAGGCGGTGGTTTTTCTGCATGGGCAAATTTACACCAGTGCGTGTCCCTTGATTCTGTTGTAAATCCGCTTAGGCGGTGGGTTTTCCGCCTGGGCGAATTTACGCCAGTGTAGGAACTCAACCTTTCTTCATTTTCCGCCTAGGCGGTGGTTTTTTCGCCTGGGCGAATTTACGGCAGTGTAGAAACTCAGCCTTTTTCTTCCTATTTTTGCCTAGGCGATGGTTTTTTCCGCCTGGGCGAATTTACGCCAGTGAGGACTTTGGCCGGATTTCTTTAGGTTTTCACATTTTTTCTCTACACCTCTTACTTCCTCTTCGTTCCTCAAATGAGTTTTAGCATGCAAATCAATCCTAAGTATCTAGCCTCATCAATTCACCACAAAAAAATAGTATTATGAGATTAATACGATCTCCAAAAAGTAATTTATACAAAAGTTGGGATTGTTCGTTACCCTCGATGTCATATCAAAATATGTTGCTTGGTTTTACGTCCCTAGCATGGACGTTTATGAATTCTGGCTCTATCCTTCAACGAGGGAGATGTTCTCCACAACTCGCTCCTCATCCTTGAAGTAGTGCTTGATCTACTCCCCATTGACTCGGAAAGTTCGTCCGTCTTCGCCTTCTAGTTCGATAGCACCAAATGGATAAATATGATTGATCTGGAACAGTCCAGACTACCGGGACTTCAACTTTCCGGGAAAGAGTCTCAGTTTTGAGTTAAACAATAGAACTTGTTGTCCCGGACTGAACTCCCTCCGGACTATCATTTTATCATGCCACATCTTTGTTTCATCTTTGTAAAGCTTGGCATTCTCATAAGATTCATGCTGAAATTCCTCCATTTCATTCAATTGGAGGAGACATTGCGCACCAGAAGCTTTTAGGTCAAAATTGAGTTTCTTAATCGCCCAGAATGCACGGTACTCCAATTCAACGGCAAATGACACGCTTTCCCAAACACCAATCGATACGGCGACATGCCGATCGATGTCTTAAAAGCCGTGCGATATGCCCATAAAGCATCGTCAAGCTTCATTGCCCAATCCTTGCGATTAGTATGAACCGTTTTCTCCAAAATTAGCTTGATTTCTCGGTTTGAAGCTTTAGCTTGGCCATTTGTCTGTGGGAGGTATGGTAGCGCCACCTTGTGTTCAACCCCATACTTTGCCAACAAAGCGCTTAACATTTTGTTACAAAAGTGGGTTCTCTCATCACTGATTAAGGCTCGAGGTGTCCCAAACCGTGTCATGACATTGTGTTGAAGGAACTTCAAAACTACTTTGGCATCATTGGTAGGTGTTGCTACGGCCTCGACCCATTTAGACACATAATCCACCGCTAACAAAATATACTCCTTGCCAAATGACGGTGGAAATGGCCCTATGAAATCTATGCCCCACACATCAAACAACTCAAGCTCAAGAATTGACGTCAATGGCAATTCATGCCTTCTCGATATGTTACCCACCCTTTGACATCTATCACAACTTTTCACAAACGTATATGAATCTTTAAACAAAGAAGGCCAGTAAAAACCTTATTGAAGTATTTTCGATGTTGTCCGAGTCGCACCAAAATGGCCGCTACAAGGTGATGAATAGTAATGGTAGAAAATACTGGTCATTTTCTCTTCCGAAACACATCTCCGGATCACCTGATTAGCATATTTCTTGAATAGAAAAAGCTTGTCCCATAGATAATACTTTGCATCAAAAATAAATTTCTTCCTTTGGGCTCCCATCAACTCAGGTGGTAACACGTTAGATGCAAGATAATTCACAATGTCCGCATATCAAGGAAGTGCATTTTCAACTGAAAATAGTTGTTCGTCAGGGAACACTTCCGTGATGCTAGACTCCTCACCAACGTCTTCTTGAATCAACCTTGACAAATGGTCAGCAACAACATTCTCACTCCCCTTTTTATCCCTTATTTCAGCATCAAATTCTTGCAATAGAAGAATCCACCTTATCAATCTCGGCTTGGCATCTTTCTTTGCCAATAAGTATCGGATAACCGCGTGATCCATGTGGACGATCACTTTTGACCCAATGATATAAGACCAGAACTTATCATAAGCAAAGACCACCGCTAGCATTTCTTTCTCAATCGTGGTGTAATTCTCCTGGGCATCATTCAATGTCTTACTTGCATAATAGATTGAGCGGAATATATTCTCCTTTCGTTGGCCTAACATCTCACCAATAGCATAGTCACTCACATCGCACATAATCTCAAATGGCATCTCCCAGTTCGGAGCGACCATTATAGGAGCCGTGATCAAATTCTCCTTTATCGCCTTAAACGCCTCCATGGAAGACTCATTGAATTCAAATGAAGTATCCTTCTCAAGAAGGTGACATAACGGCTTCACCGTCTTCAAGAAATCCTTAATAAATCATCGGTTGAAGCCGGCATGCCCCAAGAAACTTTGAACTCCTTTCACATTAATCGGTAGCGAAAGCTTCTCAATTGTTTCAATCTTTGCTCGGTCCACCTCAAGCCCCTTGGAAGAGACTCGATAACCCAAGACGATCCTCTCTTTAACCATAAAGTGGCACTTTTCCCAATTAAGAACTAAATTCTTTTCCTCACATCGGTCAAGAACAAGCGCCAGATTGTAGAGACAGTGATCAAAAGATGACCTAAAGACTGAGAAGTCATCCATGAAGATTTCCATTTTCTCTTCCACCATATCAAAAAATATCGCCATCATACACCGTTGAAAGGTTTCCGGTGCATTGCAAAGGCCAAACGGCATACGTATATAAGCAAACATCCCATAAGGGCATGTGAACGTAGTCTTTTCTTTGTCCTCCTGTGTAATGTCTATTTGATTGTAACCTGAATAGCTGTCAAGAAAAGAATAGTACTCATATCCGGCTAATTGATCTAGCATTTGGTCAATGAAAGGAAGAGTAAAATGATCTTTCTTGGTCGCCTTATTCAATCTTCTATAATCAATGTACACACGCCATCTCGTGATGGTCCATGTAGGAATAAGGTCGTCTTTATCATTCTTCACCACCGTCATACCACCTTTCTTGGGCACCACTTGCACTGGGCTAACCCACTCACTATCGGATATAGCATATATAATTCTCGCATTCAAGAGCTTCAACACCTTCGCTTTCACCACTTCCTTCATAGCCGGATTTAGCCGCCGTTGATGTTCAATGGAGGGTTTGAACTCATCCTCCATCAAAATCTTATGCATGCAAACCGAGGGGCTAATCCCTTTGATATCCTAAATAGACCAAGCAAAAGCGAATCGGTGCCTCTTCAAGATTCTCAGTAACTTACTCTTCTCTTCTTCCGTTAGAGTTGATGAAATTATAACTGGATCGGTCGAATTCTCTTCCAAAAAGATATACCGAAGGTGTTCCGGTAATTGCTTGAGTAATAATCCACCGTAAGGCGGATTTGATTCCTTGGGAGAGTTTTCAACTTCTTCAATCTTCGCCACATGAATAGGATATTTTATGTATTTAGATTGAGCATCCAAAGTCAACACGTAGTCCACAACCTCAAGTTCCATGGTAAATCCTTCCTCACTAAGATCCCCCATAGATAAGGAATTTGTGAGAGTATGCTCTAACGAATCCATCTCCATATTTGCAAGAAAGAATTCCCTCACGCAAGAGTCGACAACATGAACTCGATTGCAGTTGGGAGGTTCATCCGGAAAGTTCATAGTTCTAAAAATGTTGAATCTTATCTCTTCATCATTCACTCTTAATGTCAGATTTCCATTATGCACATCAATCAAGGCCTTTGCCGTTGCAAGGAAAGGTCTTCCTAAGATGATTGGGATTTCTCTATCTTCTTCCATTTCAAGCACAACAAAATCCACCGAAAATATGAATTTGTCTACCTTCACTAGCACATCCTCAATGATACCTTTTGGATAGGTTAACGAACGATCCGCCATCTGAAGAGAGATCGTTGTTGGATTTGCTCTCCCAAGTCCTAACTTTCGATAAAGGAAAGCAGGCATTAAATTAATACTCGCCCCAAGATCACAAAGCGCCTTATCAAAATGAGATTTCCCGATAGTACACGGAATTGTGAAACTACTGGGATCCTTTAATTTGGTAGGTAACTTTCTTTGTGGTATTGCACTACACTCCTCCGTTAGCTTCACCGTTTTGTAATCCTCCAACTTCCTCTTCTTCGTCATGATGTCCTTCAAGAACTTTCCATAGTTAGGCATTTATTCCAATGCATCCGCAAAAGGAATGTTGATGTGGATTTTCTTGAAAATTTCACGAAATTTCTCAAATTGGGCATCCAACTTCCTCTTTTGGAATCTTTGAGGATTTGGCAATGGGGTTACTAGAATCGGTGGATTCTCTGAAAATGTTACTCGCCCCGGTATTACCCTTTCATCTTTTCTTCTCTCCTCAACTTTCTCTTGGTTTTTATCCCCTTTCAAGTTTTCACTCGGCTTTTCCTTTCTTTCATCGGTTTTTACTTCAACTTCCTCCTCCGCACTTGTTTTTGGTTCATCATGAGAAAACTCACGACTCACTCCCGGTTCATTTTCCATAGGTTTTCTCACTTCCACGTCTCTTCCACTCCTCAACTTAATCTCCTTCCATTCCCGAGGGTTGGTTTCCGTGTTGCTTGGAAACTTTCCCTTTTGTTGCTATTGGATGGCCCTAGCAAGCTACTTGATTTGAGTCTCTAAAGCCTTCACCATGGTGTTAGTGTTTGTACAAGTGGTATCAATTGAATCAAGCCGTGTTTCATGTTTGTTTAGCCAGTTATGGGTCTCACGCATTATAGTCTGGGTCTCCTTCATAAACGAACCCAAAACTTCATCCAAATTTGACTTTGGATTATGCATTGGTGGTTGTTGCATTTGACGACTGGATTGCATAGGATATCCCGAATCTTGATTTCCTTAACCCGGATGTAGCTGCAAAACGTTCTGATTGTTCGCATATGAAAAGTTCTCATGGTTATGAAGTCCGGGATTGTAATGAGTCAGAGTGTTGGTAGCGGGCCTAAAAGTATAGGCACGATTGTTTAGAAAATGGCATTCCTCGAACTCATTATCCAATCCGGATTGAGAACAACTTGCTGCTATCTCCTCCCCTTGACTCGACAAAGCTCCTTTTGTAGAAATAGAGACCAATTGATCCAAGAGCTTGGACACTTGGGCCGATAACATTGAAATATAGTCAGATTCTTGGATAGAAGAGACCCGTCTTCCCGTGTTCCTCTCATTCGGCCATTGATAATTGTTAGCCGCCATTTATTCCAATAGTGCATTAGCTTCAGTAGAGGTTTTGGACAACAACGATCCCCCTGAGGCTGCATCAACTATCGTTCTAGTCTGGCCATCCAACCCGTTGTAAAATAATTGGGTTTATAACCAATCTTGATACCCGTGTTGGGGGCACCTTCTTAATAGGTCCTTGAATCTCTCCCATGCGTCAAACAATGGCTCAAAGTCTCTCTGGCGAAACTGCGCAATCTCGCCTCAGAGTTGAGAAGTCTTCGAAAGTGGAAAGAACTTAGTGAGGAACCTTTGTGCAAGGTCCTCCCAAATATTAATGCTCCCCGGTTGAATTGACTGAAACCAACCCCTTGCTCTATCTCGTAAAGAAAATGGAAATAACCTCAACCGTATGACATCTTTGGTAACTCCATTTATCTTGACGGTGTCACAAATCTCAAGAAAGGTTGCCAAGTGGATGTTGGGGTCTTCGTGAAGAATCCCGCTATATTGGTTTTGCTGAACCATATTAATTAAGGCGAGCTTCAACTCAAAGTTATTTTTCTAGATTGGCTGCCTCCGGATCCCTAAATGGTTATCCAGCATTAGTGGCCGATAATAGTCCCTAAGGACTCGTTGTGACCTCTCTTGCTCTAGAGGCTGAAGTGCGTGTGGCTCCGGTGGTTGTGGAACATTTTCACGTCCCCCAGCCATAATGGTAGCTTTTTTTTCTTTCTGTTTACCAATGCGTTAACTACACCTCATGTACTACTTAAGTCAAATAAATAAATCAAATAAACAAATGAATTGAATGAAATTTAAAAGCAAAAGAATTATCGTGATTAACATTCAACTACTTGATCACAATATCAACTCAATTGAAAAACAACTTGCTGTTTCCCCGGCAACGGTGCCAAAAACTTGTACGCGTGAGGATTCCCAACCATTGTTCTTGCGGTATTGACTACTCGCAAGTATATGAGGTCTAGTTTTAATATAATGGATCTTGTAAGATCGGATATTGTTCTACTGGGAATGACGTGTAATTCAGTTGAGTATTGTGATTTAAATAGTTTCATATTATCTTGACTAATCATAATTTGTTTGTTTTCTATTTAATATAATAAGATAAACGAAAACTATGAGGTTAGTTCTAATTACACTAATTACTTAGGTATTGATTTCTTTCACATAATACATAATCGACATCATTAAGTTAGCTATAATGGTTTTCTATCTATTTCTATAATCTCTGTATCGATAACTTCTCCGCTACCTCTCCCGAGTGTAAGATGGGGGATTACACGACTTCATGTCAACGAATAAGTTTCCTTCAACGCCTTTACGACCCTAGGTCGCGTGAGTCTTTAGCTAACTTCATGGATTGTATACGTTCAAATGCCCTCCCGGGTTATTAGAACGTCACGTTGTATTTTCCCTAGTCTGAATCCAGGGTTACCTCTCCCGAGTGTCAAACCCCGTATTCTCGATTTATTAATACAAGCATAATATCAAGAATAATGGTAAAGACAATCGGATTTAGACAAACAACACATTAAAGTAACATTAATTTCATTCAACTTAACAATTACATGATTTCAACTACACCTAAGTAACATTTAACTACTACTACAAGATCTTAGCCATATACCATACAAAATAAGAGGGATTCAACATTCTTAGATATGAAAAAGTAATTACAAAGATAAAAACAAGAGAGAAACGATCAAATCTGAAAGTGAAATGGTTCACTGTCGCTAATGATCGATCCGCATGTGATCCTTCTTTGTCCTAATGATGAATCTGCTTTTTGATCTTCAAAATATAGCTTAAGAAATCTCTACTAGTGTTAGCGTTCATCAACTCTTTTTCAGACGTGGGAAAGGGGTATGAATAGGCCTAGGGGTTCAAAAAATATCCAAACATATATTTTAGCCTGTTCTACGAATTTGCCAAGGCGGTGGAAACTTTGCCTAGGCAGAGTTTAAGTCGGTTAGAATTCTACCTAGGCGATGGTCTCTTCGCCTAGGCGGAGCACTAACTTCTTCTCTTCATTCTTTCTGATGGATTTTCTCCTAGATAGTAGAAACTTCGCCTAGGCGGATTTTCAGCAGTTCAGCACTTCCAGCAGTTTGACACTTCCAGCGTTCTAATGGATTTCCACCTAGGCGGTGGAAACTTCGCCTAGGCGGATTTCAATACTTCAGCCCTTGCAACCTTCTGATGGATTTCCGCCTAGGCAGTGGAAACTTTGCCTAGGTGGATTTGTGCTGTTCTTTGAAACCTCATTTTTTCATATTTTTTGTTACCCTTTCCTCCACCATTTCGCTCAGTTTGCCGATTGTTTACATCCCTACTCCTGACTAATAAAAACAACTAAAAAGATATTTAAACTTCAATAAAATACACAAAAACTTGCAAATTTGGTTTAGAAGTAGATAAGTATTTTACACCTATCACCAACCGACCTAACTCCGTCTAGGCGGAGGATCCTTTCTCCTAGGCGGAGAGCCTCTGCACAACCTTGATATTTATTTAGATATTTTGAGATCTTTTCCTTATAAATACCATTCCCTTTCCCCCTATCTTGAACCCCCCGGCCATTTGGGCAACTTAGGCTATATTTAGGCTAGGTTTTAGGAGTTTTAGAGGTGGATCTCACATCCCAAAATGGAGAAGATGGCGAATCAATCGTTGAGCGTTCTTCGCAGTTTATCTTCGGACGAGGCTAAGTTCTTCGATTGTTTTTCCTTATTTCTTTAGCTTAGGGTATTGTGAGCATGTTTAGCTTGTTATTTAATTGTAAATGCAGCTAAGGCCATAGTTAAACATGGATTATAGTTGGGATTAACATATAATTTATAAATACGTTGTTTGGATGATTTTGGTGTTTAGTTTGTGATTGTTCTTCATAGTTTGATTGTATTTATCATATTGTTTGTTTATCATACTTTGTTAGATAAATAGAGAATACAGGGTTTTGATAAACACCAAATTCAGATTTGGGTAAACAAACGCCACGATTCTATAACCCGGTCGGGGTTTGAATCGTAGACAATCGATAATGTTGGGACAAGACTAGCGCGACCTAGGGTCGTTAAGATGTTGAGGGGGACTTCTTTGTTGACTCGAAGTTGTGTTATATCCCTCGTCTTACACTCAGGAGAGGTAGCAAATGGAGTTTTTGAACGGAGATTGTTGATATGGTAAATACAACGCACGATCCAATGACCCGGTCGAGAGTTGGATTGTGTGCAATCAATAACGTTGGGCGAGACTCATGTGACCTAGGGTCGTTAAGATATTGAGGTGGACTTCTTTATTGACTCGAAGTCATGTATTCCTCTGTCTTACACTTGGGAGAGGTGGCGTTGGAGTTCACATACCGAGGTTGTCAAATAGGTCGAACATCGTAAACGTGAGTAAATCGAGATCGAACACATATTTGTAAGCACGTTAATCCTTAGGAAATTATTGACCCTAAAACATATTAGGATATTAGTTTAGTTAATTTAGGATATATTAGTATTAGTTTAATTAATTAAATACATTTGTTTTTTGCCTAGATAAAATTATGTCACGAAAAACGTGGTATTCGATAGTAACGACACCAATTCCTGTGGATACGATAACCCAATCTTAATGATCATACTATACTAAACCTTAAACCTCGTATATGAGTGTAAGTAGCGGCGCATTCCGCGCCCCTACCAAGTTTTTGGCGCCGTTGCCGGGGATTGTTTTGATGTTATTGCTGGAGAAATGTAGTAACGGCCAAAGACTTAAGTTTTAGATAGGAGAAGCAAGTGTATCATATTTTCGGGATTGTGTTTTGTCGTTTATTGTCGATATTGTGTGTAAATGACTTTATTTTACTTTAGGCATTTCTTTTGTATATAATATTTTCTTGTAGTTTTGTTTTTTGTTTCCATTGCAGGGTACTTGGCGATGTCAAATCGAGTGGTATTGATGCATCCCATTCGACAGGATTCCAATCCATTTTATGTTGCTTTTCCAAGCACATAAGCCGATAAGGCGTTTCGTTGAAAGATTGAGCCATTCAAAGCAAAACCTTACCAATCTTGAGGGCGTTCTGAAAATGTCGGGCCGAGGACATTAAACCACGTGCTTCTTGGGAGGCAACCCAAGGTCAAATAAGTTAAATCCGTTACATCCGACTTGAATTGGGGGCGAGATCCTCTCGCCTCCTAGGTAAGTATTCTAAACACCCTTCGTCAGCATGCTTTAAATTTCACGTATTGAACAATGATGATTGGGATCGCTGAGAACACTATCCGTTTTAAGTTCGAAAGTGATGTGTAGTATTTAGTATTGTTAGTTTATGTGTTATTGTTTTTCTATATTGCATGTGTGTTTAGGTTAGAATGTGTTTATGTTTTTGTGTTGTTGTTTATATGTTGAGTTTTGTGTTCATCTAGGCCATTACCCGATAATTAAAATTACCCCTAGTTTTTTCAAGGTTAAGGGTAATACCCATGCATGTGTGATTCTGTGTGCTTGACCTTGCTTTTTGGTAAAAATTATTGTAGATCCTAATTTGCACGGGCACATAGACTCAATGTTTAGTCATTTAATTGATTTCAGGGAGATTATTGGTTAACCAAATTCATGACACATTAAGGATTCTCGAACTTGATTTAGGGGAAGCTTGAGGCGAAATCCTAGGCGAGGTAGTTTAGGAGACATGATTTAGGCATTCATTTTGTCGCTTGAGCCCTTTTAAGCCTACCTTGTAATATGCTTATCCCTCATTACCCTGTCGAAGCCTAAATGCATATTCAATTCAGAACACATAGACTAATACCATGGCCAGAGGAACTTTTTCCAAACCTAAATCGCTGAATTTAAAGGTACATTTGAGTGAATCAAGTTAGAAATTGTAAATGCTACTTGATGTGAGTGGTTGGGTTTAGGACAAACTTCTAATTGGTTCGGTATTTTAGTACTCACTTTTCATTTTTCGTTTGTATTTCACACATTCCTTAAATTGTAACAATCAAATAAGTTTGGGGGTGTGTTCGTTGAAAAAACAAAAAAGAAAAAAAAAATCAAGTATACATATGGTTTTTAATTTCAGTTTCATTTTGACAAGTGAGTTTGTCGGTCTTAAATGCATGTTCGAAATTGTTTTCCAATTTATCTATGGGGTTCGAGAGTGAATGTGTCAAGCGTTGAGCCTCGGGTAACGTTAAGTTAATAACGTTAACCCGTTTTCAATTCCAAATTAACCATGGTCAAACAATCCATAACTGAACCAAGTCCTTCTGATCTCTTTGAACTACTGAACCTACATTCATGGAGAATAGACCCCAATCAGGCTTATGGAAATCCTAATCCTTCACGGTTTAAGTCATGAATTTCGTTGGTGGATGATCCAATCCAGTTGTTGTATAGCTATATTATTGAGTCTCACACTAACACATATACAGGATCAAGAATAGGGTTTACCATTATTGCATGTTGAAATTCTAGAACCATATGATGTGTGTTACCGCCCGAACTCGATATAATTGGCGGTTGTTGAGGGATAAAAATAAATAGGCCGTTAGAAGAAGTCAAAACTCGCATGTATGTTATGTTTAGATTGCTTTTAGGATGTTTGTTATTTTAGTTTGTGTATTTTTTTATTTTAGTGTGTGTTTTTGGCTCGAGGACTAGCCAAATTCCAAGTTTGGGGGTATTTGATAAGTGTTATCCACCTACATATTTCCAAACCGAATTAAGTTAGTTTTTGAGCATTTATATAGTATTTTATTATGTTTTAATTAGTTTTCATACTTTTTTTATAAATTAGGTGTGTGGGGCAAAAAGATAGGAAACTGGAGCGAAAACGATGAGATCGAACCAAAAGCGATCGAAGAACGATGGAAAAACAAGCTCGGAGGCAAAATTGTGAAACAAGCCCCTGCCGCAGTGTCTAGACTACCGCTGCAGCGGTGAAGAAGCTGAGAAAGGTAAATGTTACTGATGGACCACCACCTAAGCGGAGAAATCCACCGCCTAGGCGGAAATCTAGTAGAGGAAACAACAATAGGCTACTGACAGCCCACCGCCTAGGCGGATAATTCCACCGTCTAGGCCAAAATCCAGCAGAATGTTCTTCCTCATCCACCGCTATCTTCATCGCCACAACGGTCACCAACCAACCTACCTCCGCCTAGCGAAGGATCCTTTCGCCTAGGCGGAGAGCCTCTACACAACCTTAATATTTATTTAGATATTTTGAGATCTTTTGCTTATAAATACCATTCCCTCTCCCCCTATCTTGAACCCTCCCGGCCATTTGGGCACCTTAGGCTATATTTAGGCTAGGGTTTAGGAGTTTTAGAGGTGGAGCTCACATCCCAAAGTGGAAAAGACGGCGAATCAATCGTTGAGCATTCTTCGTGGTTTATCTTCGGACGAGACTAAGTTCTTCGATTGTTTTTTCTTATTTATTTAACTTAGGATATTGTGAGCATGTTTAGCTTGTTATTTCATTGTAAATGTGGCTAAGGCCATAGCTAAACATGGATTGTAGTAGGGATTAACATATAATTTATAAATACGTTGTTTGGATGATTTCGGTGTTTCGTTTGTGATTGTTCTTCGTAGTACGGTTGTATTTATCATATTGTTTGTTTATTATTATTAGTTAGATAAATGGAGAATATGTGTCTTTGACAAACCCCAGATTCAGATTTGGGTAAACAAACGCCACGATTCTATAACCTGGTCGGGGTTTGAATCGTGGACAATCGATAACGTTAGGGCAAGACTCACGCAACCTAGGGTTATTAATACGTTGAGGGGGACTTCTTTGTTGACTCAAAGTTGCATTATATCCTTCGTCTTACACTCAGGAGAAGTGGCAAAGAGAGTTTTAGAACGGAGATTGTCGATAGGGTAAATACAACACACGATCCAATGACCTGGTCGGGAGTTGGATTGTGTCCAATCAATGATGCTGGGTGAGACTCATGTGACCTAGGGTCGTTAAGATGTTGAGGGATACTTCTTCATTGACTCGAAGTCATGTATTCCCCTGTCTTACACTCGGAAGAGGTGGCGGTGGAGTTTACTTACCGAGGTTGTCAAATAGGTCGAACACCGTAAATGTGAGTAAATTGAGATCGAACATGTATTTGTAAACACCTTAATCCCTAGGCAATTATTGATCCTAAAACATATTAGTATATTAGTATAGTTAATTTAGAATATATTAGTATTAGTTTAATTAATTAAATACATTTGTTTTTGCCTAAATAAAATTAGGTCACAACAAACGTGGTATTCGATAGTAATAACACCAATCCCTGTGGAAACAATAACCCGATCTTAATGATCACGCTATACTAAAACTTAGATCTCGTATACTTTCAAGTGTAAGTAGTGGTGCATTTCGCGCCCCTACCACTAGACCACTTGCTGATGAAGATTTTCCAGTGAGATTTTTGCTTTGCTCGGGTCCTTGGAGATTTGGGCTCTATATGGCCTTGGTTCGTCTTTCTCTTTGCTTTTAGTTTCTTTGCTCCAAATTCTCTTTATGGATTTGACATCCATAGCTCGAATGGGATGGCACATTTTGTCATCTGTAATTGCAATGCCCGCCTCCCAAAACAGCTCGGTAAGTAGAGAGGGGAAAGACAGGCTGACATTAGTGTTCTGGATAGCATAGTAGATGGAGGAACTGATGAGAAATTCAATGTTCCGCGGCCACTTTGTCTCAATTCCAAAAAGAACTAATGCCCTTTCTTTTATCATGTCTGTCAGGTGAGCCGTCGGAAACAATCTGGCAAAGACAAAGTGGAACCAGACTTTCGGGAACTTCTTTAAGTGCTTGGACTAAAAAATAGCCTGATCATTCTTTGTAGGTGTCTAACGCACATGTCCCGAATATAACACCTTAATGATTTCATCTTGATTCTCTTTCATCTCGTCCTCATAAGATTCCTCATTAGACTCATCATTAGCTAACTTCAGGAGTTGGTTTATCACTTTAATATCAAATTTTACTAAACAATTCTAGACTCTGGTCTTGTGGTTCTCGTATCCCAAGGTGTTTGTATAGAATTCATGAACCAAGGTGATAGCACCTGGGGCTGGTTATCTACAGAGGCGTTGCCATCCTCTCTCTCTTATCATATCTGCGATTTTATCCGAAAGATTAACGATATTGGTGTAGCCACATTGACGAATGCAATTTTTGTGTTTCTCAAACTTATTGAAATGCAACTAAGCCTGTTTGGAAACGAAGCGTCTCGAATCGAAATTCGAGGCTGGATCCGTGGCTCGCAAACCAGACTGCTCTCTCCTTTAGTGCTTCGAAACTAATTTCGGCAGCATGATCCTTATGAGCCAACACACAAAAAATGCTCACCAACACAATGTGGACTTCGCAAATATACCCCACGGCCTCAATAGCCAAGAAATCGCAAAGAAAGCAACACAAGAGCAACAAGTTTCACACAAAAACTACAATCTCAAAATCAAACCTCAATCGAACGAGCCAACAACGACGAAATGAGAGCATACAAATGGATAGTCCTTTAAAACAACTTACTTGAAGATTTTTGGGTCCCCAAGTCAGTTGAGATGAAATCCTCGCCCCTTGAACTCCAATCCAATGAGCCACTAATGCTTGGGTTATGGGAATGGGGAAAGAATGGTGGATTTGTGATGGGGATTTAAATCTTTGAGGAGGGGAGGCATGAATTTTAAGGTGGGTATCAATTTGGGATAGAATAGAGAAGAGAACGGTTGAGATTAGGGTTAGGATTTGGTGAGAAACGAGAGTAAACTCTTTTTTATCACAATAGGGGACAACGCGTTGCAGCAGGTTGGCGAGTGCGCTGCAGCGCACTAAGGCCAATAGGCCATCTGTATTTTGGGCACTACAGCGCTAAATGGGTATTGGAATGCGCTTAGGCCAGTAGGCCTTAGTTTTGGCTTTCCTGGATTTTTGAACGATAGGCCACCATTTCGTTACCGTTCCGCTATGTCTTCTCTTTCCAGATTTACTCAACATTCACGAACGTCTGTGCTCCTCCATTTACTCAACAAACTTGTACCATGATCACTAAACCCCCCCCCAAAAAAAAATATTATTATTTGTTTTAGCAAAAATAAGTGAGAACCATTCCCGTGGGTTGCATGTCAAGAAAAGGCGCTAAATTTAATGTCCCTAGTTGGACTCACAACGACCTGCATTAGTAATCAATGAGAGAGATACTCTACACAACTAGTTCTTTATTTCCATAATAATGCTTGATTCTTTCTTTGTTAACTCAAAAAATCCGTCCATCATCGCCTTCCAATTCAACAGCGCCGAATGGAAATACTTGTTTAATCTGGAATGGTTCGGACCACCGGGACTTCAGTTTTTGGGGAAAAAGTCTCAGTCGAGAGTTGAAAAGTAACACTTTCTCTCCCGAGATGAATTCTCTCCTAACGATGTGCTCGTCGTTCCATCTCTTGGTTTTTTCCTTGTATAACTTTACATTCTCATATGCCTCGTTTTGGAATTCTTCTAGCTCATTAAGCTGTAGAAGACGTTGTTTTCCTGAAGTATTGAGATCGAAATTTAGCTTTTTAATCGCCCAATAGGCACGGTGTTCCAACTCAATTGGCAAGTGTCACGCTTTTTAGAACACCAATCGATATGGAGGCATTCCGATCGGTGTTTTAAACGCCATGCGGTAAGCCCACAATGCATCGTCGAGTTTCACCGCCCAATCTTTTCAGTTGGAGTGAACCGTCTTCTCCAGAATCTATTTGATTTCCCAATTGGAAACTTCAACTTGACCATTTGTGCCGAACTCCATACTTGGTCAGTAGAGTATTAAAAATTTTGCTACAAAAATGGGTTCCTTCTTCGCTAATGACGGCTCGAGGAATTCCGAACCTTGTCAATATGTTATTTTGAAGAATTTTTAGAACTATTTTAGCATCGTTGGTTGGCGTGGCAACAACTTCTACCCATTTTGACACGTATTCCACTACCAACAAAATGTACTCCTGACCGAAGGATGGAAGAACCAATCCCATGAATGTTATTCCCCAAATATGAAAGAGTTCAAACTTAAGAATAGTTGTTAAGGGAAACTCATGCCGCCTCGAGATATTGCCGACCTTCAAGCACCAATCGAAGGTTTTCACAACGGTATATGAGTCATGAAAAAGAGTCGATTAGTAAACGCCTGATTGAAACACCTTTGCGGCTGTCCGTGTTGCACCAAAATGCCCCCCACACGGTGATGAGTGACAATGATGGAGAATACTCGCAATTTCGTCTTCTGGAACACATTGCCAAATGACTTGATCGGCGCATTTATTAAACAACATAGGGTCATCCCACATGTAACTCTTCATATTAAAATTGTAATTTCTTCCTTTGAGCACTAGATAGGTCTAGGGGCAACACGTTGCACGCGCGATAATTGACTATATCTACGAACTATGGAAGTTTAACTTCAATATTGAATAATTGCTCGTCCGGAAAAACTTCTGTAATACACTAATCATCACCAATATCTTCTAACACGAGTCTTGAAAAATAATCAACTACCACATTTTCACTCCTCTTCTTGTCGCGAAACTCGATATCAAATTCTTGAAGCAAGAGAATCCAGTGGATTAAATGAAGCTTTGCGTCTTTCGTTGAAAATAAGTATTGGATGATGGTGTGGTCTGTATAGATGATCATTGTAGACCCAGTAATGTATGATAGAAACTTATCACAAGCAAAGACCACCGCCAAAATCTCACTTTTTGTGGTGATGTAATTCTTCTGTGCATTATTGAGAGTTTTGCTTGCATAGTAAATTAATTGAAAATGTTTTTCCTTCCGTTGGCCCAAAACAACAACAACCGCATAATCGTTCGCATCACACATAATCTCAAACAGCTCATTCAAATCGGGTGCGACTATAATCAGAGTCGAGATCAATTTTTCCTTCATTCCATTAAACGCTTCCACACAAGCATCATAAAAAATGAGTGGGGAGTCTTTTTCAAGAAAATTGCACAACGGATTCACAGTTTTTGAAAAATCCTTGATAAATCTCCGGTAGAAGCCGGCGTGACCTAGGAAACTGCTTACTTCCTTTACATAGATTGGTAGGAGAAGTTTCTTAATTGTTTCAATCTTTGCCTGATCCACCTCTAGTCCCTTGGAAGAGACTTGATGGCCTAAGTCAATGCCCTCCTTAGCCATAAAATGACACTTCTCCCAATTGAGAACAAGATTTTTCTTTTCACATCACTTTAGTACAAGTAATAGATTGTGGAGGCAATGGTCAAAAGATGAAACAAAGACTGAGAAATCATCCATGAATACTTCCATTATATCTTCCACTATATCTGAAAAGATCGCCGTCATACACCGTTAAAAAGTTGGTGAAGCGTTACATAGTCCAAACGTCATACGGCGATATGCAAAAGTGTTGTACAGGCAAGTGAACGTTGTCTTTTCTTGATCCTCTGGTACAATGGCTATTTTATTATAACCTGAATATCTATCAAGAAAGAAGTAGTAGTCATAACCAGCTAGACGATCCAACATTTGGTCGATGAACGGGAGGGGAAATGATCATTCCTTGTGGCCTTGTTCAACTTCCGATAATCAATGCTCACTCTCCATCCCGTGATGGTTCATGTGGGAATTAGATCATTTCTCTCATTTTTCACCACAGTCATGCCACATTTCTTCGGAATCACTTGCACGAGGCTTACCCACTCACTGTCTGATATCGCATAAATGATTCCGGCATTCAAAAACTATAAAACTTCAACATAGACCATATCCTTCATCTTAGGGTTTAGCCTTCATTGATTCTCAATTGAGGGCTTAAATGAGTCCTCCATTAGAATTTTGTGCATGCAAATGGTTGGGCTTATTCCCTTGATATCGAAAATAGAGCAAGCGAATGCGAACTTGTGCTTTTTTAGGATATTGAGAACTTTTTATTCTTCTTCTTGAGTCAAGGATGATGAAATAATAACTAGCTCGGTAGAGTTCTCTCCCAAAAATGCATACCGAAGGTGCTCTGGTAATTGCTTGAGAACCAACTCATCGTGAGGTAGATTTGAGAGATTTGGCGAACTCTTATCTTCATCAAGAGTCTCCCTTTGAACCGAATTTACTACATTGCTATGTACATATTCGAGAGATATGACGTATCCACAACACTTTCATTTGTGGTAGATCATTTCTCACTAAAATCCCCCATAGATAGGGAATTTGTGAGACTATGCTCCAGAGAATTTTGGTGCACGATTTCATAAAAGAACTCTTTAACACACGAGTCCACTACTCCACTCGATTGTAAGTCGAGCACTCTTCTAGAAACTTCATGGTATTGAAGATGTTGAACTTCACTTCCTCGTCATTGACCCTTAAAGTCAAGTTTCCATTATGCACATCTACCAATGCCTTCCCGGTTGAGAGAAAATGCATCCCAAGTGTAATGGGAATTTCCCAGTCTTCCTCCATCTCCAACACAACAAAATCGATTGGAAAGATAAATTTGTTCACCTTTACAAGCACATCTTCAATAACGCCTTTTGGATAGGTTAAGGAACGATCCACTATTTGTTGAGAAATAGTAGTGGGCTTTACTTATCCAAGCCCCAATTTCCAAAAACAAAATGACGGCATGAGATTGATACTTGCTCCAAGATTGCAAAGCGCCTTCTCAAAATGTGATTTCCCAATCGTGCATGGAATGGTGAAACTTCTAGGATCTTTCAGCTTTTGTGACTATTTTCGATGAAGGATTGCACTAACACTCCTCCGTGAGCTTGATAGCCTCCTATTCTTCCAATTTCTTCTTCTTAGACATTATGTCCTTAAAAAATTTCCCATAATTGGACATTTACTCTAATGCATCGACGAACGGGATATTGATATGGATTTTCTTTAAAAAATTCAAGAAACTTTACAAATTGGCTATACAATTTCTTTTTATGAAACCGTTACAAATATGACAAAAGATGAGTGGTCATCAGTGGATTGTCCAGAAAAGAGATGAAACCCAGATTTGCCTTTGGAACTTCCTTCTTCTTGTCATCCGAAATTGGTTCATTTTTAGCATCAATTTTTCTTTGGACTCATCTTCCATTGGATTTGTTGCTTCGATTTCCTTTCCACTTCGGAAAGTGATAGTTTTGCAATCCCTTGGGTTAGTTTCCATATGACTTGGGAACTTCCTCGAGGTTTTCCCCTTTATGGAACAAGCGAGCTGACCAATTTGCATTTCCAAAGACTTTATAGTTGAATTGGTATTCGTTCATGTCATCTCGATGTTGTTAAAACGCGTCTTATGTTTGTTGAGATGATTATGTATTTCTCGCATGATATTTTGCGTCTTCTTCATAAATGAGCTGAGTAAATCTTCCAACGGTGGCTTATTTATGTCCACCCGGTTGTTGTTTCAAGGAACGACTTGGTTGCTGTGGCGGAAATCCTTGTGTTTGAAAAGAATATCCGGGAGGAGGTCGCAAAGTATTATGGTTATTCTCATAAGAGAAATGTTCGTGATTCCGAGTACCAGGACGATAGTGAGTTGGGATGTTGGTGGCGAGCCTAAAGCAATAGGTTTGATTGTTGACGAAGTAACAATCCCGAACTCATTATCAACCCCGATTGGGAAACACTTGCAATATTTTCCATTTCCCGACTTGATGAGGCGTTTTTGGTGGAGAAAGCGAGAAGCTGTTCCGTGAGTTTTGAAACTTGGGCCGACGAGGTAGCTAGACGATCAGCCTCATAAATATTGGCTACCTTTCGTCCCATACTACGCTCATTGGGCCATTGATAATTATTGGCCTCCATTTCTTCCAATAGCGCTTGAGCCTCGTTAGGAGTTTTGGATAACAAAGAACGTCCAGATGTGGCATCCACAATTGTTCTCATCTATTCATCAAACCCATTGTAGAATAGTTAGGTTTGAAACCAATCTTCATATCTGTATTGGGGGAATTTTCTCAACAAGTCCTTGAATCACTCCCACGCCTCAAAGAGGTTTTCATAATATCTTTAGCTAAATTGAGCAATCTCGCCTCTCAATTGTGATGTCTTCAATGGTGGAAAGAACTTAGTAAGGAATTGTAGATCTAGTTCCTCCCAAGTTGAGATACTCCCTGGTTGGATAGATTGAAACCAACCTCTGGCTCGATCTCGAAGGGAGAATGGGAATAGCCTTAGCCGAATGACATCATCCGAGACCCCATTGATCTTTACAAAGTCACGCATATCTCCAAGAACGTCGCAAGATAGATGTTGGGATCCTTATGTAGATTCCCGCCATATTGGTTTTGTTGAACCATGTTAATCAGGGCGGGTTTCAACTCAAAATTGTTGTCTTGGATTGGTTGCCTCCTGATCCCTGAATAGTTTCCAAACATAATGGGTCAGTAGTAATCTCGAAGGACCCACTGTTGTTGGTTTTTAGGTTCCAGTGGTTGTTGCAATAGTGTTTGAGGCACCGACGGTTGTCGTGGTACACGGTCATTACCACCGTCGGCCATTTCTTGAGCTTGGTTTCTCCTTTATCTCCTTGGTCTCCTTAATGTGCGTTCAATTTCTAGATCCAAAGAAAGGAATTACAAACTACGGCTATGTCACATATACTGTCAATCACCACAACCAACGAAAAAGATTAAACAAAAACAAGTAAAACAAAAGAGTATCTCAATTAATATTAAGTTACTTGGTAGTAATTTCAACTTAATTTCTAACTTTAAATCCCTGGTAACAGTGCCAAAAACTTGTTGTGATAAATTATGTGCCAGGAATACTTACAAGTGCATGACGTCAACAAGTAATAAAGTGATCCGAAGATCAAGTATCATCCACTGGCATTTATTGTTAGAACAAGCTAAGTTCTATAATTAGAATAACTCAATTTTATCTAGGCTATTAACGATTTGAAAGGTGTTCCAAATATTAAAACAAATTACACTACAATACTTGGAATAAATTCGATGAGAATGGATTATCTAGGGATTAACTTCGTTCACCCATACATGCTGGATTTATTGTAGCTTACACTAATCGTTATCAAGCTATTCAATAATCAAGATTTCTAAAACTCACTCACTACATCTCTCAAGTGTAAAGTGAGTGAATATGTAATCACGTCAAAACCGATATTCCTATCAAGAGTTCAAATGATTCCATGCGTCTTGCCCCAACCTTATGGATTGCACAAGTTCTAATAATCTCCAGAAACATTAGAACTTGTGTTGTGTTTAAACCTAGTCCGAATTCAGGGTTACCTCTCCTGAGTGTCAAACCTCGTGTTCTCAAATCAACCACAATATCATATACAAGCATATAATGAAAGTAATAAAATGGTAAACGCAATTGAATAGAGATTAACAACCATTACCAAAACATAGATTCAATAAAACATAATACTTGTGAACTACATTAATCCCGAGACAATAGAGGTTTAGCTACATATTGTCGGTTCCAAACGTCCAACAACAAATGAGGAACACATAATCAAGACAACAAACTAGGCTTTCAAAATGAAAGAGAGATTGCAAGAGTAGAAATCCAAATCTGAAGTATGGATGATTCCACTTCTGTAAGATCCGCTCTAAGCCGCTTCCCTATTCTCCAATGGTGATCTCCTTAATTTGGTTTGAAAATAGCCTCCCAAAAACATCCCAAACAAAAGATACATCAACCTATATTTATAGAATTCCTCAAAAAACCCTAAAAATGGTTGAGAACGTGTCAGCTGGTGCAATGGCGCTGCAACGCGCAAGGAATATGTTGTAACTCACCTTGGGCAAAAACACAAACATAGGTATTTTTCACTCGTTTCTTAACCGATATTTTACTTACAGGCCTGATTTGTAACCATTTTCACCCGAAACACCTTATCTACATAAAAAATAAATAAAAATCATTGAAAACACTAATAGAACACTCGAAAACTACCAAATTTGTAAGGAAATATATAGATAGATATCAATCTCTGAAGTACCGGTTCGTTTCACAATTTTGTTTTAGTTGCCATTAATTCTTTCCAAATTCATTGAACTTAATATTGATGTGTCACCATTACATTTAATGCACCATGATGAGTCATGACTTGGTGAGCACTCATCCGGTTGGTTTCGGATTGAATTGGTTTAACTTGCCTTGTAACTGACGGTTGGTTTTCAAGTTCCTTAGTGACCCTAAGATATTTTGCTGAAAATATATTGATATTTTGATCCTAGACTTTCCATATCATCTCCACAAGCATTTATTTCTTAACAGGGTGTGCATATAATGTCATCCGGTTGGTTTCACAATTCGAGGTTTTCG
Organism: Eucommia ulmoides; assembly: GCA_016647705.1. Classification (NCBI taxonomy): domain Eukaryota; kingdom Viridiplantae; phylum Streptophyta; class Magnoliopsida; order Garryales; family Eucommiaceae; genus Eucommia; species Eucommia ulmoides. The sequence goes on from CM028335.1 coordinate 39,678,382, forward strand.
ATTATACCTAAGATATTTTGCACAAAATATATATATCCCTTGAATGTGGCCTATCCATGACATACCAAGCATTTAATTATTTATGGGATAGTCATTTAATGCTCTCATTAAATTCCCAACTTAGGTGGCGAACTGAATTGGTTTCCTTTCGATAACGGTTTATCACATCCGAATCTTGATTCTCTTCCAAGATATTTTTAGGCAACATCTAGGAATGTTCCTTGGTAATTTAAAGTCTCCCTTTGTGGGAATTTAATGGTGGTTAGGCCATTAATCGACAGGCTTTGAGTGGTTTGTCAAGACAACTTGGTTTTGGTGTAAATCCAAACCAAGCCCAAGTCCGTAATCATCTTTGTGATTTTGGGTTTATCATGACCTTAAAAAGCCTTGATTAAGGTTTCTTGGATTGTTTCTAGGTTGTATTTTATGTTATATACATCAATGAAATAAATATTTTTGGTGTTAAACCGACAAAATTCAGTGAAAGTAAATGTTTCATGGTCAGGGTACGTAACCAGAGTAATTTGTGTGAAGTATCCTATAATTTAAGGATAGTGGCTAATTTTTATCTATACTAAGTATGATTTATATAAAATCAAACTTTATTTCATGCAGCTTGCATGTTGGAACTACATGTCAACCTGATTCCTTGTGAAAATTGGGATATATAGGAAGTTTTTGTAAGGTTCGGTCGTTTATATTTCTGCATCTTATAAATTATCATTTGTTTGCCGCTACTTAGATTACTGCTATATTTATTACTTACATCATGTCATAAAAATACGTAAAGAGGGAAAAAACTTAAAAAAAAAAAGAATTGTTTTTGTTAAGTAAAATCAAAGAAAATTACTTGGGTATTGTTTAAAAGTGAATATTTATTTAGACTAAGGTGTCATTTATGGACGGGTGTCTTGGGGTGCGTAAAACCATCCCCGATCATAATTGAACCCTGAAATTAAAGAAATCTCTAGTACAAGACCTTTATGAAGTCAAAACATGGGCCATTTTAAAATAAAAATGAATTTCTAAAAACTCCTGGTGACCTAGCACGTCATTTTTTCCCATGCTAGGTGCCAACTCATTTTTAAACATAAAATCCTAACCCACGAAATTTTTCAAAATTGATGCGTAGAAAACCCCTTGAAAAACCATTTCAAAATGAGTGGATTTGGAGAACTTAGAAAGGGAGAAATTGAAACTTATTTTCATCCTTTTCCCAATTTCTACTTTTCCTACTATATAATCCAGGGTGCGTCAGCTAGTAACTCCGTTGGGGAATTTGGAGGGTCAAGCCTAGTTGGAGTCCAAATTTATTTTCACAATTAACTAAATCCCGAGAAATACGTCTTTTGATTTTTAAACATAAGTAATTCCCATCCAAAAATAAGAAAAAATAATAAATAATAATGATAATGAATATTAAAGCAAATAAAAAAAATATATAAAGTAAAAAAATATATAATAATAATAATAATAATAATAATAATAATAATAAAATGATAAATAGAGGTAATAATAATGATGATGATGATAATGATAATGATGATAACAAATAAATAAATAAATAATTTAATCAGTTTCACATATCTGTTTGTACTTGTATGCATTTACTGTCTTTATATATATGTATTACATATCTGTCTTTCAATACTACATTTCAATTACTGTCTTTAAATTCTTGTATTTCATTTCTATATACTTTCTCCAGCGTAGAGTACTCACTTTGCATTGCATATCATGATTAAAAACCTAAGTCGTAACCCTCTTAGGTATAGAAAGGCCAGAAGTAGGGGCTAAATTTGGCGAGGTCACAACACTGATCCAAGCATTGAAAACCCTTAAGATAGAAAAACCTAAAATATAGAAAGAGCAGTTAGTAGAGGCCAGGTCAGGTGGGTTTCTCCCAATGGATCCGGTTGCAAAACTCTCCTCGCTCGGACCATCAACCAATGATGGATGTTCCTCCAGGAAGGACGCAAAAGGTTTGAAGGTCTAGGAACCGAAGCTTTCTAAGATGCGCTAAAAGAAAAACCATAACCTCATATAGTAAGCCTAGGATAGAGGATAACCAAAACCCTTCTGTACTTAGGACACTGTCTTGGAGAGAGACATTTACATTGTTATCAATATATAATCATCTTGAAACCTTACAAAAGTGTACCTCTAGGACTAATAAAGAATGGAATAGGCAATTAATAATTCTCGTTATTCTTTACCTATGAGCCTGGTCACTGTCTAGAATTATATCAAAAAAAAAAAATTGACTGTTGAACAAGCCATGCGAAAGAATTAAAAAAAAATCCTTATTATGACTATAGAAGGTTTTATTAGACTTGGAAACTCCATTTTGTTCAGATTCAGGTCTTGCTTTGGTTTGAGGTCGATAATGACAAAGAGTTGATACAAGATTTACATGTGTCCAAATAAAAAGTGTCAATCGAGTCTATAAATATAAAGCACCCAATATATGGAGTTATCATGTCAAAAACCTATGTGATTTGTAAATTTTGTAAGTAGTAGAAATCTCTTCTCAAACTGAGTCGTAGTGAAGCCCCAAACACCTTTGTAAGCAAAGAATACTGACACGACTGTTGCATAAATTACAAAAGTTGCTCCGCATAAGAAAACACGTCTCTCATTTTCCAGTTCACACTCGTGTGCAAGCACGATAGCCTATCCAAATAGAAGACATAAATGAACAACCGAATGAACCTGTCGAGTTAGTACAACTGAAAGAAGACATAATCTCGCCAAAATAGTACATTAGCCATATTTTTTAATTTCTGCAGCAACTCCACCAGTCGCAACAGAACCCTATAACCTCTGTTCAAACTCTGAATCCAATGGAACCAATAACCAACCATCAACCTTCCAGTTCCCAAGGCCCTAGCCTGGCCACTAGAGAAACAAACCTTGTTGAACCTCAACCACAAGTCACTCTGACTGTGACTAACCCAAATCCATGTACTACCCTCAGCTAAACCAAATTCTAATCCAGTTATACCAGAAACCAATGATCTATTCAAGAAGGAGGTGAAAGAGCAATCTGAGAAGACATCCTTATTGGAACTAATGCCCGTTGTCTTAACTTATCTTCCATACCTCAAGTGAAGTTCCCAGACAACTTTACCATACCCACATTCACGAAGTATAATCGATCTGGGTGCCCAGACTGGCACATCCAAAGGTATAAGAATGAGATGGGAGCTTATATCCACAACGAAGCATTAGTCATTCAACTCTTCCAGCAATCATCAGATGGACCAACCAGTCAATGGTATTCAACAATCGAACATTTGAAGGTAAACACATTCATTGACATAGTTAAGATCTTCTATGAATAGAACAGCTACAATCAAGAAGTGTTTCCAAACAAGATCTCTCTCAGAACATTGACTAGAAAGACTAGGGAAAGCTTCTTGGAATATGTCGTTCGATTGAGGGATAGAGTCGCACAAGTAGTACTACCAGTGAAAGAGGCCGAGATGTCCAAATGTTCATTCAGGCTCAACCTCACCCTTACTACGGGCCTTTATTAAACACACTAAGTGGTATATTCTCCAACATAATCCTTTGAGGGGAATATATAGAAGAAGGTGTTAGGACCAACAAAATTCAAAAGTCGATTGAGTATGGGCATAAGAAAGAAACACCTAAAAATAAATATCCCAAAGTAGAGATGGTAGACTAGGGTTAAGGAAACCATCAGAATATTTAACACCAATATAAACCTCAGCAACCAAATCCTCCCAAATTTGAAAACCAAGTCTTCCAAAAGCAACTCTCTCAATTCACACCACCACCTTAGTTTACACCATTTCCAACTTCAGCATACAACCCATATCCATATCAACCTTCTTATAAAGCTCTTCCACGACCTCCAAACCCATTTAACAACCAACAAAATTACAAGCCCAATCAACCATTCAGAAGAGCAAGGTAATTTGCCCCTCTCCCTATAGTCCTTTTGTCGAATCTTCGAGGAATGTACTAAGAACAAAATACTTGAGGTCACCATGCTGACAATTATAGAGCACCAGTTTACCACGCTGACAATTGCTACACTATGAGAAACGAGATAGAGGATCTTAGTAGCAATTTAATAGTATAGGGAGACTAGAGTATAGTATCCATAGGGATTGGTTTAAATCGTCGCTTGTACCACGATTATCATAACCCTACTTTAACTAGGTGACCAAAATTTAAGATTCATAAAAATAAAACTAAAACAAATATTAAATCAAAAGCGATTCATATTCACAATTATTTTAGGGGCTTGATTTCGTCTCGTTATTACCATATCATCCTATTAAGAAATTATTAGTCAATTCCATTCATTCAACAATCAAGGTCACTCGTGCTCCTTTACTACCTTTCTCTATCTATTAAAACTTACGTTCTGGTTAACCTAAGTCCGAACACAAAATTACCTCTCCCAAGTGTCAAATCCCAAGTTCTCAAATTAACCAAGATATTGTATGAGAGCAGAAATTGGAAGCATTAATGAGGCAAACAAAATTTAATAGAGATTTGAGTTGATAAATCTAGAACTAGATCACCTCTCGGTTTCACAAGATCCTAAATTCCCAAATCGATTATCTAGGTGTTGATTTCCTCCCGATCTCACAACTACCTAAACTATGCACTCTCAATTTCCGCCACAAACTTAATCTCTTTCAAGTGTAAAATTTATAACCTAAAATAATCTAATTCATTAGCCATATAAATTAAAAGCATTAAATATGGAGAGGCATAAAATGGAATTAAAACTAACAATTAACAAAATATTGAAAACATGGTTCAAACGAGATTACGCCAAGCCTAGATATAAATTCTAGCTCAACATATGAAAATATGTGGCTATTTATTTCAAGAAATCCATAGATGCAAACATGTTCAACACAATATCCACAAATACAAAATTCAATGAAGTTTAGAGTGAGATAAAAGATGAGAGAACTCTTTTGTGTGAAGATGAGCTTCAAATCTTTAATAAACTTCAATGATCTTCACTCCAAGCTCTCTCTCTAGCAATTTTTGTTCTTCCAATGGTGTTCTCTAATGATGTTTCTTCTCCAATCTCGCATCTCCCTTGGGTTTGAGGCATAAGATGGTATCAATAGGGCTCAAATTAGGATTTTTTATTTTTTGTTTTTTGTCTTTTTACGCTACAGGAGACACACTGGAGTGGAGAAAACACTCGTTGCAGTGCGCTTTGGGCAGTGCCAAACTGCTAAAAGCACGTTGCAGCAGAGAAAAATCCCGTTGCAGCGGGGTTTGGAGAGTGCCAACATCATTTTGTATTTTAGCCATAACTTTCTTGTCCAAACTCTTATTGATATGATTCAAAATGATATAGAAAACTAAGAAATAGATCTACAACTTTAATGTTTTAAGTTTTTTCAAAATCAGATTGAATTATGGTCAAAATTGGTCTTGAAGTTACTGCACCTACACTGCTAATGAACCATTCCAACCCAATTCACCTTATTTTACCATATTTTCACATTTTCACCCAATTATTTGTGATTCCTACAAAACAACCCAAAAATACATAAAACTAAACAAAATGTTTGAAAACTCACAAATATTTGAATCTAAAAGTACTGGATTTGCTGGTAAATAAATCACTCATTAAATACCCCCAAACTCAAACATTTGTGTGTCCTCAAGAAAAATAAAATAAAATACAAATCAAGTACTAAGATGCTATTGATAAAAGTGTGAGTTTCGTATCAAATCAACAACCATGAAAGAATCTCCAAAGCCGCAAAATGCTTTAAGCTTAAAGAAAATGCAACCATTGAGACTTTCTAGAGTTTCAATATAATGCATCGATATCATTCAGTCTAGACTCTCGATGTGTAAGTGTGTGCACAATTACTCTCACCCAACCGAACGAGTCTTGAATATATTTAAGTGCTAAGAAGACAATGAACAATCTCTAGTTAGTGAATGTAAGAACAAACATAAGCCCATTTTTTGTATCACTCTCCAGTAATTATGCATAGGTTTATATGTCATTGAAAATCAAGAGTAATTTGAGGGTTGTAATGTATGGCTAGGATAGAAGGTAGATAAGAATATCATTTTTAGGCTCAAATCACCCTAGGCATGTATCACACCTCATGGATCTTGCAAGATTTTAAAAACAAAAAATAAAATAAAAAAAATCACCAACTCCCCCTTTAATTATAGATCTTCTTTCAATAGATCCATAAGGTATTATTCACAAAACAAACTAAAGCACGCACATTTCTTTTTTCTTTTTCTTTTTCTTTTTCAAAAGAAGAACAAATAGGTAAGAAATATAAACCACAACCCCAAACTCAAAGTCAACATTGTCCTCAATGTTAGAAGAAAATACAAGGAAGTGACTCAACTCATCACCCAATTGTCTTTTTTTTAAACGACATACACAACTCAAAACCAAAATAAAACACACAACCCATTCTACCAATGACTTTCTAAACACCGCCCATGCTAGTCCTTATGCTCAATGATTCATTAAATATGCCAATTAGTGATGAGTTTATGAAGTGGAAAGGCATTTAGTAGGTTGGATGCACAAATGTGGGCAATGAAAGAATTAGAAAACAAGGCTCAATGGAGGTAACGAAAGATAAACATTTTTCAAGGGTTAGGATCAAAGGCACAAACGATCCACAGAAATGCCTAAGTCATCTCTCGAATAACATGTAACCTAGTGTTTCACCTCAAGTTTCACTTAAATGGGTTCTAGTTTTCATGAGATGTCAAAATCTACCTAAAGCACATAAATGGTCTCCAAGTACTCAAAAGGCCAAGTGATCATGATTCATGGTGATTAAATGTAAAGAGTCATGAGTGCACTTCAATCAACACAAGTTAAGCAAGCAAATATCGTAATGTAATAAATTTCAAAAGACCTAAGAGAACATCAAGTGTCTATACTCATCATAAATATCAAGTCATTTCATCTCAACAAAACTCACAATTTATTCAAACAAACCTAATGAAAAGAAACTAAAAACATGGCCAAAAGAACACAAGTTACATAAAGAAAAGTCATATACATAAGCATTTCCTAAACCCAACAAGCATAAGACAACATGTTTCTCACCCCCAAACTCAAAGTCAAACATGTATTCAAATTAAGCATAAGGGAATAAGAACACATGCCGAGGAGGTGAGGCAATCTCGCCTCCTAGTGTGGTCAACAATAATGATCTAGGCAAGGTGATCAGTGTGGGACTTTGTTCCATAACTTGCGTCCATAGGCTAAATTATTTGAAAACTTGGGTTGCCTCCCAAGAAGTGCTTGGTTTAACGTCCTCGGCTTCACAACGAATAAGTGTTCATCAAAGACCAGCTTCTGCCCATAGTATGTATTATATAACACAAAAAATGGGTTTTCGATTGAAACACCCTCAAGTTTGGTAAGATGTGGAAGTTATTGGCACGTACTCTCAAATTAACTTGGCTCTAGCATATGTGTTTGGTGGGTGTGAATGAACATTGCTAAAGGTGGTGGAGGACAAGTGAGCCACATTGGATCTTCATTGATGTAGTCATCTTTTATCGCTGGTGGTAATACAACATGGATCTCTAAAGGTGGAAATTCACAAGTGTCGTCTTGTGATTATTCATCGTCGATCAATTCTTGGGTCTCTTCCTCATTAGAATCATTATCATTGAGTAAACCCAAGTTCCTCCCACTTGTATTCGGTTCCTCATGGTGGTTTTCACATAAGAATATGGCTTATGTGCCTCTCAGTGCCACCGTTCCTAACATGGACTCAATGTATCTAGTAAGTTGACCGATTTGCATCTCAAGGGACTTCACAGTCGTGTTGATATCAATGTATGTCGTCTCAATATTGTCAAGATGGGCCTCATACTTTTCGAGTCGATCATGAGTTTCCTTTATGATAATTTGAATTTCCCCCATGAATGCAGTGAACATGCCTTACAGAGTGGGGGAAGGCTCCACAAGTTGGTGTGGGGTGTCAAACCATGACACCGAAATATTGGAACTATCCCCCATACTTTGGTGACTTGTTGAATAATTCCAACTCTGATAGTCAAAATCGACCATGTCCTCCAACAACAAATAAGCTTTTTTTGCGGTTAGTTCGTAAAAAGATGTAGTACCACTTTCTATTTCCACCCAAGTTCTTGTTGCAGCTTATAACCCGTCCAGAAAGTTTAGTACTTGACACTCTTTCGGGAAACCATGATTGGGGAACTGAATAGCAACTCCTTGTATCTTTCTCAAGCACAATAAAATGGCTTGGAATCCCATTGAGAAAATATCAAGTGGACTTATTGACCAAACATCTTCAAGTACCTTTGGTAGCGCGTAAATACGTCGCTACTTTCCCTCGCAAGGATATGAGGTCAAGTTTTAGTATAGATAGGGAGAGTTAGGGTTATCGTGTCCACAGGGATTGGTTTTGCCTATAATTGAATACCGCATTTATCATGACCTAATTTTATCTAGGCGAATATAAATTGAATAAAATTAATTATACTAATACTAAGTTAATTAATCTAATAAAATTAACTATACTAATATTACTATGAGATGTTTAGGGAAAGTATTGCCTAGAGATTAACTTTTGTTTACAAAAATGTGTTCGGTCTCGTTTGAGTTTACATTAACGGCGTTCGACTTATCCGACAATCTCAGTTCGTAAAATCCCTCGCCACCTTTCCCAAGTGTAAGACGAGGGATATAACGCGACTTCGTGTCAACGAATAAGTCTCCCTCAATGTCTTAATGACCCTAGGTCATGTGAGTCTTTCCCCAGCGTCATTGATTACACACAATCCAACTCCCTCCCGAGTTATTGGATTGTCATGTTGTATTTACCCTATCGACAATCTTCGTTCTAAAACTCCCTCGCCACCTCTCCCGAGTGTAAGACAAGGGAATATGTGACTTTGAGTCAACGAAAAAGTCTCCCTCAACGTCTTAACGACCCTAGGTCACGTGAGTCTTGCCCCAACGTCATTGATTGTCCACAATCCAAACCCCGACCAGGTTATAGAATCGTGGCATTTGTTTATTCTAGTCCGAATCTGAAATTTTTCAAACTCCGTATTCTCGATATGTAAATCTAAGCATAATAAACAAACAATATGGCAAACACAATCAAACTACGAAGAACAACAGCTAACCAAACACAAACTCAACAAAACAACACTTTTATAAATATATTTTAATCCCTAGACAAAAACCCGTTTAGCTCATGGCCATAGCCGGTTATACAATGAAAACAAAGCTAAACATGTTAAACTAACTACTGAAGTTAAGAAATAAAAGAAGAAACGAAAGAAACTTAGCCTAGTCCATAGATTTGTCGCTAAAAACGCTTCGGGATTGCTTCTTCTTTATCGCAACGTGATCTTCTCCTTTGGAATTGGTTGTGCACTCCCAAAACCTCTCAAAATATCCCTCTCTATGTTCTAAGGGGTCTCTTAGCCTAATGGAGAGGAGAGGATGAGAAAATTAGGCTCAAAATATCCTAAAATATCTAAAATAATATCTAAACTGGTGCAGCAGTTTTCACCTAGGCGAAGTTACTGCAGGTAGATTGGTTAACTTTCTGCCGGATTTCCGCCTAGGCGGTAAAATTTTCCGCCTAGGTCGAAAAATTGCTGGTTTGCATTTTGTTTTGATTGTAACCTCTTAATCCGAACTCCGATTGAGGTGATTTAGAAACCTATAGAAAGCTAAGAAAAATATATACAACTTCCATGTTTTAAGTGTTTCCAAAATTGTATCAAATGATAGTCCAAAATAGCCTTGAAGTTACAGCACCTGTACCGGCTTTGCACATTTTCGCTTTTTTTCCACCGTTCTTAATCCGATTTGATCGTTTTTGATCCATTTACATACCTTTTTCACCTGAAACACTTGATTTAGACAAAAACACATAAAACATATTAAAACGTACTAAACATACTCGAAAATTAACAATGTTCGGATTGAAAATAGATTGGTAATTTACACCTATCAAATACCCCTAAACTCGGAATTTTGCTAGTTCTCGAGCAAAACACCCATGCAATAAAAGAAAATATGAAAACTAAAAATGAAAAATGAAAAACACGATAAACAAATATGTGCAAGTTTTGAGTATCATCTACTGGCCAAACGAAATATCCCTCGTCGGCCCCCAATCCTATCAAGTTCAGGCATAAAACACATCATATAATGTTCTAGAATTTCAAAAATTATAATAGTAAATGTCATTATAGATCCTGCTAAAGTGTGTATGTGTGTTTAAAAACTCAAATATATAACTGTCCGTTAATCGGATTGGATTATCCACCATATAAGTGCATGACAGAAAAAAAATCTGAAGGTATAGGGAATCCATAGGCTTGACCCGGGATCTATTCTCCACTAATGTATGCTCGGAAGTTCAAAAATATAAATAGGTCTTGGTTCGGTTTAGGACAAATGGCCAAGGGTAAATTTGAAAAATAAAACGGGTTAACATCGTTAACTTGATGTTACCCAAGGCACATTGCTTGGAACTCTCTCACACTTGAAACCCCATAGATATAAATGAAACAACCCTAAACAAAATTTTAAGAACTTTGTACTCACTTGTCCAAAAGAAACAGAAAATAAAAAGCGTATGTACACTTGAATTTTTTTTTAACAAATACACCCCCAAAGTTATTTGATTTGTACAATTTAAGGGGTGTGTGAAATATGAACAAAAAAATGACAAGTGAGTACTAAATACCGAACCAATTAATAGTTCGCCCAAAAGCTAACTGCTCATTTCAAGTAGCATAATGAATGCTAACTTGATTTTCTCAAATTGTGCCTTTGGTTTAGCAATTTAGGTTTGGAAAAAAGTTTAATCAGTCATGTGGTATTGGTTAAGTGTTCAGAATTGAAATGGCTATTAGGCTTCGATAGGGTAACGAGGGGTAATGATTTAACAAGGTTGGCTTAAAAAGGCTCAAGCGAGAAAATGAATGCGTAAATCATGTCTTTCGAACCACCTCGCCTAGGATTTCGCCTCAAATTTCTCCCAAATCAAGTTCTAGAAACCCTAATATCATGAATTTAGGTGATAGATAATCATTTTCAAATCAATTAGACGGTTATATAATAAGTTTTCATGCTCGTACAAGTAGGATCTATAATAACTATTACTAAAACATAACGTTGAGCACACAGGACATATGTGCATGAGTTTTACGCTCAACCTCAATAAACAACCAGGGGACAGACTCATCATTGGGTAATGGCCCAGATGACATCAAAACTCAACACATAACACAACAACTATCCTAAACAGACATGCACACGTAGAAACAATAAAACATACTAACTAAAACATATACTAAAAACATACTACACATCACATCCGACTCAAATAGGAAATGCCCATAATAACCTAGTCAGCGATCCCAATGACATGATAAAGCATTATAACATAGACTAGGGTTTGGAACACGTACCTGGGAGGCGAGAGACTTTCACCTCTGAATCAAATCGGTTATGATGGATCTAACTTATTCTTTTCCTTGGGTCGCCTCCCAAGAAGCGCTTGGTTTATGGTCGTCAGCCGGACACGCTGACATTCTTGTCAAAGAGCGGCTTCCGCCCGTAGTAAGTGTCATACAATACCACATACGGGTCTTCGTTTAGTACGCCCTCAAGACTGGCGAGATGTGGCAATGTATAGCTCGAGCTTTCAACGACATGCCTCATCGGCTCATGTACTTGGTGGGCATGAAAGAACGTTACTAGTGGCAGCGAAGGATCATTGAGCCATATCGGATCCTCATAAATATGATCGTCTTGGATCAAGTGCGGCGTCACCAACTAGAATTTGAACGGTGAAAATTCACAACACTTAATGTATGAATATCCGTCAATCTCATCCCAGTACCTCCCGTTTGTCTCCAGTTCCTCGTGGTGGCTTTCGCAATAGGATTCGGCTTCTGAATCTCCGGGTGCCACCACGTCTGACTCGGCCTCAATCAAGCAGATAAGCTGATTGATGTGTGTCTGTAAAAATGTTACGGTTGCATCGATTTTAGTGCAAATTATCTCAATGTTGTTGAGACGATCCTCGTGCTCATTTAGTTGGTCATTCATCTCCCTCCGAAATGTCTGAGTCTCCCCAATAAAATCAGCGAGTATTTCTTCCAGGCCAGGAAAAGACTCAATGTATTGATCCAGGGTGTCAATCCATGGCGTCGTAGAATTGCAACTCTGATAATCAAATGCCGACATGTCTTCCAACATCCAATGGGCTTCGTCCGTGGTTAGTTGGTCGAAAGAGGTAGTACCGTTTCCGGTTTCAACCCACATTCTGGTTGCGGCTTATAACCCATTGAGGAAGTTCAGTAGTTGACACTCCCTCGGGAATCCGTGATTCGAAAACCAGAGTAGCAAATCCTTGTATCGATCCCAAACAAAGTAATAGCCTCAGAATCCCGTTGAAGAACTGCAAGAGTACCTGTTGATCTACCATTTTCAAGCACCCTGCAAGAAAAGAAAAACAAAAACTACAAAGAAAAAAATTATACACAAAATAAATGCCGAAAGTAAAATCCGGTCATTTACTCACAATATCAATAATAACCAAAAACACAACTCTCGGCAACGGTGCCAAAAACTTGGTAGCGTGTAAATACGCCGCTACTTTCACTCGCAAGTATAAGAGGTTAAGTTTTAGTAGAGATCGAGAGAGTTAGGGTTATCGTGTCCACAGGGATTGGTTTTGCCTATAATTGAATATCGCGTTTATCATGACCTAATTTTATCTAAGTGAAAATAAATTGAATAAAATTAATTATACTAATACTAAGTTAATTAATCTAATTAAATTAACTATACTAAAATTACTATGAGATGTTTAGGGAAAGTATTGCCTAGGGATTAACGTTTGTTTACAAAAACGTGTTCGGTCTCGTTTGAGTTTACATTAACGACGTTCGACTTATCCGACAATCTCAGTTCGTAAACTCCCTCGCCATCTTTCCCAAGTGTAAGACGAGGGATATCACGCAACTTCGTGTCAACGAAGAAGTCTCCCTCAATGTCTTAACAACCCTAGGTCACGTGAGTCTCGCCCAAACATCATTGATTGCACACAATCCAACTTCCTCCCGGGTTATTGGATTGTCATGTTGTATTTACCCTATCGACAATCTCCATTCTAAAACTCCCTCGCTACCTCTCTCGAGTGTAAGACAAGGGAATACGTGACTTTGAGTCAACAAAAAGGCTCCCTCAACGTCTTAACGACCCTAGGTCACTTGAATCTTGCCCCAACGTCATTGATTGTCCACAATCTAAACCCCGACCAGGTTATAGAATCGTGGCGTTTGTTTATTCTAGTCCGAATCCAGAATTTTGTCAAACCCCGTATTCTTGATATGTAAATCTAAGCATAATAAACAAACAATACGGCAAACATAATCAAACTACGAAGAACAACCACTAACCAAACACAAACTCAACAAAATAACACTTTTATAAATATATTTTAATCCCTAGACAAAAAATCGTTTAGCTCATGGCCATAGCCGGTTATACAATGAAAACAAAGCTAAACATGCTCAACTAACTACTGAAGTTAAGAAATAAAAGAAGAAACGAAAGAAACTTAGCCTAGTCCGTAGATTTGTCGCTAAAAACGCTTCGGGATCGCTTCTACTTTATCGCAATGTGATATTCTCCTTCGGAATTGGTTGAGCACTCCCAAAACCTCTCAAAATATCCCTCTCTATGTTCTAAGGGGTCTCTGGCCTAATGGAGATGAGAGGATGAGAAAATTAGGCTCAAAATATCCTAAAATATCTAAAATAATATCTAAACTGGCGTAGAGGTTTTTGCCGAGGCGAAGGAAACTTCGCCTAGGCGAAGTTACTGCAGGTAGGTTGGTTAACTTTCTGCCGGATTTCTGCCTAGGCGATAAAATTTTCCGCCTAGGCCGAAAACTGCAGGTTTGCATTTTGTTTTGACTGTAACTTTTTCATCCGAACTTCGATTGAGGTGATTCAAAAACCTATGGAAAGATAAGAAAAAGATATACAACATCCATGTTTTTAGTGTTTCCAAAATCGAATTGAATAATAATCCAAAATAGCTTTAAAGTTACAACACCTGTACCGGCTTTGCACATTTTTGCTCTTTTTCCACCGTTCTTGATCCGTTTACATACCTTTTCACCTAAAACACCTGATTTAGACAAAAACACATAAAAACATATTAAAACGTACTAAACATACTCGAAAATTAACAATGTTCGGATTGAAAATAGATAGGTAATTTACACCTATCAACCTTACAAAACAAACAAAACTCAAAAAACAAAAAAAAAACAAAAAATAGAAATAAAAATAAATGCCTAAATTAAAATCAACTTACTTATTCAAAATATTAACAACAATCTAAACTGTCAATTCTAGACAACGGCGCCAAAAACTTTGTAGCGACTTATTTCACTACACACCGCAAATGTACGGGTTAAGTTTTAATAGTATAGGGAGAGTAGACTATTGTTTCCAAGGAATTGGTTTAAATCATCACTAAGTACTGCGATTATCGTAACCCAACTTTATCTAGGCGACCAAATTTAAGATTTATAAAAATAAGACTAAAACAAATATAAAAAATCAAAAGCGATTCCTATTAACAATTGTTCTAGGGGCTTGATTTCATCTCGTTATTCCCATGTCATCCTATTAAGAAATTATTAGTCAATTCCATTCATTCAATAATCAAGGTAACTCGTGCTCCCTCACTACCTCTCCCAATTGTTAGGTGAGAGAATATGCAAACACTTCAAAACTGCTATCCCTATATAGTATTTTGGTGAGAGCATTCGTTATGCCCCAACCTTATAGATTACCCAAGCTTTAATAATCTCCCGATCTATTAAAACTTATGTTATGCGTAACCTAAGTTCGAACCCTAAATTACCTCACCCGAGTGTCAAATCCCAAGTTCTCAAATTAACCAAGATATCATATCGGAGCATAAATTGGAATCATTAATAAGGCAAACACAATTGAATAGAGATTTGAGTTGATAAATCTATAACTTGATCAGCTCCCAGTTTCACAAGATCCTAAATTCCCAACTCGATTGTTTAGGTGTTGATCTCCTCCTAGTCTCACAACAACCTCAACTATACACTCTCAATTCCGGCCACAAACTTAATCTCTTTTAAGTATAAAATTCATAACCTAAAATCATCTAATTCATTGGCCATATGAATGAAAATCATTAAATATGGAGAAACATAAAATGGAATTAAAACTAACAATTAACAAAATGTTGAAAACATGGTTCAATTGAGATTACGCCAAGCCCTAGATATAAATTTTAGCTCAACATAGGAAATCTGTGGCTAACCTTTTCAAGAAATCCATAGATGCAAACATGTTCAACAAAATATCCACAAACACAAAATTCAATGAAGATTAGGGTGAAAGAAATTATGTGAAAGCTCTTTTGTGTAAAGATGAGTTTCAAATCTTCAATAAACTTTAATGATCATCTTCCCCAATCTTTCCACCCCCTTGAGTTCGAGGCATAAGATGGTATAAGTAGGGCTCAAATTAGGGTTTTTTGTTTTTTTATGCTTCATAAGGCGGGCTGGAGTGGAGAAAAATCCTGTTGTAACACGCTTTGGGTAGTACTAGACTGTGGAAAACACACTGCAACAGAGAAAAATCCCGCTATAGCGGGATTTAGACATTACGGACACCTTTTCATATTTTAGCCATAACTTTCTTGTCCAAACTCCGATTAAGGTGATTCAAAAGAATATGGAAATATAAGAAAGATATCTAAAACTTCCATGTTTGAAGTTTTCCCAAAATTGGATAGCATTATGGTCAAAAGCTATCTTGAAGTTACTACACTTGCACTACTGACGAACCATTCTAACCTAATTCACCTTATTTTACCCAATTATTTGTGATTCCTATAAAACAGCACAAAAATACACCAAACTAACAAAAATGCTTGAAAACTCATAAATATTTGAATCTAAAAGTATTTTATTTGTCGATAAATAAACCACTCATCAGATGTTATACAAACCAAGGAGATATGTTTCCCAAAAGTGGGGGAGACATCTCAACTGAAACTATTAGCAAAACTAGTTGCCCAAGCATGATAACTCAGCTCCAACTGTGAACATGGTCGAACGATATTGGGAGACCGATTCAAACAACTATACTGAAGTATGAAAAACTGATCCCAAACCACCCGGAGCAGTATGGGTAGAAGGAAGAACTTACCCTAAACCCTGTTGGGTAGACATGTCTATCCCAGATTTGGGAATAAATGATAAGCCTATTAAGCCTATCTCTCCTACCGGCTAGGGAAGAAAATTCAAAGAGGAAGACAATAAAGCAAGGGGACCTATGATAGATGAGAATCTAGAACTGATAAATGGAAACGAAGAGGCCTCTTAAGAGCAAAAATATTTAGACCGGATGTGGGGAGAAATTCGTATAATGAACAAGAATGTCACCAATATAGCCATCTTAGTTGGACAAGTCTTGAACATATATTAGCCACCCAAGAAAGAGCCTCTGAGAAACGCAACATTATTTTGGCCTAAGAAGAGATTTGACCTCAATTGCCCAAGTCTGGATAACGACAAGTATAAATCCAACAAAGTCAGAAACCTAGGGGCAAAATAATCCCCCTGCCAAGGAGAATTCCAGAACGCTAGGTAGACGATTAAGTTATCCAATCCAGGATGATTCCTAGATTAAAATGCTTGATTATGGCTTCATGAAGTTAAACCTTGACCAGGCATGGGATTTAGAAGTTTCTCACATCACCGTATAGCAGCAAGCATTCCAGAAGTTGATAATGATCCGACTAAAAACCGTTCTAACATTCAAAATACCAAATCAAGAACTGGTGAAAGACCATAAAGAAGTACCTTGGAATTATTCTACGGCAATTAAAACCAATTTCATAAGGATAGAAGACCAAATAGGTGAGATCGGAAGTATTACTTGGAGTGGGAGAATCTTTGCCGCCCCGGACTTGCTGAAAGTACCGGATAAAGAACCCAAGGTTTTTCCTAAGAAAACTGTCAATGAGGAAGAAGTACGAGAATTCCTAACGGCAGTAAAGAATATTGTATACAAGGTTGTCGAACATAAGTAAAGCACTGGCACCAATTTTGATCCTATCATTACCAATGACCTCCAAAGTACATCGAAATGAGCTGTTAAAGGTCCATAATGAGGCTTATGTACCCAGCTCCATATCACAGGATCATTTCACTAATATGGTAGAGAATATCCTCAATACCAACCTCATAACTTTCACTAACAATGAGATACCCTCTGAAGAAACTGGGTATATCAAACCACTCAACATATTGGTGCCATATTAGAATTTATTCCTCTCTAGAGTTCAAGTAGACAATGGAGCCTAACTTAACATATGTCCTCTAAGTACATTGAAGAAGATAAGGGTAAATAATGATCGAATATGAACCACTACTATCATCATCAGGGCTTTTGATGGTTAAAAGAGAGAGTTTATGGGAGAAATTATACTGCTAAGAAAGAAATCAAACTGGAAATCGAGCAAAGAATGCCTGGCTATCTTGGATAAAGTCAAGGTTTACCTAATGAACTCTACCACCTCAACAAGAATGACTGTTGTTTCTATAACTTACCATCCTAGAAAATTCTATGGGGGAAATATTGGGACAACATGACAGTTTGGGTAAAAAAGAGAAATCCATTTACTACGTCAGTAAGAGATTCTCCTTGTACAAAGAAAAATACTCAGTACTAGAGAAAATTGACTGTGTGATAGCCTGGACTACTCAAAGGTTACATCACTACCTATTGTACTTTACTACCCTTGTGATTGCTAAAATAGATCCTCTAAAGTACATATGCGAGAAAGCTCTGCTCACCGAAAAAATATCCAAGTGGAAAATACTTCTTACTGAGTTCGATAATGTATAAGTGACTCAAAAGGCAGTTAAAGGCCAAGCGAGTGCTAACCAACTTGTTGATAACCCAAAAGCCAATGAAAAGTCCATGGAGAATGAGTTTCTTGATGAGCTTTTTGCACTGTTAAATAGCAATAAGGACGATCAGACGTGGATAATTTATTTTACCAGAGCTAGCAACTCGAAAGGGGTCGGTGGTAGCAGAATATTACGTCGCTACTTTCACCACAAGTGTACGGGTTAAATTTTATAGAATAGTGAATAAGAAGGGTTGTTGCATCCACGGGGATTGGATTAAATTGTCGTTAAGCACTGCGATTATCATAACCGAATTTTATCTATGCGATTGAATTTAGGGTTTTTGTTTTTAGATATATACTAAACTAGATAAATTAACTAATTAAATTACAATACTAAATATATATTATATGGGAATAGATTATCTAGGGATTAACTTTGTTTACTTATATGTGTTTGATCCAATCTAGTTTACATTAACGGTATTCAAACTATCCGACAATCTTGGTATTGAAAACTCACTCACTACCTTTCCCGAGTGTAAAGTGAATGAATATGCGAATTCGTGTCAACACCGATGTCCCCATCTAGCGTCTAAATGACACTAATCTTATGAGTCTCACCCCAACCTCATGGATTGCACACTTTCTAATATTCTCCCGAGTCATTAGATCGTCGCATTGTGTTTAAACCCTAGTTTGAATCTGGGGTTACCTCTCTCGAGTGTCAAATTCTGATTTCTCAATATATCTTAACAAACATATAAATGAAGTGAAAGAATGGTAAACACAATTGGATACAAATGAATAACCGTTAACGAAACACGGATTCAAACAAACAATGTATTCATGAACTAATTCAATCCCTAGATAATAGATACTTAGTTACTCATGATCATAACCCAATATTCAACATTACATAAGAATAATATAATCATGCAAGCTACAAAGTTTAAAAATAAAGAGAGAAATAAGGAAATGAAAACAAATTTGTGAAGTAGAGTGTTCTACTTCCGCGAAATCGGCTTCGATCTAGTTTTCTCGTCTCCTCTTGATGATTTATCCTCTTAGTTCTTGATCCTAAGCTCTCAAGTATCTCCAAAAATGTCCCAAAAACCGTGCCTATTGTGTTGGGGAAGAAGGGAATATTAAGGAATCCAAAATCTCAAAGAAAATATCCCAAAATATCTAAACCACTTGGTGTCGGAATACTGCAGCAGTACTGCAACGATGGTAACCACCACTGCAGCGGTAGGAAGTCAGTAGGTTTCTGCCAGTTGATCGATGCAGCGGTGGAGACTATCATTGCAGCAGTGAAGTTCACCGCTACAGCGGTGGTCAAGCAGAATATTTCTGTTTGATTTATCATTGCAGTGGTGGTTTTCACCACTATAGCGGTGAGCCTGCAGTTTCTAAACTTGGCCTTTTCAACTTTTCTCCCCTGATGTCCCACCGATTCTCTGGATTTTCAACCGTTTTCATTCCTTTTTGTCCCAAACACTTGATTTATACAGAAACAAATAAAAAATGAATTAAAACATTACAATAACACTAGAAAACTATCAAAATCAGCTTGGAAATATATAGATAAATTCTACCTATCAGCCGGTATTAGTGCCATCCTAATCTCTCCGCAAGGTCTACACTTTCCAGTTACATCTAAACTAAAGTTCACCAATACCAACAACATCGTTAAGTATGAAGATTGTATCATGGGTTTGGAGTTGGCCATAAGTTTGAAGATGAAAGAGTTGATAGTATACGGGGATTCAGTGCTAATTATAAATCAGATCACCAACAAGTACGCGACAAAAGATACCAAGTTGATTCGGTACAATAATCACTTAATTGATCTTTGTGAATCAATCTCAAGGATTGAGTTCGAACACATTCCATTGGTAAAGAATGATTTAGCCGATGCCCATGCAATGTTAGCATCTATGATATCAGTGATCAAAAAAGAAGATGAGGAGATTCCCATAGCTGTTAAGATATACTGACAACCAGCTCACTATAATCAGATAGAAGCTAAACTAGAAGATGAACCTTGGTATATAGGCATCCAAAGGTTTTTGAAGAATCAAGAATATCCCGAAAGAGCCGATAACCTGAGTCACAGAACCTTGTGAAGGCTAGCAAGCCAATTCTTTCTCAGGGGTAACACATTATATAAGAGATTGCCAAATTTAGGCCTCTTAAGGTGTGTAGGTGCTCAAGAACCAATTAAACTAATTAAGGAGGTTCATAGCGGAGTATGCGGACCATACATGAGTCGATTCATGTTGTCCAAGAAGATCCTATGAATCGGCCAATTTTGGTTAACCATAGAAGGTGATTGCATAAACTTTGTGAGAAGATGTAAAAAAGGCCAAGTGCACAGTTATCTGATCCACTTATCTCCTACATACTTGTATTACTTAGCAGTCCTATGGACTTTCTCAATGTGGGAAATGGATGTCATCGGTCCAAACACAACAAGTAAATACTAATTCATACTAGTAGCTATAGACTACTTCGCAAAGTGGATGGACATAATTTCACTTACTCATGTCACTCAAAAGACTGTAACCCGGTTCTTTAAGGAAAATATCCTATAGCGCGATGGAGTACCCGAAGCCCTGATCACATACAATGCCCAAAATCTCAAAGAAAGTATGATGAAAACCATTTGTGCTCAGTTCAAAGTAGAACACAAGAATTTCGTACCCTACCATCCGAAAATAAATGGAACAGTAGAGGCCAGTAACAAGAACATTAAGAAGATCCTGAGGAAGATGGTGGACAACCATAAGGAATAGGATGAAATGCTCTCATTTGCCTTTATGGCCTATAAAAAATTAGTCCTAACATGAACCAGAGCCACGCCGTATTCATTAGTGTATGGAACGGAGACCGTAATGCAAGAAAAGGTAGAAATCCCCTCTCTTAGGATTGTGGTGGAAGTTGAGTGGGATGAAGTCGAATGGGTACAATAGAGACTCGATCTACTAAGACTCACTACTATTTGCCTTGGGCAATATTATCGAAAAAAAATGGCTAGAGCTCACAACAAGAAGGTTAGTTCATAAATTTACATTGTAGGTGGATTAGTACTAAAGAAGATCTTCCCATTTCAAGGCGAAGCCAAGGAAATATTCGCGCCAAATTGTGAAGGACCGTACGTCATCGAGAAAGTGTTAGGTCATGGGGCCTTAATACTTCAAGAGATGGATGGAGAAGAATTCCCAGAGCCCATTAACTCTAATACAACCAAGAAGTTCTACCCCTAGAAAAAAAAAATAGACTCACGACTAAAAGAAAATGAGGCAAAAAAAGGGTATAAAAATATATGACCTAAGGACATGGTGAAAACCTGAAAGGGAATTACAGGCAAGAAAGTAGCGATTGTAGCAAGATACAAAACTAGTGACCCAATGAAAACCTGAAATGTCGCTGAGGTGCCAAAATATGGTAGCCGGCCTTAGTGAAAACTCGAAATTGCGCTAAAGGCAAAAATGGCAAACATATAATAATAATTAAAAAAAAAAAACATGGGACATTGGATTTCATCCATTATATCATTCTTCTGTGGAGATTGGATTCGTCTAGAGACCACCGTACTAAATTGAAGAATTCGATTGGTAATTTCGTCTACTTTGGGATTTGAAAGAATACTGGTCAGAAGCTGCTAAGAGGTCTTGAAGCCTCAAATAAATGACCGGGTCTAAGTTTGTACTCCTAATGAAGAAATAACTTCTGAAATATGGATAGTATACTTGACTATGCAGACTTTGTTTAGTAACTATAACTTCTTATTGTTTATATGTAATGCTTCTTTCATGAATAATATTTCAATGTAGATAAGTAGAAAAGACAAATGACATAAGAGCAAAGGGATAGAAACAAGAAAAAACCTTGCAAATCACCCTTAACAAAATTCCATTTAAGGATGTTTGACGTCATTACTGAACCAAGAATACACAACACCTAAAATTCCCATGATACCCCCTATAAATCAACAATACAGTGATATTAAATACTATCCTATGATCCAAATTCATTAAAAGGACGTAGAACCAGAAAAAACACCGTGCACCATAGAATACTTATTTTTTGATTTTGAGACAAGTGTAGTACACTTTAGAGTTACTTTATGGATAGAACTTTTGACAAGAGAAGAATACCATTGACAGACAAAGATTTGCCAACTTTTGAAGAAAAAAACCAGTGTACACTATTCAGGCGACAAGACTAAGGAACAGAGATGGGGGTTCGTCTTTCTTCTTAACATACTTTGACTATCAAAAATACAGAAAATAGACACAGGTTGCCTATATGCTAACATTTAATGCAAAACATTTGAAGCAAAAAAGGACTAAATGTAAAGGAGAAGGTTCATCATCCCAAGTTCCAACAAACAATCTGCAAGCTTTGGCACTACTGGTAATTCTTTTTATCAATTCATGTCTGGACTAAATAAATAATTTGCATGGCCCATATGTTACACCAACGGGAAAACTCCTAAGATATTAACTTCATATTTCAAAAAATATATAATAATAAACGTGCTGGCAGGTGTATTTGGGAATTTATTTCAATCAAATCCCGAATTCATCACCTCTTATGGATAGTGCAATTAACCGATTTAGCTTCTCAACCTAGTCGCTAATCAGTCTCTTCCCTAGTCTGCAAGACGGGTATTATTTTACATTGTCAATAATCATAAATTAAACAATAGGAAGTATCAGATTAAACTCTGATAAGTGTAATTTACCTATCTATTTCCAAACCGAACTTGTTAATTTTTGAGTATTTTTATAGTGTTTTATTACGTTTTAATATGTTTTTATTCCCTTTTCTATATAAATCAAGTGTGTGGGGGTGAAAAGAGATGAAAACGGATTATAAACGATCAAATCGGATCAAGAGCGATGGAAGAACAGTGGAAAAAGAGCAAAGAGGCTAAATTTCATAACCTGCAGCCCACCGCCGCAGCGGTCAAAACACAGAGAAAGGCCTAAACCCTCTACAAATCCACCGCCATGGTGGTGAAACATCAAAAACTCTCTATTCCCACCGCTGCATCTACCGCAGCAACGGTGACATTGTCGACATGCCCACCGCCGTGGCGGTCACTCTGCACAGATTTTAGATATTTGTTTTAGATATTTTGATATCTATATCTTCTCTCTCTTGGCCATAAGATACCCCTAAGGGTTTAGAATAGTTAGAGTGTTTTTGGGGAGTACTCAACCATATCCGACAAAGAAGAACATGTTGCAAAGAGAAAAAAGCGATCTCGGAACGGTTTTAGCATCAAATCTTCAGACTACAGCTAGTTTCTTTTGTTTCTCTCTTCATTTCTTAAATTTGGTTTATTGTTTGAGCATGTTTAGCTCGATTCTTATTGTATAAACAGTTTTGTCCATGAGAAAAATGGATTTTATCTAGGGATTAATATATATTTATAAAAATGTTGTTTGTTTGAGTTGTGTTTCTTTAACGGTTGTTCTTCGCTATTCGATTGTGTTTATGGTTCTTATATTTCCCTTATATGCATGTTTAGATATATTGAGAAATTGGAGTTTGACACTCGGGAGAGGTAACCCCGAATTCGGACTAGGGTAAACACGACGCGACAATCTAATAACCCGGAAGAGAGTTAGAAAGTGTGCAATCCATGACGTTGTGGCAAAACTCATGTGACCTAGTGTCATTAAGATATTGAGCGGGACTTCTTCATTCACGCAAAGTTGTATATTGACTCATCTTACACTCAGGAGAGATGGTGAGTGAGTTTATGATACAGAGATTGTCGTATAGGTCGAATACCGTTATTGATAACTAAACGAGATCAAACACATTTTTGTAAACGAAGTTAATCCCTAGATAATCTATTTCCCCAAACATCTCAATATAGTAATATAGTTTAATTAGTATAATTAGTTAATTAGATTCGTATTTATATATTATAAACTTCATTTTTTATCACCTAGATAAAATTAGGTTATAATAATTACGGTACTCGACAATAATCTCAATCAATCCCTGTGGATACAACAACCCTAACTCTTCTCATTATACTAAAATTTGACCCATACACTTGCGGTAAAAGTGGAGATGTAACATTCCGCCACCAAGTTTTTGGTACCATTGCCAAGGATTGTGTTTTAGATTATTGTTGATATTGTGAGTAAATGACCTAATTTTAATTTAGGCATTTCTTTTGTGTATAATTTTTTGTTTGTAGTTTTGTTTTTGTTTTCCTGTAGGATACTTCACGATGTTAGATCAACAAGTGCTTTTGCATTTTTTTCAATGAGATTTCGAGTCATTTTATTGTGCTAGGGATCAATACAAGAAATTGTTGTTCTGGTTTCCAAATCATCATTTCCCGAGGGAGTGTCAACTACTGAACTTTCTCGATGGGTTACTAGTCGCAACAAGAAATTGGGTTGAAAGAGGAAACGGTACCAGCTTTTTCGACCAATCAATTGCGGACGAAGCCTATCGGTTGTTAGAAGACATGGTCGAGTTCGATTTTCAGTATTAGAATTATTCACCAAGTTATCAAAGCTTGGGGGATAGTTTCACCGCTTTGGAGCCATGGATTGACATCCTGAACCAACAGGAGGTGTTTTCTCCTGCCCTGAAAGAGATATTTTCTATAGTTATGGGGAAGACTCAGGCTTTTTGGAGGGTAACAAATGACCGGCTAAATGAGCACGAGGTTCGTCTTGGCACAATTAAGATAACCTGCGCCAAAATCGATACGACCGTAATATCTCTTAAAACGCAAATCGGTTAGCTTATCAGCTTAATTGAGGTCGAGTCAGACATGGTGTCACTGGGAGATACAAATGCCATATCCATTGAAAGCCACCACGAGGAATCGGAAACGAGAGGAAGGAGCTTGGTAGCATTTATAAATGATTATTCGAAAGAGCCGGGAACCCAAGTGAGGATCGATGATTGTGATTCTTCACCATTGGAGATCCACATTGGGATGCCACCACCGATCCAAAATGATCACATCTACAAGGATCTAATGTGGCTCACTTGTCCTTCGTCTCCAAAAGCAATGCTCTTTTATACCCACCAAGCACATGAACCGGTGGAGAGTCTTGTTCAAAGCTTGGACCAAGCAATGCCAAATATCGCTAAGCTTGAGGGCATAAACAACCAAGACCCATACGTAGTATTGTATGACACTTACTATGAGCGGAAGTCGCTCTTTGACAAGCACTTCTCCATGTCAGGCCGAGGACAATAAACCACGCATTTCTTGGGAGGCAACCCAAGTTAAAAAAAAAAAAATTAGATCTATTACTGTCGAATTCATTCGGAGGTGAGATTCTCTCGCCTCCCAGGTACGTGTTCTAAAGCCCCTTCATCAGCATGCTTTATTTCATAAGTTACGAATGATGATTCGGTCACTGTGAACACTGTCCGTTTTAAGTTCAGGGGTGATGTGTAGTATGTAGTATATTAGTATGTTTAATTGTATGATTCGTTAAATAGTTTGCATGTTTGTTTAGTGTAGAATGTGTTTATGTTGTGTTGTTGTTATTGTTGTATGTTGAGTTTTCCGTTCATCTAGGCCACAACCCAATGATGATATTACCCTCTGGTTGTTTTGGAGGTCAAGGATAATACCTATTCAAATGTGTTATGTGTGCTTGACAATATATTTTGGTAAAAGTTATTGTGGATCCTAATTTGCACAAGCACATGTACTCAATGTATAGCTATTTAATTGATTCGAAGACGATTATCGATTAGCCAAACTCATGACAATTTAAAGATTCTAGGACTTGACAGAGGGAAGGCTTGAGGCGAAATCCTAGGCGAGGTAGTTCAGAGATATGATTTAGGCATTCATTTGATTCGCTTGAGCCTTTGAAACCTATCATGCTAAATGTTTATCCCTCGTTACCCTGTCGAAGACTATAAAGCCATTTCAATTCTGAACACGTAGAAAATACCCTGGCCAATTGATCTTTGTCCAAACCTATATCGCTGAATTAAAGGCACAATTTGAGTGAATCAAGTTAGCATTCGTATATGCTACTTGAAGTGAGCGGTTGGGTTTAGGATGAACTTTTAGTTGGTTCGGTATTCGAGTACTCACTTGTCATTTTTCTTTCGTTTTAATCACACCCGTGAAATTCTAATAATAAAATAAGTTTGGGGTGTGGTTTGTTAAAAAAAAAAAAAAAAACACATATGTTAATATAGATATATTTTCGTTTCTTTTGATAAGTAAGTATGTCGGTCTTAAAAGATGTTCAGGACTGTTTCAATTTATCTATGGGGATTTATGTGTGAGTGTACCAAGCATTGAGCCTTGGGTAACGTTAAGTTAATGACGTTAACCTGTTTTCTATTCCAATATACCCTTGGCCAAATATTCCAAAACCGAACCAAGCCCTATTGATCTTTTTGAACTTCCAAGCCTAGATTAATGGAGAGTATAATCCAATCAGGCATATAGATATCCTAGTCCTTTAAGGTCTAAGTCATGAGTTTTATTGGTGGATAATCCAATTCGGTCTTGAATAGCTATATTATTGAGTCTCGCACAGACACGTAGACAGGATCTAGAATGGTGTTTACCATTATTAAATGTCGAAATTCTAGAACACCACATAGTGTGTTTTACCACCTAAACTGGATATGATTGGGGGTTGTTGAGGAAAAAATATTTTGGTCGGTAAAAGAATTCAAAACACGCATATCATTATGTTTAGATTATTTGTGTTTAGGTTGTTTGTGTTATTTAATTTAGTTGTGTTTTTCATTTAAGTGTGAGGGTTTTTCTCGAGGACTAGCAAAATTCCAAGTTTGGGGGTATTTGATTGGTGTAATTTACCTATCTATTTCCAAACCGAACTTGTTAGTTTTCAAGTATTTTTATAGTGTTTTATTATGTTTTAATACATTTTTATTCTTTTTATTATAAATAAGGTGTGTGGGGGTCAAAAAGGGATGGAAATAGATCATAAACGATCAAATCGGATCAAGAGCGGTGGAAAAAGAGCAAAGAGACTAAATTTCATAACTTGCAGCCCACCATCGCGGCAGTCAAAACACAGAGTAGGGCCTAAACCCTCTACAAATCCACCACCGCAGCGGTAAGACCCACCAAAGTGGCAGTGAAACATTAAAAACTCTCTGCTCCCACCGTTGAATCCACTATCGCAACGGTGACACTGCCGACATGCCCACCGTCACAACGGTCACTCTACACAGACTTTAGATATTTGTTTTAGATATTTTGAGCCCTATATCTTCTCCCTCCTCTCTCTCTCTCTGTTACTCGGCCATAAGAGACTCCTGGGGGTTTAGAATAGTTAGAGAGTGCTTTAGGGAGTGCTCAACCAAATCCGAAGGAGAAAAACACGTTGCGAAGAAGGAGAAACGATCTCGAAACAGTTTTAGAGTCAAATCTTTGGATTACAGCTAGTTTCTTTTGTTTTTCTCTTCATTTCTTCACTTTGATTTATTGTTCGAGCATGTTTAGCTCGATTCTTACTGTATAAATGGTTATAGCCATGAGCTAAATGGATTTTATCTAGGGATTAATATATATTTATGAAAATGTTGTTTGTTTGAGTTGTGTTTCTTTAATGGTTGTTCTTCGCTATTCAATTGTGTTTACCGTTCTTGTATTTCCATTTTATGCTTATTTAGATATATTGAGAAATCGGGGTTTGACACTTGGGAGAGGAAACTTGAATTCGGACTAGGGTAAACACAACGCGTCGATCTAATAACCCGGGAGGGAGTTAGAAAGTGTGCAATCCATGACGTTGGGGCAAGACTCATGTGAGCTAGTGTCGTTAAGATGTTGAGGAGGACTTCTCCATTGATGCAAAGTCCCATATTCACTCATCTTACACTCAGGAGAGGTGGTGAGTGAGTTTACGATACAGAGATTATCGGATAGGTCGAATACCGTTATTGATAACTAAACGAGATCAAACACATTTTTGTAAACGAAGTTAATCCTTAGATAATCTATTCCGCTAAACATCTCAATATAGTAATATAGTTTAATTAGTATAATTAGTTAATTAGATTAGTATTTATAAAATTAGGTAATGATAATTACGGTACTCGACAATAATCTCAACCAATCCCTGTGGATACGACAACCCTAACTCTTCCCATTATACTAAAACTTGACCCGTATACTTGTGGTGAAAGTGGCAACGTAACATTCCACCACCAGACTCCCAAACAGAATTTATCTAATCACTATCTCAGTTAGTGACTCGGCACATTTCATCCTATTCATGTTTTCTTGATGGAAACAACGTTAATTTCATCTCACAACGTGAGATGAAATGCCCAAATCACAATGAACTCAATTAAATTTATTAAACATGTGATATGAACTACGTGTCAACCTTATTCTCGGTGAAGTCCAGGATACATAGTAAATTCTTGAGGGTTCGGTTGACAAACTAAAGGGATAAACTGCGTTTTGACTTGATTCTCCCCAAAGTATAGGATATATAGGCAACCCTTGTGGGTTCGACTAATAACCTAAAGGAAACACCTTTTAGTTATATGGTGAGCTACGTTTCGACTTGATGTTTAGTGATACCAAGATTTGTAGGTAACACACGTGCGGGTTCGGACACCAATAAAAAAAATATCTATCAATCGGAATATGAACTAAGTAAACTTAAATAAAAATCCTCCATCAGTCATGGGTTAAATCATGTAAATTTTAAAATTAGTCCCCCAATCAATGATGAACTAGGTGTTGACCTGAGTCCTGGTAAATATCAGGACACATGAAACCTTTATAGGTTCGGTCATCACTATAAATAAAATTCCTTCATCCCTAGTGGACTTCTCTTCGACTTGTCCTTCGTAAATCACCAAGGTATATAAGAAACCCAAGCAAGTTTGTTCGATGTCACAGAGATGTCAGCCTTACAACATTCTATTAGCCCTATACCAGGGCACATCTCCAAGAAGTCCCTAGACTTCTCTAAGAATTTGTTGTCAATCCTCTTGTTAGGTAGAACAACAAAAGAATACTTGTGCAAGAACTACGCTTCGACATGATCCTTGGTAATTAACAAAGATAAGTAGGAAACCTTTGTGGGTACGGTCGATAATCTAAAAATCAGCATAGGAAGGGTCGAACTACATTTTGACTTGATTCCTAACCTTGGAAATCATTGTATGTAGATAGCCCATGTGGGTTTTAGCTATCTGATGACCATTGTCTAAAACAAATGATTAAAAAATAACTTGTAAAATTAAAAGACATAAATGACCTAATGAGGTTTCTAGTGTCAAATAGACATTAAAATTCATACACTTAATTAAGGATATATGGGAAACCCATATGGGATCTATTGCATTCTCTAAACGGTCAGGAAATAATCCTGCACCACAGCTAGAGTTGGGGGCACATTATATCCGGTTTCTCAAATGAGATACTGTGATAATATTCACCCTAACTAGAGCTGAGGCACATTATATCAGATTTCTCCATTGAGATCTCTTGACAAATTCACCAGTTACAACTGACGAAAAATACAAAATCAAAAAGTAAAATCCGTGACCCCTAAAATAAGCAAGAATCATCAGGCCCCAGTTTATGAGTGGGATATATTTTATCCGACATTTAATTTTCCCCAGGTAGTTTTCTAGTCCTCGTTAGGCAATCCCAAGTGGGATATAGCCAAGAAACTCCACTAAGTGTCGAGTTTCCTCGAGAGTTTTCGCTCGTGTGAATTCTCTTAGTCATTTTTAATTATGTATTGATATGATGACCCAGGAATCAGTTTCTCTAACTAAGAACCTTTTCCTCCCAAATATCAATTTAAATTATGTGTCCGAACTACACTTGACTCGATTCTTAGTTAAGTTTGAGATATGTAGGTTCTCCAATGGGGTTTGGTCAAACCAGCTTTAAATATACTGTCAACCTTAGTCTCAAACTAACAAGATACCCCAGAATTAGTTTTTCTTACCCAGAACCATTCCACCCATCTTGATTTACTTTAACTATTAGAAATATATTTGGCCTGATTCTTAGTTAAGTCTGAGATATTATTAGCGTTTTTGCTATACACCGTAAGTACACGGCTGTCAAGTTTTAGTGTAGTGGTGAGTGTGAGTGTCCTATCCACAGGGATTGTTTTAAATCATTGCTAACTACTGTGATTATTGTAACCTTACTTTATTTGGGCGTCCAAATTTAAGGTATACAAAAATAAACTAAAACGAACATAAATTTAAAAGCAAAATAAAATATGGAACTCCTATGCACAAATGTTCTCTAAACTTGATTTCATCTCCTTATTCTCATGTCATCCTATTAATCACTTGCTAGCCAATTCAACTCAATTATCTAATAAAGGGTCCTAATTAATCTTGTAACCTCTCTCGAGTGCCTCACAAGATAATCTGTGCGAATATCCGAATTGATATCCCTATCTATGCTATTTACTCACACATTCATTAAGCCTAACCCTTAAATATTGAGGGGTCAATTACCTCTCGGTCTCACAACAACCACAATATTAAGACTATCTAGGTGTTGATCTCCTCTCAGTCTTACAACAACCTAAACTATGCACTCTCAATTCTAGCCACAAACTCAATCTCTCTCGACCATAAAGTTCACAAGCTAAAATCATCTAACAGATTGGCCACATTAAAAATAGAGAGGCACAAATGAATCAAAATGTAACTCAAGTAAAAATTAACAAAATATTTATAACATAATTCAAACAAGATTATATCAGGCTCTAGAAATAAATTCTAACTCAACATGGTGGAATCCATGGCTAATCATTTCAAGAAATCCATAAATGCAAACGTGTTCCACATAATAATATCCACAAATACAAAATTTAATAAAGATTAGGATGAGAGAATGGAAGAGAACACTCTTCATGGAGATGAGCTTCAAGTCTTCAAATCTTCAAGAATCTTTCCCCAAGCAATATTCCAGAATCTCTAGCTCCAAGCTCTCTCTCTCTAGGAATTTTTTGTGCCTCCAATTGTGTTTTCTTTCCCAAATCTCCACGCTAGGGTTTGAGGCATACGATGCTATTAATAGGGCTCCAAATGAGTTCTTTTTGGTCATCAGCATGAAGAGGCATGCTATAGCACACTGGAGTGCACCCTTTTGTGTGTTGAAAGCTCAGGGAGGTGGGATGAAACACGCCCAAGTGCGCTGGAGCATGCTTCCAAGTGGGATGGAGCACGCTTAGGTGTACTAGAGCGCACCTCTAGGCAGGCTAGAATGGTTGTTGGGGTGCTAAAGCCAAAATCTAGCGATGTCTCTGATTTAGGCGTATACTAGAGCGAGCAATTGGCGTGCTGGAGCACGCCCTTTGATTTGAGATTGCTTTAGTTGCTCATGGTTCTTCCCAATAAGTTCCAAAAACAACCATTTTACGATATTTTCATCTTTTTCTCAATTATTTGTGATTCCTACAAAACAACACAAAAATACATTAAACTAACAAAAATATTTTGAAAACTCACAAATATTTAAACTCAAAAGTACTTGATTTATTGGTAAATAATCTTCTCATCAAATATGTAGGAAAACTCCTTAATGGCCGTGGTCATAACCAGAGATGACAATAAGTCAAGGGTGACAATAAGTCATGAGAGATGGAAATAAGTCATTAGGGTGATGACAATAAGTTATCAAATGACAATATGTCATTGGAGGTGGCAATAAGTCATCAAAACTACGGTGATCCTCTATGACAAGTCACTTAGCCTCCTTTAGGATCCTCAAGGATGGTTATTCAGCTATCTTTAATAAAGTTCATATTAATTATCAAGGATGGTTATTCAGTCTCCTTTAAGAATATTTCTCGCCGTTTAGGAAGAATGGCGGTAATCTCTGAGGATGGTCATTTAGCCTCCGTTGAAGAGATCCCATAGATAATTAAAGTTGAATCATTTAGCCTCCTTTGAGCTCCTCAAGGATTGGTCATTCATCCTTTTTTAAGAACATTCCTCACCCTTTGGCAGGAAGTGTAGTGTTCCTATAATAACACAGCGATGACCAAGGAACCCATTCGTATGTTCCTAGTATTTGCTTTCCTAGGAAGCTGTAGATATGTTGATGAGTCGTCATTCTCCAAATCTATAGTAGTACTCAAGGATGGTCATTTAGCCTCCTTAGAGATCTTCAAAGATAGGTCATTCAGCCCCTTGGAAGAAAACGTCATAGTAATCCTCAAGAACTGGTTATTTAGCCCTCTTTTGAGAAGATTCCTTACCCATTGGTATATAATGTAGTTTATCTGAAGGATGAGGCAGTGGTAACCAAGGAACCCATTCATATAGTCTTGGAATTTGCTTTCCCAAGAAACTACGAAGATGACAATAAGACGTCATTTTCTTAATACTACGGAATAGATCCTCAAAGATAGGTTATTCAACCACATTTGGAATTCTTCAAGGACTGATCATTTAGCCTCCTTTGTAGAAATTCAATTAGTGTACTCAAAGTTAGGTTATTTAGCCTCATTTGAAGAAACTCCATTAGTACTCAAAGATGGTCATTCAGCCTCCCATGAGATTACTCAATGATGGTCATTCAGCCTCCTATGAGATTCTTCAAGGGCTAGTCTTTCAGTCTCCTTTGGAGAAAAATGTAGAGTAGATCCTCAAAGAAAGGTCATTCAGCCTCCTTTCAAGGGATCCCATAGTTATTCAAGGATAAATCACTCAGCTTTCCTCAAAAGCTTCAAGGACTGGTCATTCAGCATCCATTGAAGAAGGTATGTAACATGCCTCAATGATTGGTCATTCAAACTCCTTTGAGAGGATTTCATATCCCTCAAGGATAGGTTATTCAACCTCTTTTAAGAGGATTACATAGCACTCAAGGATCGATCATTAAACCTCATTTGAGAGGATCTAGTGGTAACTACTCAAGGATGGTCAATTAGCCACCTTACAAATCCTCAGGAACAGGTCATTCAGCCTGCGTTGAAAAGATTCAATGGTATAGCCTTACGGACAAGTCATTTAGCCTACGTTGAGAAGATTATGTAAAGTCTTAAGGACTAGTCATTCAGCCTCCATTGGGAAGATCCAGACACAAATCCTCAAGGATCGATCATTCAGCCTACTCCGAGATCATCAAGGATCGGTCATTCAGCCTCCCAAACAAAACTCTTCACCACTTCCAAATGATAGATGTAACAATGTTCAGGTATACTCCTAAAATTTTGTTAAAGTAAAATTTAATTTTTTGTATTTTAAACATCATGTCTAGCGAAACAAAATATATGTGTCTCCTTCTTTGTCAATACGAGTAAACTCGTATGACAAAGGGAGACAGCTGTAGACATTGCATTTTGTTCCGCCCAATCAGTGTCGAAACAAAAGTACAAGTTCAGATAAACTTTAAATTTCGGTTTAAAGAGAATGAACTTATACTTTGGATCACATTAGATAATATATATATATATATAAACACATAAAAAAGTTAAAAAAAAATAAATAAATAAAAAATTGATGAATTTGACTAAGTTTGGTTCGATAAAGTAAAAGTTTTGGGTCAATCATGAAATTATTAAAACTAAAGGGAGACTAAGATGACATTTTTAAAGGCTGATTTTCATTAAATCACCTCTAATATGAATAAATATTAGTTACTACCCTTTAAATTACAGAAAATTTCACTAAATTACCTCGGTTACCTACTTTGACCCTTGAAACATTTACTATCACCAGTTTCGTCTATTCGACACTAAAAATATTTATTTAAATTATTGTTTAAAGTACTAATATAATTAAAACAAATCCAAAAGACCTAAACAAAGGCATGGAAATGCCATGACAAGTCCAAGTTACACAACGTAACTAAGGATTAAGACTAAACCAAAGTCATCTTGATTAATCATTGAGGCCTAATGAATCAAGGGCCCAACCCACCATTTAGTGACTCAAAAAAAAAAAAAAAAAAAAAAAAAAAAAAAAAAAGAAGAAGAAGAAAAAAAGAGAAGCATTAAAATGACCAAAACACCCCAAGGATATTCTCTACAAAATATCTAGGAAAAGAAATAAATCACTTCGGATGTAACTAACTATTATCGAAACTAAACCGATTCGGTTTGCCACCTAAGCAAGGCATTTAATGTGCATCAAATTCCCATCCCATCAATAATTAAATTCTTGGGATGACATGGATAAGCCACATTCAAGGAATCAATATATTTTGATAAAATAACTTAGGGTGAATCGAAAGCCTTGAAATGTGACTTTCCCTTATTAAAACAAAACCAATCAGGTTTCCACCTTGCAGACACTTAATGTAGTCATTAAGTGTCCATCCCATGAAAATTTTATTTCTTAGGATGACATGGATTGGCTGGATTCAAATAACCTAGATATTTTAACCAAAATATCTTAGGGTTAACTAAAACCATTGAAATCTAACTACCTGTTACAAGGCAAACAGAGTCGGTTCGATCCAAATCCAACCGAATTATAGCACGTCAAATCAATTGTCATCATCAAACATTAAATACAAAATGACTCATTAAGACTAAATGCAATGCACCTTAGAAACATTAATGGCAACTATACCGAAATTGTGAAACTAACTGGTACTTAGCCCTTAAACCGAACCAGAACTATCACTTCATGCCATTGATGCACCCATATGCAACCAATGATCTTAAAGATTTTGTAATGATTGCCAATTATTTCCAATCATTGCTAGAATCTTCCAAAGATTTGGTATTCATTACCAAATCTTTGAGAATCCAACACAATCTTCTAAATTAGTCCAAAACAAATCGAAATCAAGACAAGATTACATGATCCCTAAGCCAAAACAGACCCAAAGGAAAGGTCCAATATGGCCAGCGCATGGACCAATGCACAGGCCCTCTGGCCTATATATATAGTGGCTATGTTTTCATTTTTCAAGAGTTGGAACCTAGACTTTCTCTCTCTAAACCTGGGTAGTGCTCTCGGGTCCTAAGGTTTCCAACCAATTTCTTCATTAAACACCTCGATATTCTGCTAAAATTTGATCCTAGAGGGAGTGGTTGAGGTTCTTGTAGCAAGAACGCAAAAAGTTGACGGCAACCGATCCAGTATAAACTGAGGAGATCAAGAAGAATGTATTTGTTTAGAGAAAGACTACTCCCCTAATCTAGGTATGTTTCTTGAATATCCTTCAATATTGTCTTAAATTCATAGATATTTCTTGTACATAGCATAATCATGTAGCTAGCATGCTTTAATTTCATATATATAACATAAATGACCTACAATTAAATTAAAAAAAAAAAACGTTAAATTTATGTCATATAAACTAAACCATATTAAAATTGTTAAAGATCTTGTCAAGAACATATAAGAACACGTTAAGAACATGTGAGGACCCAAAATATACGAGAACATGTTAAGAACATGTGATGATCCAAACAAAATATCTATCACACCATGAGTTGTGTATAGTCTCTACCATTCTTTCATGAATACTTCAAACTGAACTCTTATTAACTGTTAATCCAACCATATAACTATTAATAATTGATTTACTTTATGCTAAACGTCAAGATCACGACCTGGCACTAAGTTTTTAGGCTAGTAGACGGGCACCTTATATATATATATATATATATATATATATATATATATATATATATATATATATATATATATATATATATATATATATATATATATAAATCAGCTCATTTACATTCACAGCCGTTAGATATCTCTAGATATTCGTAGCCGTTAGATCAAAATAAACCTATATATAAATATTGGATGTATGTTTTAGGGTTGCCTCTCTCTCATCAAAACCACAGCTGCTAGAGAAATTAGGGTTTATCTCTCTCTCTTCCTCCCTCGCGCTCCCTCTCCACTTTCGATAATCGCCATCACCGTCGCCTTCATCTCCCCTATTACTCAGTCTCTCACGATCCACTCCCTCTCAGCCTCCTCCGCCATCCCCTCGCCACCGCCACTACCACCTCCGCTCTATTTCGCAGTGATGTCATCGCCTCGCCATCTACGCCGTCATCCTTCACTCGCGACGGCGGTGGATTCTTCTTTCTCCTTGATAGTCGACTCCTCCAATCGCTCACGGTCCTCACTCTCGACGTCACAGATTTCCTGGTAAGCCTTTTTTTTTCTCTCTCAACCACCACGATTCACAGCTCTTGATTTGATTTTGCAGCAGCTCAAACTAAAAATCTTTGTTTTGAAATTCATTGGTTTGAATTTGATTTTTTTAAGGGTTTCTGAAATTAGGGTCTCTTTCTCTCTTGATTTTGGGTTTTGAAACCCTTAAAATTGAAGCCCTTTCTCTATTTTTCCCCTCTATCCCTTAACAGAAATTTCTTTTAATTTTTCTGTGATTTTTTCGATTTTAGATCTGAAACAGGTTTACACAATGTGAAGGCCGATTATCTCACAATCAACATGGTTATTTTGCATTTGATTATCTCACAATCAACATGGTTATTTTGCATTTTGAACTTATAAAAAAATGTGTATTCCTAAGCCTAAGTTTGTTTGTTTTGAGCTGTTTAGGTTTTACGCATGAGATCCTTTATGAGATGATGTTGGGCCTTATGGAGAAGCTCGCGGTGGAGGCTTTGAGGTTGCTATGGTAAGTGAGTTTTGGCTTCATTTTATTTGTTTATAGCTGAACTGCAAATTGCTCAATTGTGTTTTTGGAATTCTTTGCTTCTGAAATTTGCTTCTTACTGCAAATTGTTGTAGGCTTAAGTTTATGTCTGATATAAATGTTGTTAAAAATCCCATTTTTCTTTGCATTGTTTTCTCTACCTTTTGTCATTATACAGCTATCATTTATTTTTGAAGTTAATTACAGCTATTTAAATGGAATCGCTGATTGGTATTCTCTCTATTTAAATGATTGAACAAATTTTAGGTTTGTGTGATAGATTGATCGCCGACTTTTCTGTCTTTCTGATTCTACAACAGATATCGTTTGCGAAGCTAATGAAGTTTTTTTTTTGAATTAGTCCTTTAATTAACAGAAACAATATTTAGGTCTGTGTGTTTTTGTATAACCAATGCCTTTTTTTAATCACTACTTGGTTTTTATTCTATTTCAGTTTCCAATTTTTTTTTTTTTTCTTCCTAATTTGTGTTTCAAGTTTATGCCTTTGATTTTTTATTGTCTATTGCAAATTGGGGATCCTAGATTGTCTTCTTATGATTGTATATGTGGTGAGCTTGATAAGACTATTCTTGGCAAGAACTTTGAGAAAATGAGATTTTACCACACACGCACATGTAAACAATTAGATCTAACCTCAATTGTATATGGTACTTTTTATTTTAGTTTAATTCACCAATTCTTTGGGTGCAGTTGTTTTGTAACCTCAATTGAAGTGTGGATTTGGTAGTGTTAAACTAAAGGTATAATTTGTTTTTTGGAATGTCATTTTATAGAAAATGGATTAATAAAAAAATTTCTTCACTTTTACTTTCAATTTCTAGCATGTTGAATTCGACTAATTTACTTATTTTGTGGTTTGAATTGCAAATGCAAATATTGGATAGGAATAGCATACAATATGTGCCAACACTAAACTTTGTATGCACGATATATCTCAATGGTAGGCATGAGAAATGGTTTAAGTGATTGGGTTGATAATAGGAAATTTTTGAGTGATTGGGTTTAAGTGATTGGGTTAACTTTGTCTGCACGATAATAGGCAATATTTGAGAATTGTGTGTGTATTTCTTTTGCAGAAATTGTGTTGTTATTTGATTTATCTTCCTCACCTCTATGTCCCAATTTCTTCCTCGACTCATAATGGAGTATTATTTGAGTTGAATGTCTAAAAGCCTAAAACACTCCTTCGGATAGAAAAAATTGAGCAAAAATGGTCTTATTAATTTGTTAGTTGTGTGCATCAAATATTTTGAGAAAAAATGATAAAAAAATAGTTGTTATACTCACAAGAACTCCTTCCACTCAAGAGCAGCTTCCATGTTCCACTCAAATTACTATTTGATTTGTTCATTGATTGAATTTTTCTTTTCAATTGTTGTTCAGGTTTACATCAAGAGGAGAATTTGATGGCATTGGTTTTAAGAAACTTCTTCCTCCGATCTCAAAATTCATCATCAGAAACCTTGAAAACTTCCATTTTTTACTATTTCGGTTGAATTTCACAAGTACTCAATTCCTTCTTTGTTGTTTTTGAAATTCATTATCTGGAACGTCTCTCTCTTACAATTCTTTTGATAAAGTTTGGTTTTTGTTGTTAATGCTCAAAATCAATGTCATTATTTATTTGTTTGTATTCATTTATTTATTTGGTTGAATCTCAGCTCTTGAACCAGCTCTCGAATCAGGTTTAATTTGCATTTGTTTCTGTTCTGTTCCCTGTTTCTATTTCTGTTCCTGTTCCCTGTTTCTGTTTCCGTCTCTGTTTCTATTCCTGTTTCTGTTCCATGTTTCTATTTCTGTTCCTGCTCCATGTTTCTGTTTCTGTTTCTGTTCTCTGTTAGAGAAATATACATGTTCCCATTTTTGTTTCTGCTTCTGTTCCTATTCATAAATTTTACTTTGCTGCCTAATTTAAAAAAAAAAATCATATTGAAACATGTAGGCTTTTTTTCCGTTTTAATTGAACATTTGTTCTTTTTTTTTTTTCTTTAAATGTATGATGGTAGCTCAATTGAAACGATAAACTTTCTCCTGAAATTTTCGTTTGGAAAATCGTCCAGATTTGCTACTTTTCTTTTTATTGTCCTTATCGTGTTCATGGATTAATCTGTTTCTAATTGTTTTATTTTATAATTTCATTTGAGATTGAGCTATTATTTGATGCTATGGAGTTTGTTGCTTGAGCTTATGTTCTCATAATTTGTTGTTGTTCACAGTGTAGAAAACGATGTTTCATATGCCTACTATGCCATGTTTTCCCACTTTGATAGGGACAACGTCGCTCTCAAGGGTTTTGCCAAGTAATCTACTTAAATAAGTTTAGAATTAAGGTATTTTTTAATTGTTTCACAAGTTTGTTTGTTGTTCTAAAATAAGTTTTTGTATTCTTTAAGTCGTCAGCTAGCTAAGTTCATCACAATTATTTCTTTGCCGAATTGTTGGCCATGGCCATTGATTCCGTTCCCATTAACAGCTCAGGTACATTACTCCCTCCCTAAACCCCACACTCCCTTCCTTATTGGAATATTATCTTTTTTCATTTGATTCTCGTTGATTTATTTACACAATGTTTTGTGGTATTTTATTGTTGACTATTGAAATTGTTGAATTAACTTTTTCTTGAAAGAGTTCAATTACAGGTTTAAGAAATTTTGATGGATTTGATTTAGCTTGGAATTTGATATTTTGTAGTTTTCGGGGGTTGAATCTATAATATTAAGGGTGGAAAGATTGAGGAGGAGGATCAGGTGTTAAATTTGGTTAAGCTATTGGATGTTATTTGTTTGCTGATGGATATGTCAAACTACAAAGGAAATTGCCAGTATTTTTTAAGTGATTCTTTTTTTGTTTCCATTTGTTCCAATAGTGACATTTGTTTTGTGTTTCTGTTCCCATTTGTTCTGTGTTTCTGTTCCTGTTTGTTCTGAAATGTTAAGACCAGAACAGAAACATGATTTTTTGTTGCATTGAGTAAGAGTGCTTTCAAAAATATAATTTTTGGTTGGACTGAACTATGCAATTGTATTTTTTCACTTTGAGGTATTTAGGGTGCCACTATTGGATATAATACAACAATTGTATTAGGATGACTCAGTTTAATACAATATAATTAGCATGATAAAACTCATTTATTTTATATCTGGATCTTGACAATTGACAATAAAACTCACCAAGAACCCAAAGTTTTATCATGTTTATTATCAGAACTAAACTGTCATCCTTTAATGCCTTTTGATTTGAGCTCAAGTCTGCCATGACAATCAGAGGATTGGCGATGATGAAGGCTTGCACGGCTGAGAGAGAGGATCGCTAGAGGTATTTTTTTTCTTCTTTTGTCATTTTCATTTCTTGATTCATGATATGTTTATGTTAATTTGATGAAAATGACGAGTTCATTACTGATTTTTATGCAATTCCTAATTTAGATTTATTTTTTTATTTTACATTTATGTTTAACTACTTAAATTTATCGCATTCAAAAATGGATTTTTTTTTTTTTAAAAAAAATTATTTAGTTTAGAATATCAATTTTCTTTCCCTTTCTTATTATTGCCCGTATATATACCCCTGGTTTCTAAGAAATATGTTTTTTTTTTGTTTTTTTTTTTTTTTTCATTTAGTGGTGCGATTTTAGAATTAAGGTATTTTTTAATTGTTTCACAAGATTGTTTGTTGTTCTAAAATAAGTTTTTGTATTCTTTAAGTCATCAGCTAGCTAAGTTAATCACAATTCTTTCTCTCCTGAATTGTTGGCCATGGCCATTGCCTTCCCATTAACAGCTCAGGTACATTACTCCCTCCCTAAACCCCACACTCTCTTCCTTATTGGAATAATATCTTTTGCCATTTAATTCTCTTTGATTTATTTACACAAAGTTTTGTGGTATTTTATTGTTGACTAATGAAATTGTTGAATTAACTTTTTCTTGAAAGAGTTCAATTACAGTTTTAAGAAATTTTGATAGATTTGATTTAACTTGGAATTTGATTTTTTGTAGTTTTCGGGGGTTCAATCTATCGACGAGGGAGAGAAGTGGCTGTAGAATTAGGTTAAATCTTAGCTCTCGAATCAGGTAAAACATTCTTATACCATTTAAGTTTCATGTGTACACTTTATCAGCTATTTTTTTTTATTCCACAATTTCATTGTTTGCTTGAATAACAAAACAAATTGATATAATTGTCCCAAATGATGATGTATGTTTTACGCCCATGCCTTTAGGCACGGGTTATACACTAGTATATATATATATACCGACAGACCCTTATAACTAAAACTTAGGGATAAAAGAAGGACCTCTATTACTTTGGGGATATGTGTGACCCTTTTTCAGAAACCTTCCCATCATTTTTTTAGTTATGAGCAAGATTAGCATATATATATATGGTATTTTCTATTATTTTTAACTAAACAACTTAAAATCGAATACTAACTTGTCAAAATAAAATAGTTCAGTTAAGGTGTTTTTGACAAAATCAAGGATATTATCCATACATCATGTTGAGATTTATGTCTTTTTTAATAATAAAATCAATTAAAACTAGTTATAACCTAAAATAAATGAACTACGTGATGACTTGATCTTTGGTTATTTGCCAAAATACGTAGGGAACCTCATACGGGTTCGGTCACCTTTAATAAATAAAACCATATAGTTTTAACCTTCAATAAATGAAATACGTGCTGACCTAATCTTTAGTTGTTTGCTAAAGTACGTAGGCAACCTAATACAGGCTTGGTCACCTTTAATAAATAAAAACATATCATTTTAACCTTAAATAATGAACTACGTGATGACTTTATCTTTGGTTACTTGCCAAAGTACATAGGCAACCTCATACGGGTTCGATTGCATATCTAAATAATTTAGTCTTAGTTTGCATGTTGGAACTACATGTCGACATAGGCAACGTTTATAAAGCTCGATCATTTAAAAATAAATAAAAAATAAAAAATAAAATCATTTCGTATAGTTTGCATGTTGGAATTATATGTCAACTTGATTCCCTATGAAAACAGGGATATGTAGGAAGTCTTTATAACATTCGGTGGTTTATATATCTACATGTAATGAACTGTCATTGGGTTGTCGCTACTTAGATTAGTGTAGTATTTACTGCTTATATCAAGTCATAAAAATGCATGGAAAGGGAAAAAACTTTTAAAAAGGAAATTGTCTTTTGTTTAGTAAATTAAAGAAAATTACTTGGGTATTGTTTAAAGTGAATATTTATTTGGATTAAGGTACCATTTATAGACGGGTGTCTTGTAATGCATAAAATTTTCCTCAAGCATAACTAACCCCCGAACTTATAGAAATCTCTAGTACAAGATTTTTATGAAGTCAAAATATAGGTCATTTTAAAATAAAAATAAATTTTTAAAAACTCCCGATGACCTAACACAACATTTAATCCCATGTTAGGTGGCGTCTCCTTTCCAAACATAAAATCCCAGCGCAAGAAGTTCTTCAACATCGACGCCTAGAAAAACCCTTGAATGACCATTTCAAAATCGGGGTGCATCATTGAGCAAAAAATCTCCAAATTCCTATCAATACCACTTTAGTTTCTTCTTATCCCAAAACTCATTCCGATGCCCTACCCGATCACTTAGAATCTTTTTCATTGATCAGCTCTTCTATCCACAACACACGATCACTGGAACAGAGTCCATCACAGACCACCAGCAAATTCATCAATATCCAGAGTCAATGATTGCTCGCCTCCAATCTAAATCAATTAATCAATCTGATTGTAAGGCCCATTCAACATAATCAGTACATGAACTCGCGGGGACTGTTCTCAGCAAGAAAGATGGATGAACAATGGATATCTTGAAGCTGTTGTCATTGGCGGACCTTATCTGACCTGAATCGCAATCATCGGCAGCGGACTCAACATATTCGGTGGTCGACGGAGCAACGTCTTCGAGTCAGATTAGAGGAGAGAGAAAGTTGTTTTTCGGGTGATCGAAACTAGATACCGAGCGGCAACACTCACCAACGACCACTGCCTCATTCACATGGCGCTCGTCAAGATCGAAGTTGCCGCCCTCAACCATGTCAACTGCCAGTTGCCGTCTCCACTAATGGGCGAAAGAGTTACAAGCCGAAGCTGAAACTCAGACTAAGTCCAACCATGACAATCCGTCGTAGAGGCTTTCTAGATCCAAAGCTCATAGCATCATTAGCTTCCAATCCGTTGCTGGCACTGCCGTAATGTGTTCCAACCATCTCTGATGCCCCTATCATCACCACCGTCCAAATCAGTCACCGTTCCGTCTATGTGCTCCAGTCATTTTTTATGAGCTCGATTAAAGTAATGAAGAACTACAACGAAAAATTGGCAATCGACTTGACGGGAAAGCCCTAGCTAAAAATAAATCGAGGAAATCAATGGCTTGTAGGACATCCTACGTCCATATCGATACTAATGAGGAAGCCACATTATGTTTACCAAGGGAAGGAGGCGACTACATAAGGGAAGAGGAGGTAACCTAGGGCTAAATGCTCTAAAGCCCCTAAGTATATTTATATTTCAGACCCTTCAAATTTTATTTTAAAGGAATGAGCTTATAATTTTTTTATGACACACGTGATAAGTCTAAATTAAAAATAAAAAACAAAATATTATATGCTCGAAATGCTCTGAAGAAATTTCAAAATTACAATTTACATCTTGTAAATTCAATTGAAATTATGATGTTAATTATGATATTTAGAGGAAGTTTAACATTTGTTTTAGAGAAATAAATATACATTTCTAGGAAGTGCATTATAAACGCAGAATATATCCCCATAATTGGATAGGAATTCTTCAAATCCTAGGGCTTAGCATAAAATGCACTTTGGCCATTTTGAAAATTTTGGATTCCGTCAATGTGGTCCCTAGAGTCTTAGTTTCAACAAATTATATGTTATGAGAGCCCTATTGGTACTTCAAAATATCCAAGTGCACTTACAAAAATGTACTAGATTAGATAACTAGGCGATATTGTAAAATTACATTCAATATGTTGCGCATGATAATTTGGAAGAACTTTAGTTATATAATAACAACGAGAATGAAGAAGTTAACGAAGATGGCCTATAGGCTAAGTATTTTAAAGCCCAATGAGGTAATATTTAATTTACAATTTCTACCCCTAATATATTATTGCTTCTTTAAGGGGAATAAACATATAATTTTGGGGGCACTATGCTAGAGGAATAAATTTATATTTAAATATGTAAAGACCCCTGAGGAAATAGATGAATCAAAATTTGTACCCCTACTTTTGTATAATTCTAGAGGTAAAAGTTACATCAAAT
The DNA here is from genome assembly GCA_016647705.1 of Eucommia ulmoides. Taxonomy (NCBI): domain Eukaryota; kingdom Viridiplantae; phylum Streptophyta; class Magnoliopsida; order Garryales; family Eucommiaceae; genus Eucommia; species Eucommia ulmoides. Next base: position 39,722,339 of record CM028335.1, read on the forward strand.
AATGTTTTCGTTAACACTTGATCCATTTATTAATCCTTTAAGCCCGTATGATTATGAAAAAGTACAAATCACACCCTTAACGTTTACATTGTGACATAAATTTAGTGGCTCGAAGTACACTTTAATTTGCCTTAAAGATAAATACAAGAATAGCTCTTTAGTTGCAATTTACACCCCTACTTTTTATTATTTGGATGAGGTCCTTATAAAAGTACTAAAGAGAGAGGAAACACTTAAATGAATTATACAAAATACTTGATATGTGACAAATAATAAAATTGTCTCTTAGAATAACTATATGATTTGACGGATATACAATTCACCCTTGTTATTATTATTTGGGTAGACGATAAATTCAGACATTAAAGATCTTTGAAAAATTCTTAAGATCATAAAATGCACCTCGCCTTAGGAAATGCTTTGGCCAATTACACTACTACAACTTACTTTTAAATATGGATTTGCATAAATGATAACCAAATATTCGATTCAAGAGTGTTTCTCTTTGATAAAAAAGATAATTATGAGGGTGAACCCCCAATTTGGCCCGTAACCTAAATATTTTGTGAAATATGAAATCTATATTATTTTTAAAAGTGCATTACTTGTTCTTCCTATCATCGTATCTAGGGAAAATGTTTATTACGTGGTATAAAAGAAACTGCAACTCTTATAGAGTAGGTTAAAGTGCTACGTATCCCAGCCAAATCCTATAAGCAAAGGGATTACCAGAAAGATATAGAAAGGGCAAAAGAGTTTAGGCTTCCCTAAGGGAATCAACAAAGAAATAAGCTAAGAAATCATTTTGTTTGAAATCGTTTTTAATTTGGTTGTTAAATTCTATCATTGAAGGTTATCAATAAAGTTTGTTATTTGTGAATTAACATTGTGTTTTGGAAGAATAAAACTAAACTAGAATCAACGAAAAGGTTAATTTCAATAACGAACTCAACGCCTAAAGATATGCTAAGGAATGAGTTAGGGGTAAGGCTCAGTTATGAACATACCTTTGTTAGACTAAGGCACCATCACCAAGCTAAGGAATGAGTAAGGGGTAAGTCTCAGTTATGAACTTACTCCTGTCAGACTCATACATCATCAATAAGCTAAGTAATGAGTTGGAGGTATGCTTCATTTATGAACTTACCTTTGTCAGACTCTAGCACCACCATCAACAAGTTAAGGAATGAGCTAGAGGTAGAGCTCAATTATGAACTTATCTCTGTCAGACTCAGGAATCATCAACAAGCTATGTAATGAGCTGGAGGTCGTGTTCAATTATGAACTTACCTTTGTCAGATTCAGGAATCGTCAATGAATCTAAGGAATGAGCTGGAGGTAGGGCTCAATTACGAATTTACCTCTGTCGAACTCAAACACCATCAACAAGTTAAAAAATTAGCTAGAGCTTAGGTTCAATTATGAACTTACTACTACTAGACTCAGGCATCATCAACAAAGCTAAGAAATGAGCATACTGTAATCTTTAAGCCTAAGACATCAAAAAAAATAGGGGAGGTTCTATGAACTATCTATACCTCAATGCCAAGATTGACAAAGGGGCTGTTCTATGAACTGTACCTCGACGCAAGATCAACAGATGAGAGGTTCCAAGAACCAACTATACCTCGACGCCAAAACCAATAGAAATGAGGTTCTCTTAAGAAACTGTATCTCGATGCCAAGACTAACGGAAGGGAGGTTCTATGAACCAATTGTACCTTAACGCCAAGACCAACAAAGGGGAGGTTTTACGAACTGTACCTTGACGCTATGATCAACAGAGGGGAGGTTCAATCTATGAACCAGTTGTACCTCGTAGCCAAGATAAATAGAGTGGAGGTTTAATATGTGAACCAATTTTATCTTACTACCAAGATAAACAGATGGGAGGTTCACTCTATGAACCAACTATACCTCAATGCCAAGATAAGCAAATGAGAGGTTCAACCTATGAACTACCAGCACCTCGAGGCTAATTCAAGCTAGAATTCAAACAAACGAGTGAGATTGTAAAGGTTAGATTAATTAGGAACCAAAGAACCTCAGGTAAATTATTAACGCAAATGCTTATATTGTTTGAATAGACTACATCAAGTCAGCATAGCTACAGGTTGGTCCTAGCTCAAAGAAGAACCAAGGGCAAGTTAACCTATTAATGGGTCAACTAACAACAATACAAGCTTTACGAAAAGAGGCCAATTTCAGCTAAGAACCCAAGCATCTCAAGACTTAGTGTTCACAATAAAGGAAGATCAGCACATAAGCTGACCTCGTAACAAAAGAAGGTTAGCTTATCTCACAAACTAACCTCTAATAGATCAAGTCAACTCAGTTCACAAACGATCTCACAACAAAGAGAGGTCAGCTCAATTCACAAACTGATCTCTTACAGATCAGGTTAGCCAATTCCACATACCGATCCTACAAATTTGATCAGGTCATTTCTCAAACTAGCTATATTTAAAATAAAAGTCAGATTCTGGCTATAACCCGAACTCTTAAAGGTAAAATTCGGCCAAATACTCTATCTATATCATATACTCTTTTATTTAAGGAACCTCCAACCAAGGGCCAATTAGAAAAGATGTTGTTTAAACTTTCAAAATTAGCCCATCGATTGTTTTCAATGTTCAGACGATCTAATGAGCGAAGGGGGCAAATAATGAGGGTAAAATTTACTAGATAAATTTGTACATTAAGGCCCAATGGTGAATGCCAAAATAGGATTGAATGAGTATAGCCCATATTATATAAGTTGTGATAAATAAGTAATTCATAATTTGGGCTGAGAAACTACGGTCCATAATTACCCTGTCAACCAGGTTTAATTTGAACTATCCTTCAGATATTATTCTCCCAAATTGAGGAGATATTATTTTCCCTAAATCTATGAGAAATTATTCTCTCTAAATCACGGAGATATTATCTCCCATAATAGCGGAGATATTCTTTTTTCCTAAATCGTGGAAAGTCAGTCATTTTCTTAGTCTATAAATACAGTCATCTACAAGTTACATGTATAGTTAATTCATTCTATGATTATGATACCATTCAATTCTTGATTAACTTATTCTCACGCTTGAGAGTATTTGGCCAATAATGCACCGGTATCCCAAGTACTTAACCTTAGTGTTATAGGTATTAATCAAGTTTTGGGAGATGGGATCGCTAATGAAATTTTGCAGGACCAGGTGTGTAACTACAAAGAGTTACTAGCCTCTTTATTGGCATCTTAATTCAGGAGTTTCAGGTCTTTTTATTTCCTTTGTACTAGTTTTGCTCCCTCTAAATGGGCAGACATTCTTAGCATATAGGTAAACAATTTTCTAAGCTTTCATTACAGTTCTTTAGAGAGTTTTGAGAAATTTCCTTTTTCTTGAGAGAGTTCAACACACTTCTAGCTCGTTGAGCTTTTAATTTTCAGTGTAGGTACCAATAGTTGTTTGATCGTTGTATTCTAGGAAGCAGATACTCACTTAAACCGTTAGTACCATAATGAGAGTGAAATCTTCTTTAAGGAGAAATTGTCATATGACCTTGATATCTTTTTTGGTATTAAGTGGATCACTGGACACGTCAGCTCTGAGAGGTCATCGAGAAATAGGGGAGTCATCATGCACACTCCCCAAGGTGCAATAAAAGGGGAACTTTTTTTTTTTACTGTTGCACCATATTCCGTCGATCGCCAGCCCATGGGCTCCTCTTGGTGGACGAAGCAGGTGATAAGGTGTTGCAATGGACTTTACGGATTTTCGTTTCTGTTTTTGGTCGGTAATACAATATGCATCTTATTCTTTTTCTTTTTCTTTTTCTTTTTCATTTCAGTATTGTAATATGGATCTCTATTATGTTTTTATGTTGTCAGGAATGTTTATTTAACAAAAAAAACTTTAATCTTATTTATTTTTGTTTCTTACATTTTTAATTAGCTTTGGACTAAATTTTCCAACAGTTGCATATATAAGTTAACTAGAAGATTTTGGTGGTAAGATGATACATATAGGACAAGAAGTCTCAGTAGTCTAATGAACCACGGTACCGTAGATGTTAAATGTCCTAATTGGCCCATTGTCCAAATAATTGTTGACTAAATGTAAAGGCAATTAGTTGAAACATTCAGGCTATCAATTTTGAAAAGGAGAAAATTCTATTTTTGATCTTTCTATTTGATATTCTTTTCATGTGGTCAACAAATATGAATGCACGATAATATCAAATTTTAATTAGTATTTTATTGTTCGGACGACTCTTTTGTTATTCATAGACGTTAATTCGGAAAAAATCACAGTACTTGCAGAAGATGTTCAATTACTAAATTCCATCTCCCAATTTGCTGAATTCAAGATAAAAAATAAAAAAATATTTTATTTTATTTTATTCTTCTTTTTTTTTTTTTTGTTCTGTTTTATTTTTGTTCGTTCTCTCCTTATCATCGAACACCACCAATTGAATACATAATGATTGACTGCCTTGAATCAAGAAACTTGAAAAGAGAACTTCGTTTCTCTTGAATCACCTCAATTAAAACTAGGGATGCTACAAAATACTGAACCAATGGACAATCACAAGAAACTATAACGAATTATTCAATTTTAAAATCGACTAAATGGTTTGATTGCAATTTTGGTTTTGAAATAATCAGCCGAAGCGGTATTGATTTTGATTTTGGGATAGAAACCGTGAAACCGATATTTTAGACATATTTTTATTACATATATATCCTTATTTTTATATATGTATTTACAGTTTAACCCTAATATATGTGTATGTTTTTTTATTTATTTACACTTTGATCCCTCTTATATATATGTGTAAAAAGGGATTTAGGGTTTCATTTCTAATTAGTTATTTCACAGTTGTTCTCCCATTTCTTTAATTATGGTTACCAGTTAAATTTTTTAATTATGACTATGGGTTAGAAACTATAATTATCGTTATTTTGTGGTTTTTTTTTTTTTTTTTTTTTTTTTTTTATTTATATTTTATATATTTGTTATGTTTTTGTTTATATATATATATATATATATATAAAAAAAAAAAAAAAACAATAGTTTACGATTTCGCAGTTTTGGTTTTGTTTTTACTTTTTATATTATTAAAATTCTTAAACAGTTTCGTGATTTTATGGTTTTGTTTCGATATATTTCTAATAGTTTTGATTTTGGTTTCATATAAAACTGGATCGAAACTGAACCAATGGCAGCCCTAATTAAAACCATTGGAAACTTTTATAATTTTTGAGAGGTAAAAGATTAGGATCAAATAGATGATAATATATTAATAGTGCGAAGAGATGTACAATGGTGGTGTCTATTTATACAGGCATTGATTAAGGTTTGGAGAATTAGTCTCCAAATAGTCTAATGTGCCAAGACCCACACATACATATATTAAGATCCCCCTCAAACTCAAGGTGGTAAAGCAGGCGTGAAATTCAGTTTGGAAAGCAAGATGTGTTAATATTTAGATGGATGTGTCCTCATTAAAATTATTCAGGCAAATGTGATGGTGAATAAATGGTAGCGCATAAATACGTCGCTACTTTCACCGTAAGTATATGAGTCAAGTTTTAGTATACGTTGGGAGAGTAAGGGTATCGTGTTCATGGGGATTGGTTGAGATTATTATCGAGGACCGTGATTATCATAACCTAATTTTATCTAAGCGGTAAAAAATGCATATAAAATTAATATAAACTAATACTAAAATACTAATTAAACTATACTAATACTAATATTAATATGAGATTGTTAAGGGAAAAGATTGTCTAGGGATTAACTTCATTTATCTAAATGCGTTTGATTCCATTTTAATTTATGTTAACGGTGTTCGACTTATCCGACAATCTCGGTTCGTAAACTCACTCGCCACCTCTCCCGAATGTAAGATGGGTGAATATGTGATTTCGCGTCAACGAAGAAGTCCCCCTCAACGTCTAAACAACACTAGGTCACGTGAGTCTTACTCCAACGTCATTGATTGCACACTCTCCAACTCTCTCCCAGATTATTGGATCGTCGCGTTGTATTCAACCTAATCCGAATTTAGGGTTATCTCTTCCGAGTGTCAAACCCCATATTCTCAATATATATATCTAAGCATATAATTATGACAATACGATAAACACAATCAAAATAGCGAAGAACAACCATTAACAAAACAAAAACTCAAACAAATAACATTTTCATAAATATAATACTAATCCCTAACATAATCCATGTTTAGCTAACGGCCATAACCGTATATACAATGAATAACGAGCTGAACATGCTCAAACAATAATCCTAAGTTAAGATATAAAGAAAGAAACGAGAGAAACTAGCCATAGTCCAAAGATTTGTTGCTAAGAACGTTCCAAGAATGCTTTTCCTTCTTTGCATTGTGTTCTTCTCATTGGGATTTACTTGATCTCCCCAAAACCTCTCAAAATATGCCTCTAATATGGTAGGAGGTCTAATGGCCGAATATAAGGGAGGAGGGAGGATTAAATAGAATAAAATATCATAAAATATCTAAATAATATCTAAATCTAGTGTAGAGTAACCGCCTAGGTGGTGGGTATGTCGATTTGATCTTCGCCTCTGTTGTTTCACCGCTTAGGCGGTGCGCTTCCAGCAGATTTAGGCACCTCTCTGCATATTCATCTCCTAGGCGAGTGATATCACTGCCTAGGCGGTGGGCTACTGTTCTAAATATTGCCTCCGTTCATGTTTGCCTGCCGTTCTTCCACCATTCTTGATCTGATTTCATTGTTATTGATCCGTTTTCGTACCTTTTCACCCTAAACACCTGATTTATACAAAAAGACATAAAAATATATTAAAGCATAATAAACGTACTCGAAACCTATCAATGTTCGGTTTAAAAATAGATAGGTAATTTACACCTATCATTAAGGGAGCAATTTATGTCAATTTGTTCGATGGATTTTGTGAAAAATATCATTGTGGGCGATCTGAATGGCTATTCCATTGTCATAATTGAGAACATTATCTGCAGGGGAAGAGACTTATGTGAAAGAGGAGCTAGTGAATCCAATGTAGTTCCTATGTTGCATCAACAATGTCACGATACTTTGTTTTTTTTCCTTAAACGGGCAATAACAGTTTGTGTTTCACTGCATCCAGAAATAATTTAGTTGTTTCGCAAGAAACAGATTACAGTGGTGGGGCATCATTCAGTAGAATGCCCAATCCAATTGCCATCAAAATAAGCATGTAAATTGGGAGTAGACTTTCCTTCGACTTATTGAAAAGTGTGAAGAACAAGCGAATAATTAATGTTCTAAGGAGATGAAAGGGGTTGGCTAGCCTGATCGAAAGCACAAGCATGGTCTGGTCGAGCAACAATGAGATATACCAAATTTTGAAATCGTTGGCAAAAAAGAATGATATCAAAAAGAAGATTACCAAGTGGTAGAGTAAGTCTGATATTTGGTTCTAGATAAGTGTTAGTAGTGGTGGGATTAGTGACACTAGCCTTGGAATGGAAACCAAAGGAATGTTTAGCGCAACAAACTTTATCCATCTGAAGCAGATGTAATTCAATACTAATAAAATAGGAGAGAATGCCAAGATCTTTCATCTCGAATTATCAAATGAGATGTTTTTTGATTCAAAGATACTACATAGATCATTTCTTTTAATGATCATGTAATCCACAAAGAATAAAATAAGAATATTGTCGTTATTAGTATGGCAAACAAACATCGAAGAATCATGAGCCCTATAGTGAACCCAAACCTGCAAAAGGTGGTGTTTAAATTAGTGAACAAAGCGCATGAAGTATGGTCGAGACTATATAACGTACCCCATAATTTTTTAAAGTAGAATAAGTAGAGATCAGGAAGAAGAGGAAAACAATTTTTCATTTCTCCCGCTCGAAATCCTCAAAATCCATTCATTTTCGAAAATGATTTTCAGGGAATTTTCTAGGCGCCGCTTTTGAAAACGTTCTATTGGCCAGGATTTGTGTTAGAAAAGGAGTCACTACCTAACATGGGTTAAATAGTGTGCTAGGTCAATAGGAATTTAGAAATTCATTTTTTATTTTTGAAATGGCCCGAGTTTTGACTCGTAAAGGTCTTGTACGAAAGATTTATTTAAGTTCGAGGTTCAGTTATACTCGGGGAAGGTTTTAAACACCTCAAGACACTCACCCAAAATGTTACCTCAGTCTAAATAGAAGTTTATGTTTAGACAAATTTCAAGTGATTTCCTTCGATTTTGTTTAACCAAAATAATTCTCATTTTTTGTCTCTTTTCTTCTTTTCTTTTTTATTTTTTTTTTAATGTGAGGAAAGCAAGTAAAATTGAGGTATCGATCAACAACAACAAATAAAAGCGTATTAAATGAAAATATTTATTTTTTTATTTTTTTTATTTTTTTTTACGACCAAACCTTGTAAAGGTTGCCTACGTATCCCGATTTTCACGGGGAATTAGGTCAACACGTAGTTCATCTATTTAAGATGAATTGATTTTTTTTAGAAAAGTGACGGAACCCGTACGTAGGATGCCTGAGTATCTCAAATAGTTGAGAATTAGGTCAACACGTAGTTCATTTATACAAGATGATATTAATTTGTTTTGATTTTAGTTAGTTATAAGGACATGAATCATACAATGATATGTTAATAACCCCTTTGATGTTGTCAAAAATGCTACAATTGAACTCACTTGCTTAGGGAAGTTTAGTATGTATGTTGGAGTTATTAGTTAAAAAAGAAAGAAATACATGGTATATATGCATATCGTACTCATAACTAAGAAAAACGGAAACGTTTCTGAAGAAAGTGCACACATATCCTTGAAGGAATAGAGATCCTCCCTTTATCCCGAATTTTTAGCCACAAAGGTCTCGACGGCATAGTATATTCATATATATGTATATGTATGTGTGTGTGTGTATATATATATATGGTGCCAGTTCACGAGCCTGAAGACTTAGTGCCAAGCTGTGATCTAGATGATTGCAGTAAAGTAAAGTTAGTTATTAACAGTTAATGGTTAGCACTTAATGATTTGATTTGAGTTTTGGAGTTCGATTTCAAGTGTTCTGGAGAGAATCAAAGATGTTATTCACAACTCATTGTGTGATTTATGTTTTTGTCATGTTCTTCACATGTTCTTTATGTTCTTGACATATTATTGGTGTTCTTGATGTTCTTGACATGATCTTGGATAATTTTGACATGGTTTAATGAATTTGACTTGTTTCTAATGATTTTTACTTGATTACTTGATATATATATATATATATATATATATATATGTTATGATCACGGAATTTCAGTCTAAGAGCTACATGAACATACTATATTTAAGACAAGATTGAAGGGCGTATAAGAAAACATACCTAGCTTAGGGAAGTAGTCTTTCCCTAAGCATTTTTCTTCTTCTCATTCTTTGGGTTTTCTTGATTCTTCTTTATCGTTTGTCGTCAACTTCTTGAGATCTTCATCAACGATCCTTAAGAACTCATTCAGGACGGTCTTTCGATAGAATTTTTAGGTGTTTATGGAAGAAAAGTCTTGAGAATCCTCAAGACCCGAGAGCAAGAAATGAGCCTAGAGAGAGAAGCTCTTGATTCCAACTACTGAATTTAGAAAGATGAGCCTCTTATTTATAAGTCGGGCACCCTGTGCATTGGCTAATACGTAGGGTAACCCATCCTGCTCCTTAGGGGCTATTTGGCTCAGGGGTCATCCTTTTATGCTTTGTGGTTTGATGTTTTGGACGAATCTTTAATATTCTGTAGGATTTCGAAAGATTTGGTAATGATTACCAAATCTATAAATATGTAAGGGTAATGACAGGAAATCATTATTCATGATTGGAAATCATTAGTCATCATTAGCAATCATGAGATATGATTGACTTGCACATGGAACATTTATGGCATGATGTGACCCTTTTTAGTTTGGGTTGGTAGCTAATTATCAGTTACTCAAACTATTTTAGTTCGGTTTCCATTAATACTTTCAAGATGCATTGAACTTAGTCTCTAAGTGTCATTTGGAAATTAATACTTGACAATAACACTTGATGTGATGGGAATTTAATTCTCTCAAATGGATTTGATTTGGTTCTGTTTACCTTGTAACAGTGTAATCACATTTCAAGTAATTCGGTTTTCCTAAGATAGTTTGATCAAAATTTTTAGGTGCCTTGAATGTCATATTCCTATGCCATCCCAAGCATTTATGCTTGATGGGATGAGCATTTAATGACTCATTAAATGTGATACACCTTGGATTTTTTGAGAGCATAGGAAGTATAGATCAGGAAAAAGAGGGAAACAAATTTTTATTCCTCCCTCCTCGAAATACTCAAAATCCATTCATTTTTTTAAAATGATTTTTCAGGGGCTTTCTAAGCACTAGTTTTTAAAATGTTTTTTGGGACCAGGATTTATGTTAGAAAATGAGTCACCACCTAGGATGGGTTAAATAGTATGCTAGGTGATAGGTGTGAAAAACCTATCTATTTCCAATCCAAATTTGTTAGTTTTTGAATATGTTTATATAGTATTTTATTATGTTTTAATTAGTTTTCATATTTTTGTATAAATCAGGTGTGTGGGGGCAAAAAGATAGGAAACTGGAGCTAAAACAATAAGATCGAACCAAAGCGGTTCGAAGTTACGGTGGATAAACAAGCTCAGAGGGTAAAATATGAAACAGGCACACCGTTTAGGCGGCCAAACCACCACCTAAGCGGTGAAAATGCTGAGAAGAGAAAAATGTTATTGACGGACGACCGCCTAGGTGCAGATTCTATCGCCTAGGTGGAAATCCAGCAGAGGACGCAGATGGGCTACTGACAGCCGCTCACCTAGGCGAAGTTTTTTTCGCCTAGGCAGAAATCCAACAGAATGTTCTCCCAGTTCACCGCCTACTTCACCGCCTAGGTGATCAGACCGAACCGACCTGACTTCTCCTAGGCGCAATTTACACCGCCTAGGTGGATTTTCCCTGCACGGTCTTGAGATATTTTTGAGATATTTTTGCTATAAATATCCCCTCTCCTCCCCCTTGGCCAAAAACTCTCTTGCCCCCATGGTGTTTTGAGCCCCTTAGGCTATATCTAAGGGTATAGTTAGGGATTTTAGTGGTGGAGCTCACATCCCGAAGTGGAGAAGACGGCGAATCGATCGTGGAGCATTCTTAGCGGTTTATCTTAGGACGAGGCTAAGTTCTTCGATTGTTTTTCCTTATTTCTTTATCTTAGGAGCATGTGAGCATGTTTAGCTCATTATTTTATTGTATATTTGGCTACGGCCTCGAGTTAAATATGGATTGTAGTAAGGATTAACAATAAATTTATAAATACGTTGTTTGGATGATTTCGATGTTTCGTTTGTCATTGTTCTTCGTAGTTTGATTGTATTTATCGTATTATTTGTTTATATTGCTTGGATTGATAAATGGAGAATACGGGGTTTTGACAAACCTCGGATTCGGATTTAGATAAACAAACGCCACGATTTTATAACCCGGTCAAGGTTTGAATCATGGACAATCGATGATGTGGGGCTAGACACATGCTACCTAGGGTCGTTAAGACGTTGAGGGGGACTTCTTCGTTGGCTCGAAGTTGCGTTATATTCCTCATCTTACACTCGAAAGAGGTAGCAAGGGAGTTTTAGAATGGAGATTGTCGATAGGGTAAATACAACGTGACGATCCAATAACCCGGGAGGGAGTTAGATTATGTGCAATCAATGACGCTAGGCGAGACTCACATGACCTAGGGTCGTTAAGACGTTGAGGGGGACTTCTTCATTGGCTCGAAGTCATGTATTCTCCCGTCTTACACTCGGAAGAGGTGGCGATGGAGTTTACGTACCGAGGTTGTCAAATAGGACGAACAATGTAAACGTGAGTAAATCGGAATCGAACACGTATTTGTAAACGCGTTAATCCCTAGGAGATTCTTCACCCTAAAACATATTAGCATATTAGTGTAGTTAATTTAGATTATATTAATATTAGTTTAATTAATTAAATTATATTTGTTTTTCGCCTAGATAAACTTAGCTCACGACAAATACGGTATTCGATAGTAACGACAATAATCCTTGTGGATACGATAACCCGATCTTAACGATCACACTATACTAAAACTTAGATCTCGTATACTTGCGAGTGTAAGTAGCGGCGTATTTCCCGCGCTACCAAGTTTTTTGGTGCCGTTGTCGGGGATTGTTTTGATGTTATTGTCGGAGAAACGCGATAACAGCTCTGGACTTAAGTTTTAGATAGGAGAAGCAAGTGTTTCGTGTTGTCGGTATTGGCGAAGTTTTTATTATTGATATTGTGTGTAAATGACTTAATTTTACTTTAGGCATTTATTTTGTATATAATTTTTGTTTGTAGTTGTTTTTGTTTCCAATGCAGGGTACTTGGCGATGTTAGATCGACGGGTGTTGATGCATCTATTTTGACGGGATTCCAAATCGTTTTATGTTGCTTGGCCAAGCACATAAGCTGGGAAGGCGTTTCATCGAAAGATTGAGCTATTAAAAGCAAAACCTCACCAATCTTGAGGGTGTTCGAAAAATGTTGGGCTGAGGACATTAAACTACACGCTTCATGGGAGGCAACCCAAGTAATTCTTTTTGATCCATCACATCCAACTTGATTCGGAGGCGAGATCCTCTCGCCTCCCAGGTAAGTGTTCTAAACACCCTTCGTCATCATGCTTTAAATTTCATATGTTGAGATTGATGATTGGGATCGCTGCGGATACTGTCCATTTTGAGTTCGGAAGTGATGTGTAGTATTTAGTATTGTTAGTTTATGTGTTATTGTTTTTTCGTATTGCATGTGTGTTTAGGTTAGAATGTGTTTATGTTTTTGTGTTGTTGTTTATATGTTGAGTTTGGCATTCATCTGGGCCGTTACCCGATGATGAAATTACCCTAGTTGTTTTCGAAGTCAAGGGTAATACCCATGCATATGTGATTCTATGTGCTTGACTATACTTTTTGGTAAAAATTATTGTAGATCCTAATTTGCACGGGCACATAGACTCAATGTATTTTTATTCAATTGATTTGAGGACGATTATCGATTAACCAAATTCATGACACATTGAGGATTCTAGAACTTGATTGAGGCGAAGCTTGAGGCGAAATCCTAGGCGACGTAGTTCAGGAGATGTGATTTAGGCATTCTCTTTGTCGCTTGAGCCTTTGAAGCCTACCTTGATATATGTTTATCCCTCGTTATCCTGTCGAAGCCTAAATGCAAATTCAATTCTGAACACATAAACTAATACCCTGGCCAGTTGATCGTTTTCCAAACCTATATCGCTAAATTTAAAGGCATATTTGAGTGAATCAAGTTAGCCGTTGCAAAGGCTTCTTGATGTGAGCAGTTGGGTTTAGGGCGAACTTCTAATTGGTTCGGTATTTGAGTACTCACTTGTCGTTTTTCATTTGTATTTCACACACCCCTTTAATTGTAACAATCAAATAAGTTTGGGGGTGTGTTCCTTGAAAAGACAAGAAAAAAAAAATAGAAAAGAAAAAAAAAATCAAATGTAAATACGGTTTTTATTTCCGTTACTTTTGACAAGTGAGTACGTCGGTCTTAAATGCATGTTCGGGATTGTTTTCAATCTTTCTATGGGGGTTCGAGAGTGAATGTGCCAAGCATTGAGCCTTGAGTATCGTTAAGTTAACAACGTTAACCCATTTTTTATTCCAAATTACCCTTACCCAAATATACCAAAACCGAACCAAGTCTTAATGATCTTCATGAGCTACTAAACCTACATTAGTAGAGAGTGGACCCCAATCAAGCTTATGGAAATCCTAGTCCTTTACGGTCTAAGTCATGAATTTCATTGGTGGATAATCCAATCCGATCGTTGTATAGCCATATTATTGAGTCTCGCACTAACACGTTTACAGGATCTAGAATAGCGTTCACCATTATTGCATGTTGAAAATCTAGAACATTACATGCTATGTGTTACCGCCTGAACTCAATACTATTGGCGGTTGTTGAGGGCAAAAATAAATAGGCCGTTAGAAGAATTTAAAACTCGCATGTTGTTATGTTTAAATTGTTCTAGGTTCTTTGTTGTTTTTGTATTTTTTTCATTTTAGTGTGTGTGTTTGGCTCGAGAACTAGCCAAATTCAGAGTTTGGGGGTACTAGGTCACCAGGATTTCAGAAATTCATTTTTTCTTTTTGAAATGGCTAAAATTGTGACTTATAAAGGTCTTTTACCATAGATTTCTTTACGTTTAGGGGTCGGTTATGCTTAGGGAAGGTTTTAAACACCTCAAGACACCCAACCTAAAATGGTACTTCAGTCTAAATAGATGTTCACATTTAAGTAAAGTCTTAGTAATTTTCCTTGGTTTTGTTTAACAATTCCCATTGTTGGCCCAGTGGAATACCCAAGAAAGGGAGGGTAAATTGGGTAATTAAAAAATATCAGGGAAAAAATACTTTAATAACTCAAATAATTAATTTTAATCCTAAATTAATTATTATCTTTATATCACAGCGGAATTATAAAATCAACTAAGTGCACACCAAATAACACAAGATAAACTAAAGGAAATAAACAATGCAGTACACACCGATATATCCTGGTTCACCAAGTTACTATTGGCTAATCCAGTCCTTCGAGCCCCACGGAGATTCGCACCTACTAAACTCAAGATTCTTTTAAAGGTAGGAACTAAACTCTCACAATGATTCTTTTCGTAGGTTCAGAATCAACCTTTACAAATTCTTTTTCTTTGGTTCAGGAATAACCTCTACTTTTTACAAGTTTAAGAATAACCTAATTCTATTACAAGGAGAATCACGACCTAATTTGTTTTATACCTTAGCCTCAAGAATCAAAACCTCACAAAAACACTCCAACTATCATTTTCCCAAGTAAAGATGGAATCTTTACAAAATCACTTACAAATTCAATCAAGAATTAACACCTCAATCTCTTTATCGGAAGAGATTCAAACTAAGCTACCCCTGATTAGATACTCCCAATAGTACCTAATCTGTACACAACTCATCAATTACAAGAAATTGATAAGTTATTCCCACTCAGAGCTTCTACCACCTCAAATAAATTTAAATTCAATTAATGCCCCGATATTTACTAGTAATAGAATTAACGTGAGGAAACAAAAATCTTATTATAAAAATAATACGGGTAATACAAAATTGAGCACGTAATCAGATTATCATACAAATTGTTTTAAAAGAATTTTTATGCTTTTAAAGTTCAAAAACGATTTCTCAAAAAGATCAATTCACCAAGAAAGTAATAATAATCAAATACTCAATTAAAGAATAAGTTTGGAATGATCTTACCAGGAAAACACTAATGGATTGCAAAATAGATCGCTAGACAGCTCATATTGATGACACCAAATAAATTAGTACTTTAACTCAAGAACTTTAACTCCAGAATAATCTCACAATATTTTTTAGTATAATATCATAATGATAACTCTTAGAAAAGCTTAGGAACTAAATAGTTATTGATATTGTGTATCTTAATTATGTGAAATCCGCAGATCTATTTATAACCACTTGAAACAAGCCCTATAACGGCTAGTTTCCACAAGACATGTCTTTTAAAATCACCTATACACCCCATATATTGATACCTTTCTTTTAAGGTATATTTCACTTAATAATAGCTTTCAAAATATTCAATTTAGTCCCTTAAAAGAATATTCAAACCCAATTTGATAAGATAGAAAGTATTAAAAGGACTAATTTGAAAAACTCTTTAATTCCATGTATCAAATCTATAGGAATATTAAAATAAGAGTATTATATCTTGAAGATATCCATATCCCTAAAATCACTCAATCAGGTAACCGAATAACAGCTAGTTTTGGGTCAAATCCCGAAATTCCATAAAACCTGAAACAAACTCATCAGTCGACCGACAAACACTCATAAGTCGATCGCCCGATTCAGGTTGTAGCCCAATCCAAACATTTCTTGCCCATCGGTCGACTGGTAATTCACAGTCTGTCAACCGAACGATACAGAGAGTTTATCCTCCAAGCATAGGTCGACCTCCCTGTAGACTGATCGATTCAAAGAGTTCACTTTCTACGCATGTCGACTTATCTGTCGACTGATTGATTCAGCAAGTTTGTCTTATACGCTTCGGTCGACTTATCAGTCGACTTCTCATTGTTGAATACTTCTCTCCAATTCATTTTTAATACATTCTCATTGATGCCCCTTCAACTAATTTCTTTTCTCAATTAGCTCCACTAAATTTTT
This sequence comes from Eucommia ulmoides, assembly GCA_016647705.1. Lineage (NCBI taxonomy): Eukaryota > Viridiplantae > Streptophyta > Magnoliopsida > Garryales > Eucommiaceae > Eucommia > Eucommia ulmoides. The sequence goes on from CM028335.1 coordinate 39,738,617, forward strand.
AAATTCAATTTTAATTAATTATCAATATTTATTTTTCAATTACACATAGGAGCATATAATTTCACTAATTAGGATCCTATCAAAATACACATAAATTTAAAAACTTTTTGTGTTGCGTGTGATCCTAATCGGGATACATTAAGAGTAAAAATTAACCTGAGTTATTTTCCCTTAGATTCTTCAAAATCTTCGGTCTCTTAATGTCCATCGTCTTTGTCGGTCTCTTTAGTGCATTCATTACTTGTCATTATATCTTCATCATTCGAACTAATGAACTGAAACACTTAATCAAACCGTTAGTTCCACCAAAAATATCAACCTTTAATTGTTCATCAAAATCTTAGGATCAACACCCATTTTTTCATTTTTATTTTTTTTATGCATTTTTTGATGTAATGAAAATAAGTAAACTTTAACTATCTATCAACAACCACAAATAAAAGTAAATGAAATGAAAATGTTTTTTTGCCTTTTTTGATGACCGAACCTTGTAAAGGTTGCCTACTTATCCCAGTTTTTCTAGGGAATCAGGTCGAAACGTAGTTCATCTGTTTAAGATGAACTGATTTTTATTTAGATAGGTGACCGAACACGTACATGGGTTGCCTACGTATCTCAGATCGTTGAGAATCAGGTCAGCACGTAGTTCATTTATGCAATATGATATTAATTTGTTTTTATTTTAGTTAGTTACAAGGACATGAAACATATAACGATATGTGAAAAACCCCTTTTATTTTCTCAAGAACACTGCAACTGAACTCACTTGCTTAGGCAAGATTAGTGTGTATGTTTGAGTTATTAATTACAAAAAATAAAGAAACACACGGTATATATGCTAGTTCTACTTGTAACTAAGAAAAATGGAAACATTTATAAAGAAGGTGAACAAATATCCCTAAAGGCATAGAGGTCCTCCCTTTATCCCAAATTTTTAGCCATAAGGGTCTCGACGGTATAGTGTGTATAAGTATATATATTGAGGTGCTAGTCCACGAGCCTGAAGACTTAATGCTAGGCTATGATCTAGATATTTTACAATAAAGTAAAGTCAGTTATTAACAATTCAATGGTTAGTGTTTAGTAGTTAATGGTTTGATTTGAGTTTTGGAGTTCGGTTTGATGTGTTTTTGAGAGAATCACAAAGACTATGCACAATTTATGGTGTGACAGATGTTTGTCATAATCCTCACAAGGTCTTAACATATTCTCGGTTTTTCATATGTTCTTGGATGTTCTTGATGTTTTTGAACAACTTTTGATATGGTTTGTTCAATTTGACATGTTTTTAACATTTTTTACTTGATTACATGTTATATATACCATGTACATGAAACGTAAACCTAGGAACTACAAATACATGCTTCGTACCAGAAAAATAACTATATTTAAGACAAGATTAAAGGATATTCAAGAGACATACCTATCTTAGGGAAGTGCTTTTTTCCCTAAGCGTTTCCTTCTTCTTATTTTTTTGGATATTCTTAGTTGTTCTCGATCGTTTGCTGCCAACTTCTTGAGCTCTTTGTCCACGATCCTCAAAAACTCCTTCGGGAAGGTGTTTTGATAGAATTTCCAGGTATTTATAGAAGGGAAGTCTTGGGAAATCTCAAGACCTAAGAGCTTAGAACAAACCTAAGAGCTTACAACAAACCTAGAGAGATAAGCTCTTTATTCCAACTATTGAAATTTCTGAAAATGAGCCCTTTTATTTATAGGCTGGGAGGTCTGCGCATTGGCCAATGCGCAGACCATCCCAAGATGTTCCTTAGGGTTTGTTTATCTTAGAAGTCATCATTTTTATGCCTTGAGGTTGGATGAGTTTGGACGAATTTGAAAGATATACAAAGATCCTCAAAGATTTGGTAATGATTACCAAATCTTAAAAAATTTAAGGATAATAATTGGCAATCATTAGTCATCATTAGCACTCATGAGATATGATTGGTTGCACATGGCTCATTTAATGCATGAAGTGACCTATTTCCGTTTGGTTTGGTGGCTAAGTATCCGTTACTTATACTTTTGTATGTTTGATTGCCTTAAATGCTGTGGAGGTGCTTTGAATCTAGCCTTCAAGTGTCATTTGAAAATTAATTCTTGACAATGACACTCGATGTGATGCGCATTAAATGCCTTCCAACGGGATTGATTCGGTTCGGTTGGCATTCTAACGGGTAGTCACATTTCAAGTATTTCGATTTTCCCAAAGATATTTTGATCAAAATATATAGGTGACTTGAATGTGGTTTTGACATATCATACACAGAATTTAATTCTTGATGGTATGGGCAATAAATGATTCATTAAATGATTGCCTTGGTGGCGGACCGGATGGGTTAGTTTGATAATCGTTAGTTACTTCTTAAGTAACTTGGTTTCATTCCTTAGAATTTTATAGAAATTATCTAGGAAATATCTGGGGCATTTAATGCTCACTAATGATTCATTAAATTCTTGGTAGGGACCTTGATTTGATGGGCTTTGACAGCTGGTCATAATGACTTCGGTTTCGTTGATTTCAAACCGAGTCCTAATCCTTAGTTACTTTGAGTAACTTGGACTTGTCATGGCCATTTTCTTAGTTTGATAAAGGTATTTGGATTGATTTAATAGATATTAGTACTTTGAATAGATATTTAAAGAAATATTTTTGGTGTCAAATAGAAGAAACTGATGATAGTAAATGTTTAAAAGATCAAAATAGAAAGGTAATTGGTGGAATTTCCTTAAATTAAAGGGTAGTAAATAATTTTTATTTATATTAAAGGGTATTTCATAAAAATCATTAAAGGGTATTTCATAAAAATCATTAATTAATAATGTCATATTAGTCCCACTTTAACTTTATAAATTTTGAGGTTGACCCAAAACTTTTACTTAACCAAATTAAGTCAAATTGTTCAAAAAAAAAAAAAAACAAAAACATTTCATAGTATCCAATGTGATTTAAGGTAGATATTCATTCCCTTCAAACCTCAATTGACAATTTGTCTGAACTTGTACTTTCAATTCGACACTGATTGGATGAGACAAAATGCAATGTCTACTGCTGCCCCTCTTTGTCATGCAAGTTTACTTGTAATGACAAAGAAAGAGACACAAACATTTTGTTCTGTAAGACATAGAACGTAAAAAAATGATTTTAATTTAACTAAGTAAATCAGGCGAATTTCACATTGTCGTATCTACCCTATAAAAGCAGTAAAGAATTTCCTAAAAGACCTTGATATACCTAATCCTAGAGGATTTTCCTTGAAGGCGACTGACAAAGCCTTATCCAACGTGGATTATTCTCAAAGGAAACTGTCCAGAACCTTGTCCCACGAGTTCATTTTCTCAAAGGCGACTGTATAAGGACTTGTCTTATGAGGAAGTCCTTTAAAGTCAACTGTATAAAGCCTAGCCTACGAGGCTGAATTTCTCAAAGGCAACTATATAAAGCCTTATCCTGTGAGAAATGTTACCTTGGATAAATTGTGCCACGGTCATAAACTGGGGCTTGGTGATTCCAGATTCTAGATTTTCTTATATTTTTTTGAATTTTTCCCCATCTCTATTGGGGAAAGTCTTATCATGGAATTTCAACTCTTGACGGAGAAACTGGATATAATGTGCCCCAACTCTAACTGGGGTGGAAGAATATGTATTGAGGGTTTAGGGGAACGATTTCTAAGGTCTTTGACCTTTTGGAGCAGGTGAAGGATAGTACAACTCTTCAACCAATTAGGTAAGATAGTGTGTAAGTTCTCCAACCACTTAAGGTAGGGTAGTATTTTTGGAATCTTCGACGGCTTAAGGTATAATGGTATGTAATACTCTCCAACCACATAAGGTAGGATAGTGGGTTGGAATCTCCGACCAATTAAGGTAGGATAGTAGGTATTTTTTTTACTAGGATGGTATGCTGATTCTCCGACCAATTAAGGTTGGACAATAGGTTAATTCTCTAACCAATTAAGGTTGGACAATAGGTTAATTCTCTGACTAATTAAGGTAGGATAGTAGGTATTCTTTAACTAGGATTGTATGTAGATTCCCCCACCAATTAAGGTAGGGCCAGAAGTTAATTCTCCCACCAATTAAGGTAGGATAGTAGGTTTCTTATCCGACCACTTGAGGTAGGAATTTAGGTTAATTATTCGACCAATTAAGGTAGGATAGTAGGTTTCTTCTCTAACCACTTGAGGTAGGATTGTAGGTTCATTCTCTAACCAATTAAGGTAGGATAGTAGGTTTTTTCTCCGGATACTTGAGGTAGGAATGCAGGTTAATTCTTTGACCTATTAAGGTAGGTTTTTTCTCCAACCACTTGAGGTTGGAATATAGGATAATTCACCAACAAATTAAGGTAGGATAGTAGGTTTTTTCTCTAACCTCTTGAGGTAGGAATTTATGTCAAATTCTTCAACCAATTAAGGTACTATATGATGTACTTCGGCTACCCGTTTGAGGTAGGAAGGTATGTCAAATTCCCCAACCAATAAAGGTAGGATAGGATGTACTTTGCCAACCCGTTTGAGATAGGAATGGATGCCAAATTCCTTGACCAATTAAGGAAGGATAGGATGTACTTCACCGACCCATTCAAGGTAGGAATGGATGTCAAATTCTCTGACCAATTAAGGTAGGATAGGATGTACTTCACTGACCTGTTTGAGGTAGGAATGGATGTCAAATTGTCCGAGCAATTAAGGTAGGATAGGATGTACTTCAATGACCCATTTGAGGTAGGAATGGAGGTAAATTCTCCAACCAATTAAGATAGGATAGTAGGTTTCTTCTCTGACCACTTTAGGTGGAATGTAGGTTAATTCTCCGACCAATTAAGGTAGGATAATAGTTTTTTTCTCCAACCACTTGATGTAGGAATTTAGGTTAATTCTTTGAACAATTGAGGTAGGATAGTGGGTTTCTTTTCCAACCACTTGAGGTAGGAATGTAGGTTAATTCTCCGACTAATTGAGGTAGGAAAATAGGTTTCTTCTCCAACCACTTGAGGTAGGAATGTAGGATAATTCTCCGATCAACTAAGGTAGGATAGAAGGTGAATTCTCCAACCACTTAAGGTTTGACAGTATGTTTTTGGCCTCTCCTCTTTTCCTTATGTCGTTTGTTTTTTTGACTATCTATCCTAAGATGTTAGTATTGGAAGTCATAGTTTTCTATCCAGGTTTGCTAGATTTTTAGTAGTTTTTTACCTTCATTCCTTCTAATCCTAAAGAATTCTAAATTACAAAGTACGATTTTCTAATTTCTCAACCTAATTTTGGAATTTCCACCTATAGATAGCTGGTGTAAATCTTATTAAGAAATCTCGACGGAGAAACTGGATATAATGTGCCCCAGCTCTAGTTGGCATACTAAATTCCATCCTGAGTGTTCAGGAGAATGTGACAGAACCCACACGGGTTGCTCATGTATCCCAAACCGAGCATGTGATTTTAATGTTCAATTGAGTCAGGAAATCTTGTTAGGTTGTTTATGTATTTTGATGTCGCTATTTTAGAAAATGATTATCAGAAGACTAAAACCCACATGGGTTATCCATATACCTTGATTTTCTAGGTCAGGAATCATGTAGAATTGTAGTTCGGCCCTCGCTGTGCTAATTTTCATATTGCTGACCGCATCCACAAAGGTTTCCTACGTACCTTAGTGATCTACCAAGGAGTTGGTTGAAGCGTTGTTCATGCACATGTATCTTTTGTTGTTGACCTAATAAGAGTATTGAAATTGGCTTCTCATTGAAGTCGAAGGACTTATCCGAAGATGCGCCCAGATACATGGCTGATAGAATGCCTTAAGGTTGACACTTCTACGATTTTGACCAGACCCACTTGGGTTTCCTACGTACTTTGGTGAGTTACCAAGGATCATGCCGTAACATAGTTTTGAAAAACAAGACGATTTTTAAGAGTTATAGATAGTTGTGTTTATTGGCAACAATCTACTCTAGCTTAATGGATACAGTCTCTTTCTTGAGTGTTAACTAGGTAAGATCGATTGTTGTCTTGATTAGTAGTCTGCTTATGTCTTTGAATGGCGTTGTTTTGTTTTAGGCTATTAGAGACTTGGTACTTAGAGGAGTTACTCAACTCTAGGAAGATCATGTTAGATCCTAGTGAGGTCGACTTTCTAATGACACTTTATTATACCCCGATGCTTCTCAGGAATGAATGAGGTCTATTATCAAGACGTAATTCATATGAGGTTGACTCTTTGTCTAACTTATGATTTTGTTGAAACAAGTATCATAGATAGACAATGGTATAGTGTAACTTGACCAGATCACATATCCAAGGGTTGCTTGCTATCCTACTAGAGCATCCCAATAATGCGTATGGGTGAAAGTATTATGTCGATGATGGCCTATGGATGCAAAATTATATGCAGGATGCCATATGTTTTTGTGAAGTATAACGCCTAATTTTCCGCATATGTATGAAGTTATGTATGCCTAAGTGAAATGTGATGCATGGTGTTTGTGTAGTATTTCGATACTAACTTATGAACTTACGAATCCCAAATATTTTACCTAGAATGTTTTCCTAGGGAATGCATCATCTATCTAAATATGCCAATCTTTTCCTAGAATGTTTCCAATAATGTTTGCACTAGGCACCTTTTACTATTATCCATCTTCCCTAGTTGTTTCCATATCTTCTCTAATACGGAAGGTTGACCTGTGCTTTTGAGAGGCTTTTGACTCATTTGCTCCTGCTTCCATTGGAACTTAAATTCTGATCAGGATTTGTTCTTCGAATATTTTATGGGTTTTCGTTATGAGATGGAAAGGTTTGGACATAAACGATGGAAGGTTTTTTCATTTTGATTGGTCAAGCTCTGGATATCCCAAAATGGGAACATCTGGCTCAGAACTGAGATCACTGTTGATTTGGCTCGGGCTTTGAATGACCTTTTGGATGATTTTTGGGAGAGGGTCCATATGAATGGATTATTTAGCAAGGCTTCTTCTCTTGCTTTCCCATACTTTTCCAAGTTTATTTATAATGTTTTAGGTATTAGCCCATACGAGCAATGTATTTGTTTTTTCCCGTTTATGCAAGATTATTTTGACTAGAGTATACCCAGGTAATCATACATTCAATCATCTCAGTAATTGTCGAGATTTTTGCATCGGAATAAACTAAATTATGATAAAGATAAGTTCAATAGTAATTTAGATCAAATATCCATAGTTATTAGTTTGAACAATTTGTCTAGTTCAATTCTATCAAGTTCTGATATTGATTTTTCCTAAGATTGTTATCGATATTACATAGGCGTTGTTTGTTACTCAAGGTTTCTTCAACGCCTTCGATTCATTTCTTCTGTCTTAAACTGAACGCAAATGGAATGGGCCTTCCCAAGATGACTCAAAAGAGGGAGAAGAGAAGTGATAAAGAAACAAGTGTTAGTTAATGAAGCCCAACAAATGTTATTTTCTCCTGGTAGTGTTGAGAGAATCATTTTTACTCTATTTTTCTTCTTCTTATTTTTTCTTTTACTTTGGAAACTAGGGACTCATACTTCTTGTAAACACCGTATTTTGTCCCACCTGGTTAGTGTTGAATCAAGTACAAGTTCAAATAAATTTTAAACTTAGGTTTAAAGAGAATAAGTTTCTACCTGAGATCACACTGTATAATATAGAAATATACCAAAAAAAAACAAAGGGAAAACACGAAAAATGTTAAATTTTAAACTAAATTCGGCTAAGTAAAAGTTTCGGGTCAACCTCGAAAATCTTATACTTTAATGGGATCTAAAATGTCTTTATTAAAGGTTGATTCTCATTAAATCATGTTTAATATATATATATATATATATATATATATATATATATATATATATATAAACATTGTCCTTTAATTATAAGATATTTCAACAATACTTCGGTTACATACCTTGACCCTGAAACATTTACTATCATTAAATTTTGTTGGTTTAATACTAAAAACATTTGTTTCAATTATGCATATTACATTCAATACCATATCGAAACAAGCTAAAAGACCTTGATCAAGGCTTGGAAAGGTCATGACAGGCCCTAAATCACTAAGGTGATTATGGACTTGGGCTTCGTTTGGATTTACACCAAACCAAGTTTGTCTTAACAAAACACCCTAGGCCCAATGAATCAAGGGCCTAGCCATCATTAAAAGGCCCACAAAGGAGCCTCCAAAAGACCAAGAAATCCCCAGATATTATCTACACAAATATCTAAGGAAGGAAAACAACACACTTAGGAGGTAACTAACCATTATCGAAACTAAACCAATTCGGTTTGCACCTAGGTTAGGAATTTAATAAGAATTAAATGTCCATCCCATCATGAATTAAATTATTGAGATGAAATGGCGATTCCACATTCAATGTATCCAGATATTTTGATAAAAAAATATCTTAGAGTTAACCAAAAACCTTGAAATTTGACTACCTTTTATCAAAACCAAACCAAACCGATTTTCCACCTAACCCACGAATTTAATGATCATTCAATCCACATACCATAAAGAATTAATTGTTTAGGGATGAAATTTAATGGATGGATGCATTGAATCTAGATAATTTATCAAAATATCTTAGGGTAAACTATGAACCTTGAAATCCAACCATCGGTTACATGGGAAACTAACCCGATTCAATACAAAGCCAATTGAATGTGTGCTCACGAAGTAATACTCATCATGGAGCATTAAATACAAGAGGACACGTTGAGACTACATACATTTCACCTTGAAAGCATTGATGGAAACTAAACCGAAATAGTGAAACTTACCAGTATTTAGCCCCTAAAACAGACCGAAAGTATCACATCTTTCCATTCATGCACCCATGTGCAACCAATAGGATTCAAGGGAGTGTAATGATTGGTAATGATTGCCAATCATTTCCAAATCTAGGAAAAGATTTGGTATTGATTACCAAATCTTTGAGAATCTTTCCTTGTGCCTAAAATTTGTTCAAAGTTGATCAAAATCAAAACAAGATATCAAGTCCCCTAAGCCAAACAGGCCCTAAGGAAGTGCAGGATTTTCCTGTGCATGGGTGAATCTTCCATATTTATATTTCTGTCTCTTATAAACTGCTATTGGGTTGTCGCTATCTAGACTAGTATAGTATAGTATAGTATATGCTATTTTCATTATGTTAAAAACACAAATATTTTCATTTCTAGTTGTAGTTGCATAAGAGATAACATTTATTGCTTTAATCATATCAAAATACATATATATATATATATATATATATATATATATATACAATGGAAATATTTCTGAAAAAGGAAATTGTTTTGTTTAAGTAAATCAAAGAATGTTACTCGGGTAGTGTTTAGTAGTGAATATTCATTTAGACTAATGTACGATTTATGGACGGGTATCTTGGGGTGCGTAAAACCTTTCTTGAGCATAAACAACCCCCAAACTTTAAGAATATCTCTAGTACATAGACCTTATGAAGTCAAAACACGAGCCATTTTAAGATAAAAATTAATTTATAAAAATCTCGGTGAGCTAGCACATTATTTAACCCCCTGCTAGGTGGCAACTTTGTTTCCAACATAAATTCCCGGACCAAGAAGTTTTACAAAATCGAAGCCTAGAAAAACCCATTGAAAAACTAGTTTCAAAATTAATGGATTTGGATGATTTAGAAAGGGAGGAATGAAACACGTTTTCTCTTTTTCCCGATCTCTACTTCTTCAGCTATCAAAATCTGAGGTACATCAACTGGTGACTTCGCTGGGAAATGATTAGAGGGTCAAGCCTAGTCAGAGTCCAAATTTGTATTCACGGTTAAATAAAACTCGAGAAATACGGCTTTGATTTTATATAAGTAATTCCCTTCCAAAATAATAAATAATAATGATAATGAACAGTAAAGTAAATAAAAAATTATATAAAAAATAATAATAAAATAAATAAATAAACTAACTAACTAAATAATAATAATAATATAATAGTAAATAATATTAAAATAATAAAAAATAAAAAATAAAAATATTTATTAATAATTTGATAATAATATAAATATAATAATAAATAAATAATGATGATGATGATGATAATAATAATAATGACAATAATAATAATAATAATAATAATAATAATAATAATAATAATAATAATAATAATAATATTTAAGACAAGATTTATTTTACATCAACTGTGCATACTAGGATGCATGCATACTTATTTTCTTTTACTGCATCTACCTAACTATCTTTAAATACTGCATTTAAATTTATGTCTTTGTATTGCCGAATTTCATTTTTGTATACTCTCTCCAACGCACGAGCACTTACTATTGCATTGCATATCATGATAGAAAAACCCAAGCTGTAACCTACTTAGGGATAGAAAGGCCAGCAGTAGGGGCTGACGTCGATAATTTCATCACACCGAACCAAGCCCTAAAAACCATTAGAATAGAAAGAATAATTAGTAAAAACAAGGCTGGGGGGGTCTCTCCCCCGCGATCTGGCTACAAACCTCGCCTCGCTCAGACCACCAATCAGCGACGGATGTTCTCCCAAGAGGACGTCAGAGGTTTGAAGGTCTAGGAACCGAGCTTTCTAGGATGCGCTAGAAGAAAAACCATAAACCGCATATAGTGAGACTAGGATAGAGGATACCCAAAACCTTGTTCTACTTAGGACACTTATCTTAGAGAAAGACTTCGGTTTATCTTTTTTATAGTTATTTATATAATTGTCATATTAGGTAGACAAAATCAAACTTCTAGGACAAGTAGGGGCATAATAATTGGTGTGAGAGTTCTTGGTTTATCCTACACATTGCTAGCTTGCTCTGCGTGGAAAAACGTTTTCAAAAAATTTGAATACGAAGAAAGATATAGGAAATAACAAGAATCTTTATTTCACTTAATACAATAAATCCCCAACTATAAACATTAAATTCTAAATTCCAATTTCATCCTTGATAATGTACTTAAAACTTAATCTAATCAAATCACAAATATATTCGCCTTTAAAGTGCACAATAAGTAAAACAAAATAATAGCCTTTGCCAAACAAAGTTGTCCAAGGTTCGCCCACTAAGACAACCCGAAGTAATCTACTTAGATCATGCAAAATCACGTTGATCTTACCAAAATATAAGAAAGTGTCGTCACTAGTCAAATCAAGGTTGTGTGATCCAAATCATAAACATATCCCTATTCACTTTTCCTTAGGAGATACATGTCATGTCCTAAGTATAGTGTCCTTTCTCACAAATCCTATATTATTGGAATTATGCTCCATTAGGACGACATTTTGTTTAGGTTCAAAATGCCTTAAGCTAGTGAAAATATGTCATAATAGGAGGCCACCTAAGGTTTACCAGTCAAACTGTCAGAATAAAGTCACCCTCAGTGGGAAGTCATGATTCAAAGTTGTCTTAGACCCTTCCCCAAGCCTTAGGAATGATAATCAATCTTTTGAGAAAGAAAATGATAAGTTCTAACATTAGGTCCTAGGGAAAATGATCAATCTATTGAGGAAGAAAAAGGATAAGTTTTTCCATTAAGTCCTAACAGAAATGATCCAATTTCGGTCATTAGGTCCCATAAGTACTAATCCCTTTTTTTATGAAGAAAATAGACCAGTCTATCATCAAGTTATTAGAGAAATTATCCCTACTTTGAAAAGAAAAACTAAAAGGATAATTCTACCATTCAAGTCCTAAGAGTCATGATCTGTGTCTTGAGGAAGAAAATGACAATTTTGCTTTAACATCCTAGGAATAATGATCTATATTTTGAGGATAAAATGTCAATTATATCATAAGTCCTAAGACGATTATAACTTTTAAAACTTGAGGATGAGTCGAAAGTTGCAAGTTTCCCTGGTCCTATGAAAACTAAGTCCAAGCCAAGGTGTGTCCAAAACATATCTAAGAATTGCCTACTAGAGCTACGCCTTCCTAGGATTGCATACATAAAGCACAAACATAGTCATCCATTTAGACATACTCACACATAGTCAAGAATATATACATGTATAAAAATAAGGTAATTTGCATCCTTAAAAGTTCATTAGTAGAGGTCTAGGTTTTTAACCAATCTATTAATGAGATCAAACTGGACATCTGGACCCTTATCCACCCAGAACACCAACCTTTCATCTCTACTCCATATCCCAACTATTCCCCTCAAAATCGCAGTCAGACTCCAATGCGATTACGTCATCAAGTCTTCAATCCTACCCAAACTCTTAAAGAGGGGAGACGGTTTGTCTCATTCCCTGTTTCACTCTCTTAAATCTACCACTACTACTTCAAAAATAGGCTATTAGCACCAATTTCCCCTAACCAAGGAACCCCTCAGGATCCGAGGTTCAACCCTCGCACTTTCTATCAATACCACTCTAGACAGATTGGTCACCATACCAATCAATGCCAGAACCTTATGAACTGTGTCGAGGATCTCATCCAGATAGGGATCATAAGTATCTTAGAAGAAAACTCTAACCATCAAAGAATAGGGGGATAAACGTCTATATCTTCATTTCCTATAGTTCCTTAAGTACTATCTAACAAACCATATGTTATATTATATACCTATGTACTAGATCTAACAAATCACTCAATGCAAGCTTATTTTGTCTGAGGTTGACTCAGGTCTTTATAATCTAAATTTCATAAATCAATTTGCATGTCACAAATTAAACACGGTGAATAATTAAAAAAAAATATTGATAACATAATTTCAATACTAAATTAAACCATTATCCAAAGAAAAATGTTAAAAGAAATGTCTTGTTTCAAACAAACGATGGTGAGACATTGATAAAAAAAAAAAAAAAAAAAAAAAAAATTGAGAACATTAGAAAGAAAACTCAGGAGCCCTGCGGTAGAATCATTACACATGTTCCAAATTGGGAGTGTCCAAGTAACCACAGAAGACTGTAGAAGACCTCCTCAACCAGAATAAAAGGAGAAAACATCTGGAAGATTTATGATATGAAGTATGAATGGATAAAGTTCAGGAGCTTGACCCCGCCGAAGAAAAATTCATAAAAGGTCGGGCAACTTAATGAAAGAAGATAGTCTAATATAGACTAGGATTTTACCCCAGTAATAATTAATCCGGAAGCATGCAGAAACCTACTTAAAAATAATGGTAGGAGGAACCTTGTAAAATTGAAGATAGTCAAGATTGGAAAAAGACAATGAGACTTTATTAATATAATACTTAATAAATGGGAAAAGTAGCCGGGATAAGGGCAAAATCAAGAAAGGCCTCGAGAGTGACTCAAATTACCCTAATTATCTAAAAATGTAAAGTCCTGAAAGTATGTGTTACCAGAAAAAAAAAAAAAGTAATAAATAATGATAGGTCTCAAAAGGTTTTTAAACACTGAGTGGTTACACGAAAGTAGTAAGGTGAATCACGCTCTTTATATAATCCGAGTATTAAGTCCTAAAGGTGTCTCAACACCAAGTGACTTGGGCCAACTTGATTGGGATCACTACCCAAAGGTCGCTACATGGATTATTTAGAAAGTTTGACTCCCTACTTGCCAGAGTTAATAAAATATAAGAAGATTCTCTTAACACTACCAGGATTGAATAACATTTGTTAGTCATCATTGACTAACACTCTTTTTCCCATCATTTTTTTTCTCCCTCATCTGAGTCATATCGAGAAGGCCTATTCTGTTTGTCCCCAGATTGAGATAGGAAAATTAAAGCAGAGCCATCAATGAAACCTCGGATAACATATAGGGCCTAGGCAATCTTGATAACAATCTTAGAAAATAACAATATCAGAACTTAACGGAATTGAAACTAGACAACCTCTTTAAGTAACAACTATGGATATTTGGTCAAAATTACTATTGAACTTATCTTTATCATAATTTAGATTAATCTAATGCAAAAATCACAACAATCTTTGATAATATTGAATGTTTGAATATGATTACTTGAGTATACTCTAGTCAAAATAATCTCACATAAACATGAACAAGGAAATATACATGGCACGTATGGGTATAATACCTAAGTTATTTAGAAATGAACTAGGGAAAATACAAGAAATAATGAGAAGAAGCCTTGATAAATAAGCCATTCATGAACCCTCTCTCAAATACTCATCCAAAATTCATTCAAACCCCAAGCCAAATCAATAGTAATCTCTATTCCGAGTCAGATATTGCCATTTTGGGATATTTCGAGCTCAACCAAGCAAGACCTGAAATAATTCTCCTCTATTCTTGCCCAAACCATTCCATATTGCAACCAAAACCTAGAGATTATTCGAAGAATAAATCCCAATCAGAATTCTAACTACAACACGAGAATGAGTAAAGGATCAAAAGGCCTCTCAGAAGCACCGGTCAGCTTTCCTTATCAAAAACGACATGGAAATAACAAATGGAGATGGCTAATTGAAAAAGAGTACATAGCGCAAAACATTATAGGAATCATTCTAAGAGAAAGCTAGCATCTCTAGATAGATGATACATTCTATAAGAAAACATTCTAGATTGGCGTCATAAAGTTATACAATACATAAGTCAGTATCAAAGTACCACACAGGCACTACGCATTACGAATCACTTAAACATGCATAACCTTTATACACATGAGAAAACTTAGGCATCATACTCCAAACGGAAACCTATGTCATCTTGCATATCATGTTGCATCAATAGGTCTTTATCAATAAAACACTTGCACCCATACACCTTATTTGGGAAATCTAGTGGGCTAGTGGTAGCACGAGAAATGACACGCCCCTAATTACGCTCGCAAGTATACGAGGTCTAAGTTTTAGTATAGTGTGATCGTTAAGATCGGGTTATCGTATCCACAGGGATTGTTGTCACTACTATCGAATATCGCGTTTGTCGTGACCTAATTTTATCTAGGTGAAAACAAATGTATTTAATTAATTAAACTAATACTAATATATCCTAAATTAACTACACTATTATGTTAATATGTTTTAGGGTTAAGAATTGCATAGGGATTAACGTGTTTACAAATACGTGTTCGATTCCGATTTACTCACGTTTACGTTGTTCGACCTATTTGACAACCTCGGTACGTAAACTCCACCGCCACCTCTTCCGAGTGTAAGACGGGAGAATACATGACTTCGACTCAACGAAGAAGTCACCCTCAACGTCTTAACGACCCTAGGTCACGTGAGTCTCGCCCAGCCTCATTGATTGCACACAATCCAACTCCCTCCCGGGTTATTGGATTGTCGTGTTGTATTTACCGTATCGACAATCTCCGTTCTAAAACTTTCTCGCCGTCTCTTCCAAGTGTAAGACGAGGAATATAACGCAACTTCAAGCCAATGAAGAGGTCCCCCTCAACGTCTTTACGACCCTAGGTAGCATGTGTCTAGCCCCACGTCATCGATTGTCCACGATTCAAACCCCGACCGGGTTATAGAATCGTGGCGTTTGTTTACCTTAATCCGAATCCGGGGTTTTGTCAAAACCTCGTATTCTCCATTTATCAATCCAAGCATAATAAACAACTAATACGATAAATACAATCAAACTACGAAGAACAATCACAAATGAAACACCGAAATCATCCAAACAACGTATTTATAAATATTAGGTTAATCCCTACTACAATCCATATTTAACTCGGGGCCATAGCCGCATATACAATGAAATAACAAGCTAAATATGCTCACATGCTCCTAAGATAAAGAAATAAGGAAAAACAATCGAAGAACTTAGCCTCGTCCAAAGATAAATCGCTAATAACGTTCCACGATTGATTCGCCGTCTTCTCCACTTTGGGATACGAGCTCCACACCTAAAATTCCTAAACCTTGGCTTAAATATAGCCTAAGGGGCTTAAAAATGCAAGAGAGGGAAGAGAGTTACCGGCCAAGGGGGAGGAGAGGGGATATTTATAGCAAAAATATCCTAAAAATATCTTAAAATATCTTAAGACTGTGCAGGGCAAATCCGCCTAGGCAGTGGAAATTGCGCCTAGGCGGAGTTAGGTCGGTTAAGTCTGATCGCCTGGGTGGTGAAGTAGGCGGTGGACTGGAGAACATTCTGTTGAAATTCCGCCTAGGCAAAGAAAACTTCACCTAGGCGAGCGGCTGTCAGTAGCCCTTCTTCGTCCTCTGCTGGATTTTCTCCTAAGCGGTAGAATTTCCGCTCAGGTGGTCGTCCGTCAGTAACATTTTGCTCTTCTCTGCATTTTCACCGCTTAAGCGGTGGTCTGGACGCTTAAGCGGTGGGCTTGTTTCATTTTTTAGCCTCCGAGCTTGTTTATCCACCGTAACTTCGAATCGCTTTGGTTTGATCTCATCGTTTTAGCTCTAGTTTCCTATCTTTTTACCTCACACACCTGAGTTATAAAAAAAGTATGAAAACTAATTAAAACATAATAAAAATAACTATAAACATATTCGGAAACTAACAAATTCGGATTGGAAATAGATAGGTTTTTCACACCTATCAATACCCCCAAACTCAAAATTTGGCTAGTCCTCGAGCCAAACACACACACTAAAATGAAAAATACACAAACGGAAATAAATAACAAACAACCTAAAAATAATCTAAACATAACAACATGCGAGTTTTAAATTCTTCTAACGGCCTATTTATTTTTCCCTCAACAACCGACAG
Source organism: Eucommia ulmoides (assembly GCA_016647705.1). Lineage (NCBI taxonomy): Eukaryota > Viridiplantae > Streptophyta > Magnoliopsida > Garryales > Eucommiaceae > Eucommia > Eucommia ulmoides. The sequence continues at coordinate 39,755,244 of CM028335.1, forward strand.
TAGTATCGAGTTCAGGCGGTAACACACAACATGTGATGTTCTAGATTTTCGACATGCAATAATGGTGAACGCTATTCTAGATCCTTTAAACGTGTTAGTGCGAGACTCAATAATATAACTATACAACGATTGGATTGGATTATCCACCAACGAAATTCATGAGTTAAGGATTACCATAAGTAGGATTGGGGTCCACTCTCCACTAATGTAGGTTTAGTAGTTCATGAAGATCATTAGGGCTTGGTTCGGTTTTGGTATATTTGGCCAAGGGTAATTTGGAATACAAAACGGGTTAACGTTGATAACTTAACGTTACCCAAGGCCCAATGCTTGACACATTCACTCTCGAACCCCTATAGAAAGAGATTGGAAACAATCCCGAACATACATTTAAGACCGACGTACTCACTTGTCAAAAGAAACGGAAATAAAAATCGTATTTACATTTGATTTTATTTTATTCTTTTCTTTTCTTTTCTACTTTTTTTTTTCAACGAACACACCCCCAAACTTATTTGATTGTTACAATTGAAGGGGTGTGTGAAATACAAATGAAAAACGACAAGTGAGTACTCAAATACCGAACCAATTTGAAGTTCGCCCTAAACCCAACTGCTCACATCAAGAAGCCTTTGCAACGGCTAACTTGATTCACTCAAATTGTGCCTTTGTTTTAATGATAAAGGACTAGAAGGAATTCAATTGGCCATGGTATTGGTTTATGTGTTCTGAATTGAATATGCATTTAGGCTTCGACAAGGTGACGAGGGATAAACATGTAATAAGGTAGGCTTAAAAAGGCTCAAGCGACAAAAAGAATGCCTAAATCACGTCTCCTGAACTACCTCGCCTAGGATTTCGCCTCAAGCTTCCCCTCAATCAAGTTCTAGAATCCTTTATGTGTCATGAATTCGATTAATCGATAATCGTCCTCAAATCAATTAAATGACTATACATTGAGTCTATGTGCCCGTGCAAATTAGGATCTACAATAATTTTTACCAGAAAGCATAGTCAAGCACACAGAATCACACATGCATGGGTATTACCCTTGACTTTGAAAACAACCAGGAGTAATTTTCATCATCGGGTGACGGCCCAGATGAATGCAAAACTCAACATATAAACAACAACACAAAAACATAAACACATTCTAACCTAAACACACATGCATTACGGAAAAACAATAACACATAAACTAACATATTACTACTACACATCATTTCCAAACTCAAAGTGGACAGTGTCCTCAGCGAACCCAATCATCATTCTCAACATATATGAAATTAAAGCATGCTAACGAAGGGTGTTTAGAACACTTACATGGGAGGCGAGAGGATCTCGCCTCCGAATCAAGTCGGATGGGATGGATCAAAAAGAATTCCTTGGGTTGCGTCCCAAGAAGCGCATGGTTTAATGTCCTCAGCCCGACATTTTCAGAATGCCCTCAAGATTGGCGAGGTTTTGCTTTGGATGGCTCAATCTTTCAACGAAACGCCTCACCGGCTTATGTGCTTGGCCAAGCACAGTAAACGGCTTGGAATCCCGTCGAAAAGAATGCTTCAATACCCATCGATCTAACATCGCCAAGTACCCTGCATTGGAAATAAAAAACAAAACTACAAACAAAAATTATATACAAAGAAATGCCTAAAATAAAATTAGGTCATTTACACACAATATCGACAATGAACGACATCGCCAATCCCGGTACTACGAAACACTTGCTTCTCCTTTCTAAAACTTAAGTCCAGAGCCGTTACTGCGTTTTTTCGACAATAACATCAAAACAATCCCTAGCAACAGTGCCAAAAACTGGGTACCGCGTTGACGGGAACAAAATTTGACAACAATCAATCCCCGGCAACGGCGCCAAAAACTTGGTAGCGTGCGGAAATAACACGCCGCTACTTACGCTCGCAAGTATACAAGGTCTAAGTTTTAGTATAGTGTGATCGTTAAGATCGGGTTATCGTATCCACAGGGATTGTTGTCGTTACTATCGAATACCGCGTTTATCGTGACCAAATTTTATCTAGGCGAAAACAAATGTATTTAATTAATTAAACTAATACTAATATATCCTAAATTAACTACACTATTATGTTAATATGTTTTAGGGTGAAGAATTGCATAGGGATTAACGTGTTTATAAATACGTGTTCGATTCCGATTTACTCACGTTTACGTTGTTCGACCTATTTGATAACCTCGGTACATAAACTCCACCACCACCTCTTCCGATTGTAAGACTGGAGAATACATGACTTCGAGTCAACGAAGAAGTCTCCCTCAACGTCTTATCGACCCTAGGTCACATGAGTCTCGCCCAGCCTCATTGATTGCACACAATCCAACTCTCTCCCGGATTATTGGATCGTCGCGTTGTATTTACCCTATCGACAATCTCCGTTCTAAAACTCCATCACCACCTCTTCCAAGTGTAAGACGAGGAATATAACGCAACTTCAAGCCAACGAAGAGGTCCCCCTCAACGTTTTTACGACCCTAGGTAGCGTGTGTCTAGCCCCACGTCATCGATTGTCCACGATTCAAACCCCGACTGGGTTATAGAATCGTGGCGTTTGTTTACCTTAATCCGAATTCGGGGTTTTGTCAAAACCCCGTATTCTCCATTTATCAATCCAAGCATAATAAACAAACAAAACGATAAATTCAATCAAACTACGAAGAACAATCACAAATGAAACACCGAAATCATCCAAACAACGTATTTATAAATATTAGGTTAATCCCTACTACAATCCATATTTAACTCGGGGCCATAGCCACATATACAATGAAATAACGAGCTAAATATGCTCATATGCTCCTAAGATAAAAAAAAAAAAATAAGGAAAAACAATCGAAGAACTTAGCCTCGTCCGAAGATAAACCGCTAAGAACGCTCCACGATTGATTCGCCGTCTTCTCCACTTCGAGATGCGAGCTCCACACCTAAAATTCCTAACCCTTGGCTTAAATATAGCCTAAGGGGCTCAAAAATGCAAGAGAGGGAAGAGAGTTACCGGCCAAAGGGGAGTAGAAGGGATATTTATAGCAAAAATATCCTAAAAATATCTAAAAATATCTCAAGACTGTGCAGGGCAAATCCGCCTAGGCGGTGGAAATTGCGCCTAGGCGGAGTTAGGTCGGTTAAGTCTGATCGCCTGGGCGGTAAAGTAAACGATGGACTGGAGAACATTCTGTTGAAATTCCGCCTAGGCGAAGGCGAGCGGCTTTCAGTAGCCCTTCTTCGTCCTCTGCTGGATTTTCGCCTAAGCGATAGAATATCCGCTCAGGCGATCGTTTGTCAGTAACATTTTGCTCTTCTTTGCATTTTCACCACTTAAGCGGTGGTCTAGATGCTTAAGCAGTGGGCCTGTTTCATCTTTTAGCCTCCGAGCTTGTTTATCCACCGTAACTTTGAACCGCTTTGGTTCGATCTCATCATTTTAGCTCTAGTTTCCTATCTTTTTACCTCACACACCTGCGTTATACAAAAAGTATGAAAACTAATTAAAACATAATAAAAATAACTATAAACATATTCGAAAACTAACAAATTCGGATTGGAAATAGATAGTTTTTTCACACCTATCAGCTAGTAGGCAATTCTTGGACATGTAATTTGGTCAAGTAATCTAACTATGTCACCATACCATCATCTATCTCTGATAGTGGTTTTCAACCAAATTAGGGTTAGACAAGGAATTGACCTCACATAAGGTGCATCATGATAGTAGACCTTACTTATTCTTAAGATGTGTCAGCGTGTAGAGCAGTGTTATTAGAAAAAGCGTCTCACCAAGATCTAAAACGACCTTCCTAAAGTTGAGCAAGTCCTAGAGTCATACCAAGCCTCTAATAGACCAAAAAAAATAGCATAATTCAAAGACTTAAATAGATTCCAATCAAAGATAATGATCAATCTTAAACTAGCTAATGCTTAGGCAAGAAACTCTATCCATTAGACTAGCGTAGGATTGCTGCCAACAAATGCAGCTATCTTTATCTACGATAGGTATGATTCTTAGAATCATTTCGCCTAGAACTACATTTGAACTTATCCTTGGTAGGTCACCAAGGTATGTAGGAAACCCAAGTGGGTTCAATCAAAATGAAAAAAAAAAAAAAAAAGTGTCGACTTTACGATACTCTCTCAGCACCATAGTAGGGCGCATATCTCAAACAGTCTCTTCACGTTACGAAGGAAAGTGTTTTTTTGCTTTCCTAGAAAATAGGAATACTTGAACTTAGAACTATATTCGACTTGATCCTCGGTAGATCAACAAGTTACGTAGGAAAACCTAGTGGGTTAGATCAAAATAAAAAGTCAGAAAAGTATCATCCTTATGACACTCACTCAGCCCTATACCAAGGCGTCTCTCTGGAATAGTCCTTTGATTCTCCTAAGAAAATCTATCTACATCCTCTTTGGTTACCGAACGATAGAGGATGCCTAGGCAAAAACTACGCTTGACCTGATCCGTGGCAATCTGCCAAGGTATGTAGGAAACTTATTTAGGTTTGGTCATCCCGACTATAAGAACTTTCAGCCATGTGCTAGGGCACGCTCTTATAACTTTCCATCATCGTATATGGATTAGAACTAATAAAGTCCATTGTATACTCTTTACTAAGAGATAAGGATCTAAGTTCACGTTGTTACGCCCCTTAGAGGGTGCTAGGTCGTAAAAATGACAAATAAAGAAAAAAAATGAATTATTCAATCTCGTTTGCTAAGGAAAGTCTTAGGTTTATGTAAAGACAACAATTCCAAAATTAGGTTGAAAATTCAGAATTCGATTAGTAATTCAAAATTCTTCATAATCAAAAGGAATGAAACTCAAAAACTACTAGAAATCTAGCAAATGTACAAAAGCAAACTATGACTTATGATTGTCTATGTTCTTCCTTCATGGCTGAAACATCTCTGGGTAGATAGGTAGATAGTAGAGAGAACAAGTGGCATAAGAAAGAGGGAAACATAAGAGAAATATTGTCCAACCCTAATTGGTAAGAGAATTTGCCTACTGCCCAACTTTAAGTAGTCAGAGAATCAACCTTCTTCCCTACGTCAAGTGGTCGGAGTAGAATATTGTTCCCTACCTCAAGTTGTTAAAGAAGAAATCTATTATCCAACCTTAAGTGGTTGAAGACTTCACATCCTTCCCAGCCTTAGTTGGCCAGAGAAGTAAACTTGCCTTACCCGAGTCGGTGAAGTACATCCTATCCAAATTTAAGTGGTCAGAAAAGAATACCTACTGTCCTACATTGACTGGTCAAAGAATCTAGGTACCATCCTAGTCGAAGATTCCATCCTACCATCCTACCTTAAGTAGTCAAAGGTTGTACCATATCATTATACCTTTACAATAACTTATGATTTTTATAAACAATAGTCGATTTCAAAACAAGTTTGGTACCGCTACAATCATCACTGAACCAACAATACACGACACCTCAAATTCCCATGATTCCCGCCATCAATAATACAACCTTATAGGATACTATCATCTGATCCAAATTCATTAAAAGGCCGTAGAACCAAAAAACCTATCATGCACCATAAAAAACTTGGTTTTAGATTGCGAGACAAGTGTGGTACACTTTGGGGTTACTTTAAGGAAGGATCTTTTGACAAAAGAAGTAGACTATCCACAAATAAATATTTGCTAACTTGCGAAGAAAGAAGCCAAGAAGGTCATACCAAAGAATAGGAACAGTAGGACGCAATAACACATGTCCTTCAACTCTGGGTCCTCAGGAGTTGGAAGTGTGAAGATCAACTCGGTCACTAAGTGATTTTATCGAAAATGCTCTCCGCTCCTCACTTCTGATGGTATAGTACCCAGGAGTGCCTCCACCTTTGCAAAAGATGTCTCCTTCAAGGGAACAGCTTACGCTCAGAACCCCACTCCAGTGATCATTGCCCAGTTGAGGTACGTCGACACTAACTCTCTGCTGACCAGGTGAAGATAATTCATCATCGAAAACCAATGCTTAATCAGGGAATTAGGATACCCGTGATCCATACGGGAGACCTGAATGGTGAGAAAATCCCTAAAGCTAGAAAATAGGCAATAATTGGGGTGCATCCTCCTCAAGTAAAAGGTGTAAAAAGTTATCCATGACCCCCCCTAAAATTCCCATGACAATAGGGGTTGACCTATACAAATTCAACTTGCAAAGTAATAAGGCATTTGTTCTTTTAGAAAGAAGAGCCAATTAAGAAAATGTTTTAGTAGTAAACCTGAGCGGAATACAGGTAAAAAGAAGGATGATTATAAAGATCTCCTACTAAGGACTGATCCTTGAGCATTATGGACTGAAGCCACTCTACATCAAAGGTAAAGGCTCTGTTACAAAATGGTCTAGGAATATGATCACCAAGCTCAAAGTTGTCTCCTGAGAAATCATTAGGAATACCCAGAATGGTATCTCATTCTCTTGAGGGACGTAGTCTGGATCTATCATCATCTCAGTTGCATGGGAAGGGCCAACAGACTCCTGACCCATAGGAGCACCCAAAGAACCAACCATCGTCGAGTCATCGACTCCAAATGCTTGAAAGGTTTCCATGCCCAAGGCCGCCCTTGGGAGTGCTTTGAAACACTCCCTTTGAATGGGGTCTCGGGTGCCTTACCTTTGTTACGAGAATGGGAAGGACAACTGCCACCATTACCTGAAGAACCATAGCTGACATAATGTCGTCTAAAAATAAAGGTCAAAGTTTTATTACTAGGGTTTCGACTTAAGGGTACAAGTTGGAATTTTTAGGGTTATTACGTGACTTTTAGAAGATATGTCGGATTCACCAGTGCCATTATTCTATAGAAAAAATCATAAACGGCCATGATTAATCTCTAACGATCTACCACTGGCTTAACACTAGGGGCAAGGGAATGAGTTCATCACTACGAGAACAACGGTCGTGATTCTACCCTCTTTAGTTTAAGTACACATTATTTATCACTTAAACTAGGGAATAATTGATAAAACCGAGTTCAAAACTACCGCCCCTAATAGTGAGATATATCAAAGTTGCAAACCTATCTGACTATAGAAAAATATTAAAATATTGAAACAAATATACCTCTATAAGAGCAAACAATGACATTTCAAAGAGATAACTAATTAAATTATCCTATCAATCTAGTGAAATAAAAGATGATATCCAAGACTTTCAAAGAATACATACGTATAATAGTAAATGCGTCGGTAAGTGTATTAAGGGATTTAAATCAGTAAAATCATGAATTCATTTCTCATCACCTCCGACTAATAGTGAGACAAACCTATTTAGAATTGTAATCCTATAACTAATCTGTCTCCTCCCCAGCCCGCAGGCTGGGGCATATTTTACAATGTCAGTAATCACAAAACACATGGTAGGTAGTGTTGGAGTAGATTCCGCAATGGAACTTATCCAACCATCACCCCTTGTCATTTTCCCTATTCATACTTCTTTTATGAAAATGACGTTCATTCCATCTCACGATGTGAAATGAAATGCCCAAAATCATAATGAACGTAATTAAATTCATTAAACCTATGTGACGAACTACCCATCAAGATGTTTCGCGGCGAAGCTCGGGATACGTAGGAAACCCTTGTGGGTTCTGTTGATAACTTAAAGATCAAGAACTATGCATCAACCTGATTCCCAACAAAACCTGAGATGCGTAGGAAGCTCTGGTGGATTTGGTTGACAAACTAAAGAGGTTAAAGTATGTGTCGACCTGATTCTTAGTTATCTAAGATACAAAGGCAATTCATATTACAGGTTCAGTCACCATTAAAACAAATTCCATACCAATTGGGATTGAATCATGTCATTAAATATTAAAAATGTCCACAGAAATGCTCAAAAACAAAAATCACCCAATCAATAGGGATTTAACCATATCAAATATAGAGACAACCCATCAATCAAGATTTAATCATATCAACTTTAATCAATCAAGGAGGAATTAGGTGTTGACCTGAGTCTTGGTAAATACTGGGATATGTGAAACCTTTATAGGTTAGGTTGTCACCATAAATGAAATTCCTCCATCCCTAATAGACTACACTTTGACTTATCCTTGGAAGTTTACTAAGGTATACAGGAAACCCAAGTAGGTCCGGTCAAAGTCAAAGAGATGTCAGTGTCATGACATTCTCTAAGCCATTTATCATGGCACATCTCTCGAGAAGTCCCTTGACTTCCTTGAGTAGTTAATTCTTTTGCTAAGTAGACAACAAAGGATGTGTGTGCTCGAACTACTTGTCGACCTAATTCTTGGTAGATTACTAAGGTACATAGGAAGTCCTTATGGCTACAGCCAACAATCTGAGATAGGACAGCAAGGGCCGAACTACATTTCGACTGGATTCATAACCTTGGAAATTAATGTAGATGACCCAAGTAGGTTTCAGTCATCCGGTAGTCATTATCCAAAATGAAAATTTCAATATACATAAACAACCCAATAGGGTTTCCTGACTAAATCAAACATTATAATCGCACGCTCAGTTCAGGATATAGAGGCAACCTATGTGGGCTCTGCCGCATCCTTTGAATGCTCAGGAGGTCGTCCTATACCCCAACTATAGTTGTGGTACATTATATCCAGTTTCTTTGTTGAGATTTCGTGATGGGACTTGCCCTAGCTAGAGTTGGGGCACAATATATTTAGATTCTCTATTGAGATTCTGTGATAGAAGTCTCCCCAGCTAGAGCTGGGGCATATTATATTAGATTTTCTCCATAGAGAGTTTCTTAATATAAGACACACACCAATCCCCAACTAAAATCTATAATTCCTAGAAATCAGTAAGCATCATCTAGCCCCATTCTACGACGGGAGAACATTTTATCTGAGGTTAAATTTCTCCCAGGAAGTTTTCTAGTCTTCATCAGGCAATCCCAAGTGGGATGTGGCCAAGAAATTCCACTAGGTGTTGAGTTTCCCCAAGGATCTTCGCCCGTGTCAATTCTCTCAATCATTTTCAATCATGTATTGATGTAATGACCCAGGAATTGATTTCTCTAACCAAAAACCTTTTCCACCAAATATTGATTTACTTTATATGTCTGAACTATATTTGACCTAATTCACTGTTAAGCCTGAGATATGTAGGCACCCTAATGGGATTCGGTCAAGCCAACTCTAAATATACTGTCAACCTTAGTCTCAGACTAACTAGAAACCTCGAAATTGGTTTCTCTAACCCTAAACCATTCTACCCAATCTTGATTTACTCTACCTATTAGAACTATATGTGGCCTGATTCTCAATAATTTGAGACATATAGGAAAACCCTTTGGGTATGGTCACAACCAGGAGTTTATTGACCGAGTGTCATCTTTTCCACATTCTATAGGATATACCACGTGTTATCCTTTAGGAATATAATCATATAATCATAGAGAAGGCTAGTACAGACTGTCATCCACACCAAGACCTTTAGAACTAGGTAATATCATGTCATTCTAAGGTATCCCTATCATCGGGAGGGCTTGTATAAAGTGTTGTCCTCACCAAGATCTTTATAACTAGGTAATGTGACACCGTTCTAAGGTATCCTTATCATCGGGAGGGCTTGTACAGAGTATCGTCCTCACTAAGACCTTTAGAACTAGGCAATGTGATGCCATTCTAAGGTATATAGTATTTCATTCAAAATACTTGTACACAGTGTCGTCCTCACCAAGACCTTTAAAACTAGGAAATGTCACATCGTTCAAAGGTCTATATAGTCATTGGGGGGCTTGTACAGATTGTTGTCCTCACCAAGACCTGTAGAACTAGGCAATGTGACACCGTTCTAAGGTATCCCTATTATCGAGAGAGCTTGAACAGAGTGTCGTCCTCACCAAGACCTTTAGAACTAGGCAATGTGATGTCGTTCTAAGTTATACATAGTCATTGGGAGGATTTGACAGAGTGTTATCCTTACTAAGTACTATAGGATTGATTGTTTGTCATCCTTTAGGAGTATAATATATATGTCACGGGAGGATTTGACAGAGTGTCATCCTTGTCAAGTAATATAGGATTGATCGTTGGTCATGCTTTAGGAGTAGTAGTGTAATTCTCGGAAGGGCTAGTATGGAGTATTGTCCTCACTAAGACCTTTAGGGCCAGGTAAATGTGACACCATCCCAAGGTATTGTAATGCTCAAGATGATTTGACATAGTATCTTCCTCACCAAGTCCAGTGGGATTGATCGATCGTCATCCTTACCAAGTCCTCTAGGATTGACCATTTTTCACCCTCTAGGAAGATAGATACATAGGATCAGACCATCATGTCATCCTTCCAAAATAAATAATCTAAGGTTGATCGTTTATAATCCTATAAGATTATAGAACAATAGGAGTGATAGATCATCATCCTAGCCATTTTTCCCTAAGGATGAGGTATGTCGTCGTCCATTAGGAAACCCTTTACCACTTTCGTAGGGTAAAGACAACAATGTTAAATGATCCTGATCTTACTTAGTTAATTTAAATACCTGAATTTATATTTCATGTCTAGCGGCACAAAAATGTGAGTGTTTTATTCTTTGTCATTACGCATAAAGTCACATGATAAAGAGGGGCAGTTGTAAACTCCTCATTTTGTCTACCCAGTCAGTGTCAAATCAAGTGCAAGTTAAGATAAACATTAAGCTTAGGTTTAAATGGAATGAGTTTATACCTGAGATCACACTGTATAATATAGAAAAATACGAAAAATCCTATAATTTAGCTAAGTAAAAGTTTTGGGTCAACTTTGAAAATCCCATAATTTAAGGGGGTCTAAAATAACTTTATTAAAGTTTTATCTTCAATAAATTATATTTATTATAAATAAAAAATAGCCACTACCTTTTAATTATATGATATTTAAACAATTACCTCGGTTACCAACCTTAACCTTGAAACATTTATTATCACTGAATTTTGTTAATTCAACAAGGTGGCGAATTAATTGTACGGGTCAAGTTTTATTAGTACAGGAAGAGTAGGGTTGTCATATCTACAGGGATTGATTTATATTGTCTCTAAATACTGCGATTATTGTAAACGAACTTTATCTTGGTGATCCAAATTTTTGGCTTTTGTTATAATATATAAAACTAAGCTAAACTAATTAAACTAAAATACTAAGAATAAAATATATGGGAATAAATTATTTAGGGATTAACTTCGTTCACTTAAAGGTGTTTGATTTAGTCTAGTTTACATTAACAGTCATTAATCTATCGAACAATCTAGGTGCCTAAAATTCACTCACTACATCTCTGGAGTGTAAAGTGAATGAATATGCAATTCGTGTTAACACTGATATCCCTATCTAGAGTCTAAACGATTACATGAGTCTTGACCCAACCTCACAGATTGCACACTTTCTAATAATCTCCTGAAACTATTAGAAAGTCGCATTGTGTTTAAACCGTAGTCCGAATCTGGGGTTACCTCTCCTGAGTGTTAAACCCCATATTCTCAAATCAACCAAAATATCATAACAAGCATATAATAGATATAAAAGAATAGTAAACACAATCGAATAGGGAAGAACAACCGATTACAAAACATAGATTTACTCAAACAACATATTTATAAATTTCTTCAATCCCTAGATAATAAACGTTTAGCTCATGGCCATAATCAAATATTCAACTTAAAGCGATATATACATGATCAATCAACCAACAAGAACTTAGAATCAAAGAGAGAAACAATGGAGAATAGCCGTTATCTGAAGAATAGATGATTCCATGTCCGTGAAATCCACTCCGATCTAATTCCCTTTTCTCCAAATAGGTTCTCCTCCTCTTGGTTCTGATTTTGAGCTCTCAAAAATGTCCCAAAAACGTTCTTGGCTGGAATGGGAATGAGTGGGAAAACAAATATCTCAAAAATATCTCAAAAAATCAAAGCCAGCTAGTGCCGGGTCGCTGCAGCGATGGGAAGGCAGAAACTTACTACCAGATCACTGTTGCAGTAATGGAATAGTTCGCTGCAACGATGCTCAAGGAAGTGCCGACACCAGGTTATTCTTTTGGCCGTAACTTTATTGTCTAAACTACTATTAAGGTGATTCAAAAACATTTGGAAAGCTAAGATATAGATATACAACTTCCATGTTTTAAGATTTTCTAAAATCGAATTGAATCATTATAAAAAATGGCCTTGAAGTTACTGCACCTGAACCGATTTTGCATCTTGTTACCCATTTATTTATAAACCTACAAAATAACACAAAAATATATTAAACTAACAAAAATGCTTGAAAACTCAAAAATATTTGAACCTAAAAATATTTGATTTGTTGCTAAATAAACCACTCATCAAATACCCCTAAACTCAAACGTTTGTTTGTCCTCAAGCAAAAACACATACACAATAAAACAAAGCACTACAACGAAATAATGGACACAACTAATAAAAACAAAAGACTCAGACGAACTAAAAAAAACAACGTGTGAGTTTTGAATTTCAACTAATCAACCAAAAAGTTATCCTTCAACGCCCCCTAATCATATCGAGTTCAAGAATAAAAGGTGTTCTAGAATTTCAACATTCAATGACAGTAAACGCCATTCTAGATCTTGTTCAAGTGTGTGTGTGAAAACTCTCTTTACACAAACATCCAAAGACCGGATTGGATTATCCACCAACAAAGTTCATGACTTAAACCAAAGAAGTATAGGATTTTCATCAGCTAGATTGGGTTCCATTCTCCACTAATGTAGGTTAAGCAATTCAAAAAGATTAAAAAGACTTGGTTCAGTTTTTAACAACTGGCCAAGGGTATATCGAGAATATAAAACAGGTAAACGTCATTTACTCAACGATACCCAAGACACATGCTTGGCACTCAATCACATTTGCACCCACAAAGATCAATTTGAAACAACCCCGAACTAACATTTCAAAACGCAGTACTCACTTGTCTAAACAAACAAAATTCAAACTATATTTACACATTTTTTTTTTTTTAACGACCACACCCTCAAACTTATTTGATTTGTAAAATTTCACGGGTGTGAATTTACGATAGAAAAATAACATGTGAGTACTCGAATACCGAACCAATTAAAAGTTCACCCAAAACCCAAACGCTCACTTCAAGTAGGATAAACAAATGCTAACTTGATTTCAACTCAAATCATGCCTTAGGTTTAGCAATAGTGGTTTGAAAAAAATTTAATTGGCTAGGGTATTTGTTACGTGTTCAGAATTGAAACGATTAATAGGTTTCGACAGGGTAACGAGAGGTAAAACATATTACATGGAAGGCTTCAACGACTCAAGCGATCAAAATGCCTAAATCATATCTCTTGAACTACCTCACCCAGGATTTTGCCTCAAATTTCCCCCAATCAGGTTCTAGAATCCCTTAAATTATCATGAACTTGGATACTGGATAATTGACATCAAATCAATTGGATAGCTAGTACAATGAGTCTACGATTTCGTGCAAATTAGGATCCACAATGACTTTTACCAAAACGAGATGTCAAGCACATAGAACACACATGAATGAGCATTATCCTTAACCTTGAAAAATAACTAAGGGATAATATCATCATCTAGTAATGGTCCAAGATAACTACAAAACTCAACACACAAAAACAATTACTACAAGCACACTTTTACTAAACAAGCATGCATGTAAACAATTTAACTTAACTACACAATATTTAACAACTAGTAAACTTAACTACATAACTAACAAAAAGACATTATACTAGAAAGCATACAAAACACCCCCCCAAACGCAGAACGGACAGTGTTCATAGTGACCCAACATCAATCTCAACAAATAGCATGCATTATTATGACGAAAGGGGTTTTGAACACGTACCTGAGAGGTGAGACAATCTCGCCTCCGAGTATAGTCGGCGGTGATGGATTGATTTATTTGAAAACTTGGGTTACCTCCCAAGAAGCGCTTGGTTTGATGTCCTCGGCTTGAAACGAAGAAGGGCCCCTCAAATAGCGGCTTCTACCCATAGTATGTGTCACACAACACAATATACGGGTCTTGATTCAGAATACCCTCAAGCTTGGTGAATTGTGGCATTAATTGGCACGTGTTCTCAACTTGATTCTTTTCTAGAATTTGTGCTTGGTTGGCCTGAATGAACGGTGTTAGAAGCGGTGGAGGACAATTGAGCCACATTGGATCCTCATAGATGTGATCATCTTGGATCGGGGGTGCCATCAACATTTGGATCTCAAATGGTGAAGAATCACAATTATCAACATGTGATTCTTCGTCGCCAATCCACACTTAGGTTTTCTCCTTATTAGAATAATAGTCATTGAACGCAGCCAAGTTCCTCCCGCTCGTATCCGGTTCCTCCTGGTGGCTTTCACATATAGATGTGACTTGTGTGTCTCTCAGTACTACCATTTATGACTCGGCCTCAATAAAGCAAATAAGCTGACCAATTTGCGTCTCGAGGGACTTTACGATCACATCAATTTCAGCATAGGTCGTCTCAATATTATCAAGACGATCCTCATGCTCATTGAGACGGTCATTCATTTCCCTCCAAAAATCCTAATAGTTCCCTATAAATTCAACGAACATCTCTTCCAGGGTGGGCGAAGACTCTACATGTTGGTCCCGAGTGTCAATCCACAACGCCGAAACGTTGGAACTATCCCCCAAGCGGTACCTTGTTGAATAATTCCATCTCTGACATTCAAACTCTACAATGTCTTCCAACAACCAATAGGCTTCGTCCGCGGTTAGTTGGTCGAATGAGGTGGTACCATTTCCTCCTTCCACCCAAGTTCTTATTGCGGCTTGTAACCCATCGAGTAAGTTCAGTAATTGACACTCCCTCGGGAAATCATGATTTGGAAACCGAATAAGAAACTCCTTGTATCTATCCCTAGCACAATAAAATGGCTCGGAATCTCATTGAGAAAATCGCAATAGCACTTGTTGATCATATATCTTCAAGTACCTTACAAATCAAACAAAACTAAAATCGAAAATTAAAAATAAAATAAATGCCTAAATGAAAATCAAGGTATTTTTTCCTAATATCAACAACAATCTAAAAACCAATACCCAGCAATGGCGCCAAAAATATGGTAGCGAATTAATTGTCACTACGTTACCGCAAGTGTACAGGTCAAGTTTTAATAGTACAGGAAGAATAGGGTTGTCGTATCCACATGGATTGATTTAAGTTGTTTCTGAGTACCACGATTATCGTAACCAATCCTTATCTAGGCGATCTAATTTTTAGGTTTTTGTTATAATATATAAAACTGAACTAAACTAATTAAACTAAAATACTAAGAATAAAATGTAAGGGAATAAATTATTTAGGGATTAACTTCATTCACTTAAATATGTTTGATTTAGTGTAGTTTACATTAACGGTCATTAATCTATCCAACAATCTAGGTGTCCAAAACTTACTCACTACCTCTCCCGAGTGTAAAGTGAATAAATATGCAATTCGTGTCAACAACATTATCACTATCTAGCGTCTAAACGATTACATGAGTTATACACATCCTCACAGATTGTACATTTTCTAATAATCTCCTGAAATATTAGAATGTTACATTATGCTTAAACCCTAGTCCGAATCCGGGATTATCTGTCCCGAGTGTCAAACCCCATATTCTCAAATCAACCAAAATATCATAACAAACATATAATGGAAGGAAAAGAATGGTAAACACAATCGAATAGGAAAGAACAACCGATAACAAAACATAGATTTACTCAATCAACGTATATGTAAATTTCATCAATCCCTAGATAATAAACGTTTATCTCATGGACATAATCAAATATTCAAGTAAAAACGATATATACATGATCAATCAACCAACAAGAATTTAGAATGAAAGAGAAAAACAAAGGAGGATAGTTATTGTCTAAAGAATGGATTATTCCACGTCCATGAAATCCGCTCCGATCTTGTTTCCTCTCTCTCCAAATGTGTTTACCTCTTCTTGGTTCTAATCTTGAGCTCTCAAAAATGTCCCAAAAATATTCTTGGTTGGAGTGGGAATGAAAAATATCTCAAAATATCAAAGTCAGCTGGTGTCGAGCCCCTGCAGTAATGGGAACCATTGCTACAGTGATAGGAAGGCAGAAACTTACTGCCGGATCACTGCTGCAGCGATGGAAAAGCTCGTTGCAGCGATGCTCAAGGCAGTGCCGACACCAGGTTCTTATTTTGGTCGTAACGTTCTTGTCCGAACTCTGATTAAGGAAATTCAAAAACCTATGGAAATCTAAGATGTAGATCGACAACTTACATGCCTTGAGATTTTCCAAAATAGGATTGAATCATTGTAAAAAATGGCTTTGAAATTACTACACCTGAACAGATTTTGCATTTTGTTATCCATTTATTTATAAACCTACAAAATAATTCAAAAATTTATTAAACTAACAAAAATGCTTGAAAACACACAAATATTTGAACTTAAAAATACTTGATTTGTTGGTAAATAAACCACTCATCACAACACCAAAACATTTTTTTTTTAATTATGCATATTACATCAAATCTTATCTTGAAACAATCCAAGAGACCTTGATCAAGGTTTATAAAGGTCATGACAAGCCCTAAATCACCAAGATGATTAAGGACTTTGACTTTGTTTGGATTTTCACCAATCCAAGTTTGTCTGGACAAACCACCCTGGGCCCAATGAATCAAGGTCCTAACCATCATTAAAAGGCCCAAAAAGGAGAACTTAAATGACCAAGAAACCCATATATATTCTCTACACAAATATCTAATGAAGGAAACCAAGTCACTTAGGAGGTAACTAACCGTTATCGAAACTAAACCGATTCGGTTCGCCACCTAGGTTAGGCATTTAATAAGCATTAAATTCCCATCCCATAAAGAATTTAATGCTTGGTATGACATGGATGGACCACATTCAATGTATCAAGTTATTTTGATCAAAATATCTTAAAGTTTACCAAAACCCTTGAAATGTGACTACCCGTTATTGAAACCAAACCATAGTTTGCCACCTAACCCATGCATTTAATGATCATTGAATGCAAAAATCATAAAGAATTAATTTCTTAGGGATGGCATGGAATGGATGGATGCATTAAATTGAGATATTTTATCAAAACATCTTAGGGTTAACTAGGAACCTTGAAATCCGACCGTCGGTTACATGGAAAACTAACACAATTCAATCCAAGGCCAACTGAATGTGTGCTTACCATGTAATGACTCATCATAGTGCATTAAATGAAAGTGGACACATTGAGATTACATACATTGTACCTTGAAAGCATTGATGGCAACTAAACCGAAATAGTGAAACTAACCGGTACTTAGCCCCTAAACGATATTAAAAGTGTCACATCTTTCCATTAATCCACCCATGTCCAGCTAAAAAATATTTGGTAATGATTACCAAATCTTTGAGAATCTTTCCATGCACCTAAAATTCATTCAAAGCTAATCAAAACCGAAACAAGAGATCAAGTTCCCTAGGCAATACAAGCCCTAAGGAAGGGCCAAGATTGCCCAACACATGGGTGAATGCATAGGGTCCTAGCCTATAAATAGACGGTCCCTATTTTCATTTTTTTCGTGTCTTGGAGACCTAGCCTCTCTCTCTAAGCTCGAGCAATAGTCTTGGGTCCTAGGCTTTTTAAGCAATTCTACTAAATAATACACCATTATTCTTCTAAAATTCGGTCCCAGAGGGAGTTCTTGAGGTTCTTGGAGCAAGAACTCAAGAAGTTGAAGGTGATTGATTGATTTCAAGCCAAGAAGATCAAAAAGGAAAAGATGGTAGTTGTTTATGGAAAGACCACTCCCCTAAACTAGGTATGTGTCTTGAGTATCCCTTGATCTTATCTTAACTTTCACGTATTATACTTGTACATAGTATAACCATGTAGATATCATGCATTAATTTCATGTAAATAACATAAATAATCCATAAATAACAAAAAAAAAAAAAAAAAAAATCGTTAACTTTATGTTTTACAAACCAAACCATATTATAATTGTTCAAGATTATGTCAAAAACATCAAGAACATCCAAGAACGTGTTAAGAACATGTGAGGAATCAAATCATACGAAAACTTGTTAAGAACATATTAGGATCCAAACGAAACGTCTATCACATCATGATTTGTGTATAGTTTCTACGATTCTCTCAAGAACACTTTTAAACCGAAATCTTTTAATTGTTAACCTAATCATATAAATTGTTAATAAACTGATTTACTTTTTATCAAATGTCAAGATCACATAGATAGACCCTTGTAGCTAAAAACTCAAGATAAAGGGAAGGCCTCTATACCTTCGAGATATGTGTGATTCTTGTCCAGAAACCTTCTTGTTTTTCTTATGTATGAGTAGGACTGGCATAAATATATATGGTATTTTCTTTTCTTTTTAACTAAACAACTTAAAAACAAAACTAAACTAATGAGTTCAGTTATGGTGTTCTTGACAAAATCAAAGAAATTATGTATATGTAGTGTTGTGATCGATATCTTGTGTTCAATAGAAAAGTAACTAAAACTAATTTGTAACCCTAAATAGAGGAACTACGTCAGACCTAATCTTTGGTTACCCCCCAAAGTACGTAGGCAACCCACATAAGGGTTCGGTCACCTTTAATACACAAAACCATATCTTTACCTTAAATAAATGAACTACGTGATGACGTGATCTTTTGTTACTCGCCAAAGTACGTAGGCAACCTATATAAGGTTCAGTCCCATAAAAATACAAAAATATTTGCATTTCATATATCTTGCATATTTATATTTTTATCTCTTATAAACTGTTATTGGGTTCTTGCTGCCTAGAATAGTATAGTATAGTACAGTATTTACTGATCTCATTATGTTATTTCTAGTTGTAGTTGCATAATAGATAACATTTATTGCTTTAATCATGTCAAAATACATAAAAAAATAAAATTAAAAAACAATAAAAAATAAATAAATAAATAAATAAAAAAGGAAAAAAAAGTGAAAAAATGGAAATTTTTTGTTTAAGTAAATCAAAGAAAGTTACTCAAGTAATGTTTAACAATGAATATTCATTTAGACTAAGGTACCGTTTAGGGATGGGTATCTTGGGGTACGTAAAACCTTCCCCGAGCATAACTGACCACCGAACTTTAATAATATCTTTGGTACATAGACCTTATGTTCAAAACACTGGTCATTTTAAAATGAAAATGAATTTATAAAAGTCCCGATGACCTCGCACACCATTTAACCCCATACTAGGTGGCGACTCCGTTTTCAATATAAAATCCTAGCCCACGAAATTTTTCAAAACCGACGTCTAGAAAAGTTGTTGAAAAAACATTTTCAAAATGAATGGATTTGGACAACTTAGAGAGTGAAGAATGAAACTCGTTTTCTCTTCTTTATGATCTCTACTTCTTCCGCAATCGAAATTCGGGGTGTGTCACTTCCTATATAATCCATGTAGCGAGCTTTAGGTAGTGATCCTAGTCTAGTTGGACCTAGTCAGTAGGTGTTGAGACACCCCTACGACTTAATACTCGAGTTATATAGACAGTGTGATTCACCCAATTGCGTTCGTGTGACCACTCAATGTTTGAAATTTTATGGACGCTAGTCTTTATTTTATTTTATTTTTTTCTTAACACATAATTTCAAGACTTTAAATTTTGTAGAATTATGGTAATTTGAGTCAATCTCAAGGTCTTCATTGATTTTGCCCTCATCCTAGCTTATTTTCCATTTATTGAATCTTACCCAATAGAATCTCCTTGTCTTCTTCCAACTTGATCCCTTTCTTAAACATTGTTCTAGTAACCTGACTAACTAATTTTTGGAAGTTTAGGTAAGGAGATGGCTCGCAAATTTATAAACATTTCTTTGATCGAATCTTCTAATTTTTCCCAGAACACGACCTTGGCTACTTGATTTTTCCTAGACAAGAGTTTATGGTTACCTACCCCCCCTCTTAAGAATTTAGGGCGAGCTCAGGTTCTAAGGTTACTTTCCTCCTCTCAGGGTTCCATAAGAATGATATCAACCAAAGATCTCTCTTCCAATATCCCAAAGTTTTCTTGATAGATATGTTGGTTATAATAACTCCTAGGTTGGAACATGTGTCATAGACACCGAATTTATTCTCACCTAGTAAGTGTCAAACCGAAAGGAAAACGACTAGGTTGGAGCTGCTGACTGAGGCCTTGAAGGAACTTCTCTAGAAAAATCTTGGACACATCATGGAGCTTCACTATATCATTGTAGATGAGCCACTTCTTCAGAGTCTAGTGTACCTTTGGGTTCAGGTGACCTCGTGCTTTCGCATTGGATCAGTCGAGCTGACTCCTTGCTTATAAGAGATGTCTTTCTTACTTCGACTCCTCTTATCTGGAGAGATCCCTCACTTTTTGATGACATCGTCGAAGACTCGCTTATCCCAGGGTTTTAGTGTCAAACGAAAACATGTACCACTTCACTAGAATGTTGCCGAAGATTCTATGGATTTTGAAACACTCCAACGATGGCTCTCGAATAATCAGGGATACCAATGTTACGAAGTTATGTAGAGTAGTTATAAGAATTAGTGCAAGCGTCGAATGATTATGCTAGTGGCCATGTTGCTATAAGAGACATTATTCCCTAAGAAGATAATCGATCCCTCAAGTCACTCGATTATTCTAGCTGAGAAGATGTTATATGATTCATCCTACTTGATAGTGCCTTTTGTGCTAGCTGAATTGTATTAATCGGTGATAGCTTGTCATGCCGGTGGTCACAACTTTTCGGGAGTTGTGCGTTGTTGCAGATATGGCTTATGTCTCACTTGACTAAGTTACCTCTGATAGTCTGGTGTTCACAAAAGCCGATACTGGATCGACTATCTTCTCAGTTTTCCTTGATTACACAACAACTTCGATATCCCCTAGACTGGATGTCATTTCTTCTAGAGATTACTAGCTCGAATGTGGTATGGACCACTTATCGTACGATCTTGATCGACATCTATCTAGATTGCGTGGACCTACCATTTGTTCCTCTTCTTGGATTTAGAGGTTGTTTTCCTTATACTATCCGAGTTCTTCGCGAGTTTGGTCAGACACAGCATATTCCCAAGGTTGACGGCATAGTCGTAGTGTGATATACCTTTCAATTTGGGAACGAGGCTCAGAATGTTGTGGCCTATGCTCAGTGGGAACAAAGTCATTTGACTTCCAACAGGATGTCATTTTCTACTCAACCATCTGCTGATTTAGAGTATATGATCTAGATAGATCCTTATTCTCGCCTAGTGGTCCCGCAGTCTATTGAGACGTTTGTGGCTGATGTTCTTTCTTTATCGTTAGGAGATACTCCATCTACTTTGGACTACCCTTTAGCTTTCTCGAAGGAAGAGTTCACTTGGATCTATGTTTGTTTGAAGGCACCAGACAATCTGCAGTCACTAAATTTGTCCCTTACTTCCTAATTGCCATCCTAAGGTAACTTATGTTGTCCTTTTAGATGGAAAAAGATTACTAGTATCAGCTTGAGCTGTTCTCCCCTGCTCGAGAATCTTGATAATAGGATCACCTATCCCTTTTGGGACAACATAACTCTTGCTTCCTATCATGCATTATTCCTTATAGTACTTTTGACTTAAACGATTTATCCAATATTTCTGATATTAAGGGGTAACAAATATTTTCCAGGCTGATTTCCACTATTTAAGCTCCATATTCAAGTAATCAAACTTTTGTTTATTTTCGTAATCTTTTACATTGGAGAAATTTTTTAAGAGTTTTTTATTATATAGTCCCTCATAGAGAGATCATTAAGAAATAAATTCTTTTCATATGTTTGGTTAGGATTTAGACCAAATAGTACAATCAATTAAGTTTTTAGTTCTCCAAAAAAATAAAAAGAACACTAAAAAGACACATGTACTCCTAAACAAACCCTCTCTCTTATTTATATTAATTATCACTCACACACTCTCTCTCTCTCTCACTCTAAGCTCACTCTCTCTCTCACTCACTCTCTAAAGTTGAGCGTTAACACAACTAAATGTGTTGAGCGTTAACACAACTAAATGTATTGGGTTTATAATTGCGTTAACGTTAACACAATTAAGTTAAGTGTGCTAGATTGTAATTGTGTTAACATTAACGCAATAAAATTAAATATGTTGGGTTGTAATCGCGTTAACGTTAACGCAATTAAATTAATGTGTTGAGTTGTATTTGCATTAACATTAATGCAACTAACATTAACGTTAATACACACAAAACAAATAATGAAAGAGACGATAATATGAAACACACACAAAAAAATGCATTAACGTTAACACAAAAAATATGATAAATATTCAAGAGAAAAAATATACAATACGTTTGGTGATAAAATGAATTAACGTTAACGTAATGCACAAACAGACAGATTGGGAGATGATGCGTTAACAAAAAAAAAATAGATTTAACAACGTTAACGTCAATCCCAATGTAATATTGTAATATAAGTAAGTAGTATTTACTTGAACAAGTTACGTTAATGTTAACATCCTTTATTATTCAAATTTGTCTTGTTGCATAATGACAAAATGGCAGACTTGTAAATAAATGTTAACATGAAGGGTCATAATGAAAGACTTTTTTCTAAAAATTTAGTGGGGTCTAAAAACTTAATTGTTCATGTCAGATGGTCTTTTTTCTCTATTGGGTCTCTATAGAGGATTAACAAATTAATAACCCATTTTTTAATATGGTAAGTACAATTTTAACATAAATTTGGAATGGTAGTTTGTTTTCTAGAGTTGTCTAGTTCAATTCCATCCAATTTCAATATTTGAACTTTTTTAAGATTGCTCTTAGGATTACCTAGGCCCTGTATACTACTCGAGGTTTCTCCATCGGTTCCGATTCATCTTTTTTGTCTTGAACTGAAGGCAACTGGAATGGGCCTTCCTGAGATGACTCAAAGGAGACAAAAAAAAATAGAGAAAAAATTGTTAATTAATGACATCTAACAAATGTTGGTTTATCTTGGCACACTTCATGAAAAATGACTTTTGGCTACGGATTAATTCGTAGGTAAAACTTAACATTTCGTAGCGAAATCATTTTGGCAATAAATATTTGCCGTAACTAGGTTCATAGCGGTAGCTCCATGGCGAAAGGTATTCGGCAATAAAGTGTACATTTTTGTAGCAAAAATGATTATCTTTCACTACAATAATTTGAACATTTGTTTTTGAGAAAATTGTCAATTTTGTAACTAAAGAAACATCTTTAACAACAAAAATGAACACCCATTAACTGCAACAAATGTAACATTTTTTAGGAAAACATAATTATCAACGAATATCTACTTTGTAGCTAAATTTGATTTACTTTTGGCAGGAATAGAAATGTCGTAGAAAAAAATGAAATCACTATAAAATAAGATTGTAGAAAGTAAAACTATTAACAACAAAAATTCATATTATGAATTGTATCAAATTAACAAGCTTGTTTTGCTACAAACATGATTGTAGTCAAAGAAAAACCATCATTTTCAACAACAAAATTAATTTGTTGCCAAAATATTACATGTTATTTATACCAAAATGTCAATACAATTACCAATTGAAACAATTGAACAAAAAAATGCATCAACCTTTCCCTTGATCTGACCACTCTTATTGTCAAATACTAATTATACCGACACTACAGATTCATCCCCTTTTTTATTGATTTGACCAATCTTATTGTCTTCCACTTCCTCTAACTCCAAAGCTTTGATATTGCTTTCAAATTTACAGTCAGTAACGTTCCCCTAACATTTTTCTCCATTGTTTCATCGCCATCCATTTTCAATTTTAGGACTACAAAAACTGCAAACTGAAGAAAAACAAAATCTCATTTTTTATGGAAGGAGAAAAGCAAGAAATGAACCCAAGATTTTGTCAGTGAAACCTAGGGAAGGCAAGTGTATATATTCTATCTTTCATGTCTTTAGTTCTGTCTTTTAGGTGTTGATTATAGTTTAAATCTGCAGTCATAAACAATTTATCTGCAAAAAATACAAGGCTAGAATCAACAACTCAATCAAAACAAGAATCTTATTGCACTGATTGCAGTTAATGGTTGTAATCTCAGTTTTTCTGACGAAGCATCATGGATTTTGGTTGGATATTGTTTATAATTAGTGAGCAAAGGCCAAGCAGCTACCACAGTATTTCTCAAGAGTAAGCTCATTACTTCTACCTATGCTCCCTGAACTGAAGAATGATTTTTCAATCATAATAAATATAAAAAACCATTAAAAAAAATAGGCCAAGGGTTTAAGCACCTACCAAACACCGCCTAGGGGAATTCCATGATAACATGAGATGAGGCGCTTATTGCAGGGGTCTATTATTGATGGCTGAAAAAAGCAAATTCGTTTTGTAATTGAGTTAAAAATGAATATGTTAACAGTAAAAAAATCATTTGTATCAGTAGATAGAAAATACCACTCCTTTAACAGCTTCTTCGTTCATACGTCACCATAATTGCAAACCAAATGGAAGCTTTTCAAAGGGGAAAAACACACATGGATTAGGAGAAAAAGGAAATAAAAGCTAGCATTAACAATTACAAATTTGAAAAGCATACCATATGTAAGTTTAAAATTTAAGATGTATTCTCAAATATGTTATTTTTAACTTGGCAATCTAAATAGTTTAAAATGAAGTAAAAAAAATGAACACCACCTTAATAACTTTAATGACCTTGATACTAACAAACTTAAATGTTATAGGACCGGCTTGATTCAGGATACCGATATGAAGTAATGTACAAGTAAATTAGCAATTAAAAAGAATAAAGAATAATTAAGAGCTGACAGTAGTCAAAAGATATATCTGCAAATGTTGATGACTTCACATAATGGTGCAAATGTTACCACCAATTTGAGTCTCAAAGTTTCTACTAATGAGCATATTTCTTTCTTAGACTCCTGAAATCATGAATGAGCACATCTATTTTTTTATGGATAACACTGTGCAGACATATACGTATATAGCTAAATGGAAGAAAACCACATTGTTCAAGGGGGGAACATGTAAATATCTTTTTACCAGAAGCTTATTTATCACTTCATGTTGCTCCTTTTATCTTCTTAATCCAGCCTCCAACCGTCGTTTCAGATCTTCTAGAGCCTCAGCCTTAGCTTTCAGTAGATAGGTTTTTAAATCAAATGTTGTTTTTTCTCGATCTTCTTTCCTTTGATATCTCTCTTCATCTAACAGTGCCTTCAGTTCAGACTTCGGATATAGATGCTTTCTGGCTAAATGAATAAAGCAAAAAACATAAAAATGTTTCCTCTTGCTTCAGATATAAATTAGCATGAAATTCTTGTTTTTTTATTTGGAAAACTTACCAGCCCTCTTACCACATGAACTTCCCTCTTTCGGACACATAAAACCTGAAAAAGAATGCTAAGATAAAAAAATATATAAATGGACAAAAACCTAAAACGAAAACAGGGAACATAAAATGAAAACATAACAGAAACTCCGAGCATAAACTAAAATTAGGAACATGACAGAAACTGAGAATTGTATGTTGCGAGAATGGTAAAATTTGTATGTATGTTGCGATGCTTAAAAACATGCTCAGATCGTCTGCCAAAATTTTATGTTACGAAATTAGTATAAACAATTGGAGGGGGGGGATTTGAATTTGTTCAAACGAAGAGAATAGGAAATTAAAACCTAAGATGGAGTTCGGTGTCCTGATTTGAAGCCATGGATTAAACCACGAAGCTCGAATTGCTGCGGAACTGAAGTACGATCTGGACCTAGGGTTGATTAAGGAAGACATGGAAGAAGGAAGAGGGAAAGAGAGAGAGAGAGGCTGCACATCGTCGGTGAGAGACTGGAGGATAGATCCAGCTGCTAGGGCTGGAGCAATAGATCCGACGGAATTAATGTCAGAGCTAGCATCGTGCTAGGGTTACGAGAGAGGTAAGCTAAATGTCTTTGCAGGGTTAGGATTGATTGAAAATAGCAAATGTATTGAAAAATTGAGATAGAGTAAGAGATTTGTGAGCTTCAACGAGCATCTGCATTTTGCTATAGACTTAGGTTTTGTTCAATGCTTGGGTACGGATGAAATTTTGCAGAGCGAGGAACGAAATGAGAAGGGCGGGAGGGGGAATAATGTTTGGCGCCATTCCGAAAACACGCGGTTTTGGATTAATCTTTTTTTTCTTTTTTAATTCATTTTTTCTTTCAAAATTGTGGTTGAATTTTAATAAATACAATATTATGTCATAGTGTAGTTTTATTTTTACGACACTAATTTTGGTTTTTATATTTTATATTTATTGTGTGCCAACTCGAACCATACATATTTACAACAAATTCAAAAATTTGGCATGCAATTTGATGTAGAGAAAATTCTCACCCATGATTTGTAGAAGCTGGTGTTGAGATGTTGGGTTAGATCAGCCAATAAATCCCGACCCAAAAGAAATGGTCCAAAGCCGACAATGGGCCAATTGTGCTAATGGCCCAAATGCGGTGTACTTGGTTTGTCAAGGAAGCCCAACAATGCTCGGGCTAATCCTATGCAAGACGAGGTCTTCTAATAGAGGCCCAATCATCGTTAAATAAGGACAACAGGTCAATGAGAATTGTTACATAACCTCACCTACCCCTTATGCACGCAAGCGTACCTGTTGTAACAGCCTGAAATGGGAGTATGGACAACATTCATGACAATTAAATATAGAGCATGGAGAGAATTGTGGCCAGGGACGATTATGAGGTAAAATGGATCGGATATATATAAGGAAGACAAGTATCCTATATTATTACTACTCTTTCTACAATCGTAAGCTTTCTACCATAAAAAACAGACAGACTTAGTCTCACGCCGGAGATTCTTTGGCCGACACCATACCAGTGCCCCCTTAGAACTAACTAGTTTTTTAGGTTTGGATCACAGGTTGTAGAGATTTCTTGCACGTGAGAAGCTATTACACATGCTAAAGAATTTTTGACAACATCATTTGGCCCCATCTGTGGGAAACGAATAAAAAGAAGTTTACTATTGAGATAAGACAGGTTCGATCAAGAGCAACAGGTCTAAGTTAGGGGAGTGAAATCCCACCTCCAGTGGACACATAAGCACATATGAAAGCTTCAGGCAGGGTCCATGCCATTCCTCCCCCTGAGGTGCAAACTATGAATACAAGAATTGATATGTTAACAGAAAAGGTCGCTACAATAGAAAGAATGTTGTTGAGGATGGCTCAACAGATTTTTAGGAATGCTCAATAAGGTCCTTCTATCAATAACGATTTTGTAAAACAAACAGAGTCACTAGAATCCTTAAACCCGTCACAAGGTGGGCGAGCTTATCAGAGGGATATAAGTAACCACCCAGGCAAGGGGCAACTACTCACCCAAATTGAAACGGTAGATTCTCACCATCGACGTAGTGTTCTAGAAGATAAATACCTGTTGTTAGATGATGGACACATTGTCAAAGGGAATCGAGATGTCATTCACCTTGAATATCCTAGAAGCACCATTGTCAGACAAGTTTGACCCAACCCAGTTTGAGAAGTATGATGGGAAAACGGACTTGATAGACCACATCCGCCAATTTAGGCATCTGATGGCACTCTATGGAGCTGGTAATCTTGAACTTTGCAAAACTTTTGTGACGACCTTGAATGGGTTAGCCCTGGAATGGTTACACATGTTACCGCCCAACTCAAGTTTATCCTTTACGGACTTTGGGAAATGGTTCATTGGTTGGTTTATCACATGCCAAAGGTTGATAAAAGGCGCTAACTACATGTTAGCTTTGCGACAGGAAAAAAGAGAATATTTACGTTAGTACATAAGTCGCTTTAAAAATGAATTAACTTGCACTGAGGATTGTGACTCAGACCTCATAATAAATTCATTTTTCTTAGGATTGCAGCAAGGCTGATTCTAAGATTCACTAACGAAACACACCCCGAAGACCATGATTGAACTCATGGAGAGGGCAAAGCCCTATATGAAATTGGAAAACGTTAGGTGTGCATATAAAGGCGGAGTACCAACAAAAGACAATTCTAGATCCAATGAAATAGATCATTAGAGAACAAAGGGCGATGCCTTTGGACAGGCAAAGAGAACATCCTAGAAACTTAACGACAAGAGCATCTTCTAGGCTTGCGGATGTTGATCTCCAGAATACTTCATGAGATCAGTTCATCTGAGGTCATGAAGTGGCCTTCTAAAATCCAAATGAAATCTAACATGAAGAATAAGGACAAATATGGTGAGTTCCATAAAGATCATAGACATGGTATTGATGACTGTTAGGAGCTTCAAAAGGCGATTAAGCGGTTGATTGATATGGGTCGATTATGTGGATATTTACAAGAACAAACTAGGGAAAAAGAAGAGGTCAAGGAACGAAGCTCGCCTAGAGAACCTCGATGGAAAAAGAAAAAATGATGACCTGAACAGCACTCGTGGGGTCATCTACTTGATAATTACGGTTAGTCCCTTTACTGGAAAGATAAAACGTGAGCAAAAGAGAAAAGTCTATGAGGTAGTGAAGTAATGGCTTTAACAAAACAAAACCAAACCAGTAATCACATTCAATGACGAGGACTATAGGGGCATAGCTCATCCTTATTTTTGTTAACAAACTCAATCAAATGGGTGTTCCCACCTCAAACATTGGGTCAACCCAAACACTGATGGTAGGGTTTATTGGAAACTTGAGCTCTCCAAAGGGGAAAAATACCTTATCCGTCAAAGCAAACAAGGATAAGGGCGAATTGACCAAGGCTATAGAGTTCATGGTAATGGATTCCACATCTCCATACAATGCTATCTTGGGATGACCTTGGCTCCATGCAATGGGAGCTGTAACATCAACACTTTACCAATGTATTAAGTACGTGAAGGATGGCAAGGTCGCTGTCATTTAAGGAGACCAGGTTGCGTCTAGGTAATGTTTTGCAATAGCTATGAAGGTGAAGAGATCTATCCAATAGCAATCAAAGTAGGAGCTCAAATCAACATGGTAAAAGATTATTAGAGCTCAGATTAACAGCCTTAGACTTACTAATTAGAAGATTTGAATGGTGTATTGATTCCTCGACCATGGAACATTTCACATTTGTGAAAATATTTTGTATAAGTTTCCTATTTTTGTTGTGTGGTTTTACTTCAAAGATTTTGACGAAGAATTGTTTGTTGTTTTGATCGTCAATGATTAGCAAAGTTACTTATTTTAAAAAGAAGTTTCGATAATAACCAACCTCATGCTTAAGATAATATAGATGAGTTTTCCACATCAACAAAGTTGATCTAATTAGTTTGTCAAAATTAACTGAGCTGCTTAGATCAATTCGTGTACTAATCAAACTGCTTAGATCAGTTCGTGCATTAACCGAGCTACCTAGATTAGTTTATCAAATTATTCGAGCTGCTTAGATCAGTTCGTCCAATGAACCGAGCTGCTCAGGTCAGTTCGTCCAATGAACCGAGCTGCTCAGGTCAGTTCGTGCATTAACCGAACTGCTAAAATCAGCTCGCTAAATCAACCGAGCTGCTAAGATTAACTGGCTAAATTAACCGACTTGCTAAAATCAGTTTGTCAAGTTAATAGAGTTGTTGTGATTAGTTCGTCACACTGACTGAGCTGCCCAGATTAGCTTGTTAAAATCAACTGAGCTGCTCAGATCACTTTGTTCAGAAAATACTTATTTATAAATCACCAAAATGCAAAGCTTATGCCAAGATGATCAGATTTATTTGATAAGGGAACCAAGCTATTTCAAACAATTTCTCCAAGAATTGGTTGGTGACAAGTCATTAAGTTTCAAGTTGGTAAGTATACTATCCCAATAAGTTTGTTAAGACTCATGCAATCCATAACATGTTTATTACTTAAAATTGTTATGGAGGAGGGAAGGAGGAATATGAATATACTCATTTTCTAAATGTTGGAGGATTTACTCCACATTCATTCAAACCCCATTTATTCTTAAAATACTACTTATTTAATACTTAATATGTGGACAGCTAATGTTCTATATCCATTATGTTCTATATGAGTATCATTTTGGAAATGTTTTAATACTCAATATGTGGACAACTAATGTTCCATAGCCATTCTATTCTAGCATGAGTAATATTTTGGAAATGTTTGAGGATTTACTCCATTCATTCAAACCCCGTTTATTCTTAAACACTATGTTTGAGAGTTTAATAGTCTATATGCAGACAAATAATGTTCCATATGTATTCCATTTTGGTACAAGTATTATTTTGGAAATGTTTTAGCACTCAATATGTAGACAACTAATATTCTATATCCATTCCATTCTCGTATGAGTATTATTTTGGAAATGTTTGAGGATTTACTCCATTCATTCAAACCCCGTTTATTCTTAAACACTATGTTTGAGAGTTTAATACTATATATACGGACAAATAATGTTCCATATCTATTCCATTTTGGTATGAGTATTACTTTGGAATTTTATTTTACACACGACATATGAAGTCCAACAGTTTTTTATAAACAATGGATACATCAGTACAAATCTAAAAAAGAAAGGTACATTACGTCTTTTATCCA
Organism: Eucommia ulmoides; assembly: GCA_016647705.1. Lineage (NCBI taxonomy): Eukaryota > Viridiplantae > Streptophyta > Magnoliopsida > Garryales > Eucommiaceae > Eucommia > Eucommia ulmoides. Next base: position 39,785,835 of record CM028335.1, read on the forward strand.
ACATAAATCGGATTTTACCGTCACTGGAATCCTTCTCTAGATATTGTTCTTTTCCAGTCTTGAACTTATCACTTCCTACCATGGAGTCAGTACAGACCTAAATGTGTGTCTGGACTTAAAACCTGGTTGAGTGAGTAATGTTTGGATAACAAGCATTTCATATTTGATGGTCATTGAATGAGATTATTTTGTGACTAATAAGCTTGTACTGTTTAAAAAATTCTCTAAGATTTTTCTTTTAAAAAACTTTTTCTTCAGAGATGAAAAGACCGTAGCTACTCCGATCCAGGAGAAGACACAAGACCTAATTTATCAGTGTCCGAGTTTGAGTGATAGAAGTCATGTTTTTCATACCGAATCAGACAGAATATATTCTCATTTTTCTTCTCATTTTTCTCTGTCAGCTTGTCCCTCTTCAATTTCAGCACGCTACTGTACCTTTTTATGGAGATGAACTTGGGCCTACAGCTCATTAGTCTCTCTTTCTTCGAGCTTCAGATGGCCACAAACTTCTTGAAGTTGGGATATGACACAAAAATAGGCGACATCAAGGAAAGCGAAGACTGCACAGGCATCTTCAATAGCACGAAGCCGTGGGTGCTCTTTGTCGAGGGTTTTGGCCATCATCATGAGTTCGCGGAAGTGATACCCTAGTTTCACTTCTTTTTTTTCCTCTCTGCTTAAACTATATCAAAGATATTGAAGGTTGATGATGACGAGGCCATACTTGCTATGAAAAAAAAATAAAAAATAAAATAGAAGAAATAAAGGAAAGAAGATTAACAGAAGGAGAAAAAAACGTGAATAAACCTCAAGAAGGTTTGGCTTTAAAAAGAAAAACCAGTTTGTGTAAAATGACAATAAGGATGAAACCAATTCGTCAAAATATTTATGACGTATGAAACGAAACGACAATAATGATTATCAAGGGAGAAGCAATGGTTTCCAAGATCAAATACAGAAGACATTTAAAGCTAGTCATAATTACAAAGTATCATCATTACATAACTGATAAATATAAAAACTGAAAAGACGATTAACTAATCTAACAATGCTCAGTTGGTCCGAATTATTCGATAGAGACGTTACATGAGGTTCAACAGACACCAATGTTGATATATTGAGTAGGGGATTAGCTTGGTTAGAATTAGGCTAATCTTGGTCAAAAGTGAGCTAAGCTTGATCAGAGTTGAGCCGACCTTGATCAGAGTTGAGCTAAGCTTAATCGGAGACATGCTGCTGAACTTGATCAGAGATAAGCTAAACTTGGTCGGAGGTGAGTTGCGTTTGGTCACAGTCGAGCTAAACTTGGTCAAAGTTAAGGTAAGCTCCATCAAAAGAAAGTTGATCTGAACGAAGATGAGGATTTGTTGCACTAGTACCTAAGAGCTCTGCGCTTGACAACTCTGCAAAAGTATAGTAGGTACAAATTGGTTCAAGAAGGCAAGGTTTAAATCAGGATTTGTTTGTTTTACCTATGTTCAACATAATTGGAACCCAACCAGTTGAATAATCTCTGTAATATTTCTAAATTTGTTCAAAATCCCATTCAGCACATTAGATAAATTAGGAGAGAAATTTAATAATGAAGATTACCTGAAAGAGTGCACAAAAAATAGATCAAAATGGTCTGCTCGATTATGTTTCTCAATTTTAGAGTAGCAGCTCTTGTCCCAAGACTGCTCATAGAGGAACTGAATAGCATTGTCAAAAATTGCTTGACGATTCAGAACTGATGGACTCGCCTCTTTTAGCAATTGACATAGCTTTTGTTTAGAAACCCCTAGCAACCTTGGGGTTGCAGAAGTGCTAAGACTATATTCCAATAAAGATGGAAGACATTGAACACAAACTATTGTGGCCTCAGACATTCGGATGATAGGAGTTCCATCTGCTCGAGTATCCAATTTTAATCCACGAATTTTGATAGGAACTGGAATACGAGTGCTAAGAACAGGGACGGATACCACTCCACATCACCTTACACTCAGAGGTTGCGAGTCATTATCGGAGTTTGGTGTTATCGGAAGGATAGATTGAGGTGTTTGGGGTTAAGCAGGTCTTGGAGGAACCACACCTCGCTGAGGAGCTGTGGTAGACCTAGTTGATTGTAAGGCTTTTTTGGGTACTCTTTTCCTCTTTCCCAAGGCCAAATCGTGTAATTAGGAGAACTAGACTTTATCAATCTTTATCTTCAAAGGCACAAAGGGTTTGTAAGCAAGCTCTTAACAAGGTCAATCTTTTGGCATCAAAAGTTTCTCCAATTAATCGATAACCTTTTTCATTAGACACAATCATTGCTAGGCACTCCAACCTATGCAACATGATTTGAAAATACGTGAGGATACGACAAGAGGCAAGGGCAGTGAATTAAGGTTAGAAACTATAAAAATAGAAAAAAAAAAAAAAAAAAAGATTACTTGGGAAATTGAAATTTTGTAGTACAACTGGAGGGCCGCCCCATCTCCTCGGAGGGAAATTCCCAATTCTCTTTGAAGAATAGATAAAAAAAAATCCAATAATCTATGGTTAATAGGAGGTCTGTGAGGAATGTATATTGTTTGATAGCGGAAGAAATTTTAAAAAATATACAATTCTTATCATTTCTAAGGTTAAGAGTAAGTTATTCAAACGCGAAAGTACAAGAGTGCCTATGATTTGGAAAAACCCGTTATGAACCAGTTGGGTCGGGGTGATTTCTAATTAACGGAATAAATTACAAAATAATGGAGTTAAAAGAAAGTCTAAGACCATATTCAAACATCCAAACAAAGAAACATATTTCATCTTCTTTACAGGTATAGAGGTGTTTATTTTTTAAAGGAACCCTAATCTCAATCGAAGAAGGAATTTCAAATGTGTTTCGGAATGATTCAAGTCATTCCCCTTTAAAATTGCTCACTCCATGATCACCCCAGTTAATTGGAGAATCGGTAGATATACGAGCCCTAGTTATCGATACTTTCTTAGAAAGAGGTGTGGACGATGAACCAGCCTCAGCCGAACTAGGTGGTGGTGTAGAGACCATTACTGAAGTAGAATATTTGGGAAAAAGATCAAATGAGAACAATGCGGTAATAGAAACAAGCAATTTAGTAGAAAAAGAGAGATCTTACACAAGAAAAATTATCTTTCATCTCGCTTCAATGAATTACCATGAAAGTCAAGTGGGCAAATGATGTAGAGGAAATTCCTGCCCATGATTTGTACAAAACCAGTGTTGATATGTCGGGTCAGATCAACCTATAAAACCCAACCCAAAAGAAATGGTCCAAAGCCTACCATAGCCGATTGTGTTAATGGCCAAAATACGGTGTACTTGGTTTGTAAAGGAAGCCCAGCCATACTCAGGCTAATCCTATGTAGAACGAGATCTTCTAGAGGCCTAATCATCATCAAATAAGGACAGCAAGTCAATGAGAATGGTTATATAACCTGACCTACCCCCCATACATGCAAGCGTAACTATCGTAACAGCCCGTAATGGGAGCGTAGACAACATTCTTGACAATTAAATATGGAGCATGTAGAGAATTATGGGAAGGGACAGTTACGAGGTAAAATGACTCGAATATATATAAGGAAGACATGTATCATCTACTATTACTACTCTTTTTACAGTCTTAAGCATTCTACTATGAAAAATAGACTAACTTATTCTCACACCAGAGGTTCTTTGGCCGACACCATACCAGTGTCCCCTTAGAACTAACTAGTTTTTCTGGTTCGGATCACAGGTTATAGGGATTTTTTGCACGTGCAGTGCTATTACACGTGCTGCAGATTTTTTGGCAACATCACAATTCATGTATTTCGCAACGAAATTTATAATAGTCTTAAAAAAATAAAAAAAAATAAAAAAAATGAGTCACTTTTTTGCTACAAAATTTAGTTTTGTAGCCTATACAGTACTTTGGCGACGAAAAAATATCACTCGTAGCTAATAATTAAAAAATATTTTTGGCTATGAAGGAATTTCGTAGCTATACCATTTACGCAAAAAGTATTTGAGTGGGAAGACATTTGGCTAACACTTTTATAGTTTGTTACGAAAAAATAATGTTTAGCTACAAAATTTTTATTTTATAGCCAAATTTTGTAGGCAAAAGTCAATTTTCTTACAACGGCCATCTTGAGAGAATCATTTTTTTTTTCACTCTAGAAACTAGGGACTCATACTTTAAATATAATTCCTGTAGAGAGTTTTGGGTAGTGATCCCGATCCAGTTGGCCCCATTCACTCAACACCCCTACAACTTAATACTCAAATTATATAGACAACATAATTTACCTGATTGCCTTCGTGTGACCTCTCAGTGTTTAAAAACTTTCAAAGACCAGTCTTTATTATTATTATTATTATTATTATTATTATTATTATTATTATTATTATTATTATTATTATTATTATTATTATTATTATTATTATTATTATTTTCTCTTGACACATACTTTCAGTATTTTACATTTTGGAGAATAAGGTAGTCTAAGTCAATCCCGAGGTCTTTATTAAATTCACCCATTTCCATGATAATTTTCCATTATCGGCTATTATCCAGTAAAATATCGTTGTCTTTTTGTAACTTGATCATTTCCTCCTTTGAAAAACAAAATATGTCATACTCCATTACATCCTTTCGAGTAGGCTTTACGAGTTTCTAAGACTTTCATTAATAGATCTGCTTTTTATGTGCAATACATTGGTCTACATATTTTCTTCTTAGAAGACTATTTATCTTCATTCACCTGTCTGGCCTTTTCGAGAATTTTTTCTTTGGCGAGGTCAGGTTCAAAAACTTTCCTTATCACCACTCTATCATAAATCTTCCAGACATTTCTTCCTTAAGTCATTTGAGGATGTCTTTTATAGATCTTCTATGTCTTATTTAACATTCCTAGGATGGAACATATGCAGTAATTCCACATCAGGGCTCTTAGGCTTTCCTTCCAAGTTTATCAGATTTTATTGTCAATATCTCACCATTATCTGGTCGAAACTAGAGTTTTCTTTTTATGTTACTTTGGATTATGATCCACTTTAATGTTAAAATTATATGATCAAAACCTTAATCTTCTTGTGGTGTATAAATTATAATAGACATGTCAACTTTTGAAGGCCAAAAATAGAAGTTGAAACTGACTTTAGATAGATACTATTGCATTATATAAAAAGTAGGGCTACACCTTAGTCACTTAAGGACATTACATAAACACCAAAATACGTAACTAAGGGAAAATAGGAAGATAAAAAAGTAGATATATATCTTAAACCGTTGTTAACTTACTAACCCTATCCTGGCTTAGTTTGCACCTTTGTTGACATTGATCACTTATGCTTGGATGCGATCTTCAACATGGTCCCTGAGGGAAAATATTGATCAGTGTGGTGACCAATTCCTCCAGAGTGGTACTCACAAAAGATATACGGGTTAAACTGCAGACACTGAGGACTGGGTCGGTGAGGAGAAAGAGGTAGGAACAATTTGTCAATGAGGCAGTAGTGGTAGATTTGAAAGAGTGAGACAGGAAGTATGGTGAAATTCCTATGCTCTTGAGAGGTTCAAGCAGGTTTGAGAACCTGACAGGTGTTGGGAGAATTTAAGGATTATAGTACATGGGTGAAGAGTTGACGTTTGGGGTGTGCTGGGTTTCCCACAATAAAGGGCAGGTATAGAGTCTTATTTCTCAAAGTGTTAGGCTGGATCTTGGGCATAGACTGTCCTATTTCTTTGATGAATTAACCCAGATAATGGATTTGATCCCACATTCTCCCTGGATTAAATCCTGCTTAAGGACCTCATCTTTGAACGGTTAAAGGGCAAGTGTCTCAGCCATCGATTCCACATCAGCGGTCCAGTCATCTCATAATTTTTTTTAGAGTCTTTCTCATCTTCAGCATCATCCTCATGTTCATCCTACCCTTTGATATCGTGGTTGTTGGTTTCTTTCATGGATTCCAAGCAGGTTAACTAATGGGCTGCCATACAAGTCTCAGTGTATTCATCTCAAGGTGACCATTCTCTTATCTGTCCAAGGGTCATGTTTTCATTTGTCCTAGGTGGAGATTGTGGTTTTTGCTTGATATTTCCAAAGAGCATTGCCATGTTCTTCTCTTTTAGTATTTTTTTAAGGGCAGCAATTATTTCCTTCATCTTGGCATACTCAGCATGGTATTGTAACATTGATCCCATCTTAGAGTCTTAGCATATGAACCTTTAGATGGCCCGATGATTAATCAAGATGACTTCGGTTTTGGTCGATTTCAAATCGAGTCTTAATCCTTAGTTATGATGTGTAACTTAGACTTGTCATGACATTTTCATGCCATAATTTAGGTCTTTTGGATTTGTTTTAATGGTATTATAACTTTAAACAATATTTTAAATAAGTATTTTTGGTGTCGAATAGACGAAATCGGTGATGGTAAATGTTTCAGGGATCAAAGTAGGTAACCGAGGTAATTTGGTGAAATTTCCTATTATTAAAGTGTAGTAACTAATCTTTATTCATATTAAAAATGATTTAATGAAAATCAACCTTTAATAATGTCATCTTAGTCCCCCTTTAATTTTATGAATTTTGAGGTTGACCCGAAACTTTACTTTGGCGAATTTAGTCAAATTCAACAGTTTTTATGTTTTCTTACGTTTTTATGGTTTTTATGTATTATACAGTGTGATCGAAAGTATATATTGGACGGGACAAAATACGGTGTCTACAATAGGTAATCAAGTGGATTTTGGTAATGATCACAAGATCTTGCAAGATATCTTCCATTAAGGCCTTCACATGTTCCATTTAATTCACATTTATTGTTCAATTTGATGGATTTTGTTTTGGTTTGCTTGGTAAGTACTAGTTACTCTTGGTAACTCAGTTACTTGATTTGATTTTTGCTTAGGAAATATCTTCTCTATTTAATGTCCATTAATGAATATATTGAATGGAGATATTAATGGTCATTCATTTCATTTAATTCCATGACTTGACCTTGATTTTAAGGGTATTAAATGCATCAATGTTATGGAAACCGGTCCAGATAGCTTTGTAACCGCTAGTTACTTTCAAGTAACTAGATTGTCTTTAAGATATTTTGGTAAAAATGTCTTTTCCATTTAATGCACATTATATTCATACATTGAATTCAACTATTAATGATCAATCATGACGTTGAAATCCATGACTTCACCATGGCTTGATGGGTCTTAAATGCCTTGACATTATGGAAAACAATTTGGTTAGTTTCAAAGTATGTCTTTAGGCACTAGTTACCTTAAGTAACTAAGTTGTCATGTTGAATTCTTGGCTTAATCAAGGCTTTGGCTTAATTTTATGGAGATTTGTGCTTTAAACAAGAAAATTAACGAAATATTTTTGGTGTGAATTAGACGAAACCGGTGATAGTAAAAGTTTCAGGGGTCAAAACGAGAAACATAGGTAATTGGTGAAATTTCCTTAAGTTAAAAAGGGTAGTAACTAATTAAATCATATTAAAAACGAATTTCTTGAAAAATCTACTTTTAATATTGTAATTTTATTCCCTATTAACTTTAGGAATTTCCGAAACTTTTACTTTTACCAAATTCAATCAACTTGACAATTTTATGCTTTCTTATATTTTTTTTTTTGGCTTTTTTTAGTATCCAATGTAATCTAACACAAAAATCCATTCCCTTTAAACCTTAGTTTAAAGTTTATCCGAATTTGTACTTTAGATCCGACACTTAAGTGGGTAGGACAAAATGTGGTGTCTACACAACTTGTGATTGTTGATATCACTCATCCATCATTAAATCATAACCTTTCATTGGTTGTTGTTTATGCCAAATGTAGTCATCCTAAAAGAAGGTCTTTGTGGCATGATCTTGAATCTCTTATTCTAGCCTTTCTAATTCCTTCCATTGTTTCAAGAGATTTCAATTTCTATTCTAATTCTGAAGATAGGAAAAGCTACACTACTTTTCTTAAATCCGCAGTTTGGAATTCGATTCTTGCATTCAGTCTTGTGTTCTGATTAATGTTCCCTTTTTTGGATCAAAATTCACTTGGTGCAATTAACAAAGGTGCTTCTAGGAAATAGAGCAGACTTGATTGGTCTTTCATCAATAATGCTTAGCTTTAGAAATTTCCGAACACCACTATTTTTTATCTCCCTAAAATTATTCTTATCATTCTCCTCAGCTATTGTCCATTTCTTTCAATATTTCTAATAGCCCTATCCCTTTCAAATTCCAGCACTTTTGGTGCAAAAATCCTGACTTTTCTTCCTTAGTTGCTTCTCATTCAAATAGGCTTTATTCTAGATCAACCATTTCTGTTGTGGCTTTCAAGCTGAAATCTCTCAAAACTGCGTTAAAACAGTATAGTATATCTTTTTATGGAAACATCATGAATGTTACCCATAATACTAAATTGCAAGTCTCTAGGCTTGAAAGAATTTGCCTACATACTAATGCTAATGAAAGTTAGACAAATTACATGATGTGAACCTCACCAAGGATTAGTAAGACCCAAAACCAACTTAGGGTTTTCTCGCAAAGGATCAAACTAAATTCAGATTTTTAACGAACTAAAAATATAGAAATTGAAAGATAGATTACCTTGACCTAACATTTATGAATGAAACATGAACCAAAGGTATTAAGAGAACAAACCTCAACCCAATTATTATAAGTGAATCATGAATCGAAGGTATAGAGTTTGAAAGCCACAAAAATTCTTGCTAAGTTCAAGAAAAGTTCATTAAAGAACTTAAGAGAAAACTTTCACAATTGTATTAATCAAAAAGTAATGTGTTTTTCCCATGGGATACAAGTCTCTTAAATAGGTGGCCAACAATAAAAGAATACCTTAGGCTAATGAATAGTGTAGTCATGAAAAATACCTCGTGAACAGTGCGACCACAATAAAAAAAATAAGAGAAAACCCTAGAAGAGCAAGGAATCCTAGAGAAATAAGGAAACCCTACTCCTAATCTAAAAATGAAAGGACTAATTCCTAATCTAAAAAAGAAAAGGCTACATTGGCAATCATGCCTTACAAATTATCAAATAAATAACCTAAATTAAAATTAAAAGACCATAAATAAAATAAATTTGCTGAGAATTTTGTCGCTCTCATCCTTAGGTCCATTCAAGTTCAAGATTAAGCCCATTCGCTTGCCTTGATGAGATGGACTAGGTCTTGATCGTCATATGGGTCTAATTTTGGGTTCACCATTTTAGACTCAACCCAAATCTTTTGAATTAGCCCATTAAGTGCTTCTTTGATCTTCTTAGATCTTGTCAAAGTAATTAGCCCGACGGGAACATGCAGTGGATCATTTGAAAGTGCTTGTTGGTTCTCATCATCCCCCATTTCTTCAAAAGGATTCGACCTCGAATCTTCTCCTACATTAAACGAAGAAAGATCATAAACATTAAATGTACCACTGGCGTTATACTCACCTAGAAGATCCAAGTTATACGTATTATCATTGATCCTATTAAGGGCTTGAAATGGGCCTTCCCCTCAAGGATATAGTTTGGACCTCCTACGGGATGGAAATCATTCTTTCTTCATATGCACCCAAACCCAATCACTCGGTTCAAAGAGGACTCGTCTACAGCCCTTGTTGGCTTTGGTTGCATATTAGTCATTTTTCTTCTCCATGTTTTGTCTATCCAAACTAGCTCTCTCATTAACTGGCAAAGGTAGCAAATCCAAAGGAGTTAGTGGATTAAAACCATAAACATTCTCAAATAGTGAAAAATAAGTAGTAGAATGAACACTCCAATTACAAGAAAATTCAATGAACGAGAAACAACCCTCCCAATTTTTTAAGTTCTTTTGAACTATAGTACGCAACAAAATAGATAAAGTTCGATTTACTAACTCGATTTGTCTATCCGTTTGGGGGTGACAAGTAGTTGAAAACAATAATTTAGTTCCCAATTTTCCCTACAAGACTTTCCAAAAATAGGTAAAGAACTTAACATCACGATCAGATACGATACTCCTCGAAATGCCATGGAGCCATACTATCTCTCTAAAGAATAAATCAACAACGTGGGTTGCATCATTGGTTTTATTACAAGAAATAAAACGTGCCATCTTAGAAAATCTATCAACAACAACAAAAATTGAATCCCTACCTTTCCTTGACCTAGGCAAGCCTAAAACAAAGTCTATGGAAATATCTACCCAAGGCGCACTAGGTACGGGGAAAGGAGTGTATAATCCATGTGGTAAGACCCTAGATTTGGCTTGTCTACACGTAACACATCTAGCACAAACTCTCTCCACATCACATTTCGTTTTTTACCAAAAAAAAGTGTTCATGTAACATGGCTGAAGTCTTCCTTACACTAAAATGACCCATCAAACCACCTGTATGTGATTCACGCACAAGCAACTCATGCATAGAACTATTAGGCACACAAATTCTATTCTTTCTAAACAAGTACCCATCCATTCTATAGAACTTACCAAACGTTGTCTTCTCACATGCTCCATACACACTATCAAAGTCATCATCATTAGCATACAATTCTTTAACATATTCAAACCCCAGTAACTTTCTATTTAAAGTAGAGACAAGGGTATACCTTCTGGATAATGCATTAGCCACAATATTTTCCTTACCTTGTTTGTATTTGATTACATACGGGAAGGTTTCAATGAATTTTATACATTTGGCATGCCTTCTATTCAACTTGCCTGGTCATTTCAAGTGCTTTAAGGACTTATACTTGATGTGTATGATAAACTCTCTCGGCCACATGTAATATTGCGAAGTCTCCAATGCTCTCACAAATGCATAAAGCTCCTTGTCATATGTCAGGTAGCTCAAGGCTACTCCATTTAGCTTTTCGCTAAAGGATGCTATTGGTTGCTTTTCCTGCATCAAAACAGCTCCAATACCTATTCCTGAGGCATCACACTCAATCTCAAAAGTTTTAGAAAAATCAGGTAATGCTAATAAAGAGGCACTACATAACCTTTCCTTAATCTCATTAAATGCACGATCTTGCTCATTACCCCATTTAAAACCCACGGATTTTTTAACAATTTCAGTGAGTAGTGCGGCTATTGTACTGAAATCTTTAACAAATCGCCGATAAAAACTAGCTAAAGCATGAAAACTTCTTACCTCCGTGATTAACTTAGGTGTGAGCCAATCTTTGATATCCTTCACCTTTTCATCATCCATTACAATCCCTTTCACACTAACCACATAGCCAAGAAACACAACTTTGTCGAAGCAAAATAAACATTTTTGTACATTGGAATATAGTTTTTCTTTCCTTAAAACATCAAGCAGACAATGCAAATGATCAATATACTTATCTAAGCTCTTGCTATACACAAAAATATCATCAAAATAGACCATAATAAATTTTCCTATAAACTCACGCAAGGCATGATTCATTAACCTCATGAATGTACTTGGTGCATTAGTTAGACCAAAAGGCATAACCAACCACTTATACAATCCATGTTTAGTTTTGAAGGCAGTTTTCTATTCATCTCCCTCCATCATTTGAATTTGATGATACCCACTTTTCAAATCAATTTTTGTGAAAATACATGACCCATGCAACTCATCTAACATGTGATTTAGCATAGGAATGGGATGTCGATACTTCACCGTAATGTTGTTAATAGCTCGACAATCAACACACATACGCTAAGTTTCATCCTTCTTAGGCACAAGTAATACCGATACCGCGCACGGACTCATACCCTCTCTTACCTGTCCTTTGGCTAGCAACTCGTCCACTTGCCTTTGAAGTTCATTCGTCTCCTATGGATTACTCCTATAGGCTAGTCGGTTAGGAATTGTTGTACCCGACACAAAGTAATTTGATGCTCTCTGCCTCAAATAAGTGGCAATCCACTAGGCACATCGTCAGGGAACATGTCCTCAAATTCCTGCAACAAAAAAACAATGACACTTGGCAAAGATTGGTCGAGTTCATTAGTACTAAAACATGCCTCTTTGTACAGTAGTACCAATATAGGTTGGTTTGCATAAAAAAAACTCTTGATATCAATCGCCTTAGCATAAAACCTCACTTGTTTCTCTATTTTTCTCTCATTTGTTTTTCACTCCCTTTTCCTTTTTACTCTTTTTTCTCTTTTCACTTTTTTTTTTCTCATCTTTTTTTAAACTCTTGGTCTCACCATTTTTTTTTCAACTCATTCTCTTTTTTCATTTTCATTTGATCCTCATACGCTTGTCTTAGAGTCAACGGCACAAGAGTAATGATTTGATTGTCTTTGACAAATGAGTGCCTATTCTTGAACCCTTCACGAGTGACCTTCTTGTCAAATTACCACATCCTGCTCAACAGTATGTAACCCGCATACATTGAAAAAACATCACCAAGTACTTCATCCTCGTACTTCCCAATCGAAAATGAAACTATCACTTGCTTATTTACTTGAACCTCCCCACAATCATTCAACTACTGCAATTTAGATGGTCTAGGGTGTTTCAAGGTAGGTAAGTTCAGTTTTTCTACAAAGGTAGTATTAGGCACATTAGTACAACTTTCCCTAGCAATGATCATACTACATACCTTGTTGTTGACATAGCACCTAGTATGAAAAATATTCTCCCTTTGTTGTTACATGTTGATGAGTGTAAAAATGGTCACTCCAACACAACCAATTGAAGATCGCTATGTATCCACAACTCCCCACAAAGATCAACTCATACCAAAGATTAAGTGTGAAGATTGTACCAAGCAAAATGATATCTCCATCCATGTCAGCCATCTCAAAGGCCTCAACACACTTCCGGAAGAATGGGCAAGCCACCGTCAGGACGAAAAATTCTTTCCTATCTCGGCATTCTCTGCAACGGTGTCGCCCATCTCAGGGATCTACTCCACAAATCTCCTTAAGCAAAGCCCCCCTTCTAGTCTCCCAATACTCGATAAGGGTAGGACAAAAAGCTCCGTATAACCCCCTTTCTCGTCTCTGGCTATCTAGGAATGGCAAAATTTAGACTCCTTATCTTGGCTACAACAAGATAGGGTCTTCCTTTGTTATGCGCTAGCTTATTTCCCCAACCCTAAATATCCTTGAAATATTGCCTAAATATCTCCAAATACCTCCCTAAATATCCCATAAATATCCAAAATATCCCTAAATATCCCCAAATATTGAAAAAAGTAAGAAGCTCTTTGACACCCTCTCATTGGCTACTTGCCAAGTTAGTACATTGATATGATATTGAGAAGACACTAATCAATGCTTAAACCCTTAAGCTAATCTACTCATTTCCATTAAATTAGAGAGCATACAATTACCCAAAGGTAGATGAATTTTGCTGACTCTTCTCGACAAGTTCTTTATAAATTTTCCCCTCGTACGCTGATTCTCACGTGGGAAAGGATACGCCGGATCATCCCGGGAAGTCCTTTATGCAGGTTTCCAGGTGCTCCCCATCTTATAATAGCCCCATCTCAAGCTCTAGTCCACTTTTCCTCAAGTCTCAAGGTGTTCTAGCCATCTTCTTCTTGGTTCAGAAGGCTTTTGGGTCCATTTCAATTCAGGCTCGTCCCTTCTCAGCCAGGGACCTCTCCGCGGATAAGAAGCTCTAGTGATTGAATATCTCCATTTCAGACCTCTCCAACTCCACCACCGCTGACCAGACCATACTGTTGAAGTCATCCAAAATCCGACATCAACAACTTGGTGCCATTTATGTAAATTGCTACTAAAAGCCTTTCTCCAATCATCTGCTCCCATCTCGGCTAGAGGTTAGATGATTAAAAGGTCTGGTCAATCTTTGCGACCAAGAGACCCAAATATCACGGTGGATAGTAACCCGGCTAAAGAAATGTCCAGAATTCCCAAGATGGATGCGAGGACTATCGTCCCCATCCTTGAAGAAGAAGGGTATATACTTCCTCTCGACTAGGCAGGCCCGTCGGCTCCGCCCACAAAGCCCTAAATTGGACTAGCGACTGGAGCTACAGATACGGTACGGCTTGGTAACTTTGAATGTCAGTTATTCCAGTTTTAGTCTTGTCTCGAAACCATTTTCTCTTTCCTGTCACCAGCCCTAGATCAACGAGGACCGATTTTCTAGAATACAAAAGGAGAGGAATATCACCTGCTACCGGCTCTAGACCCAATGGGGACCCGCTCCCTAGCATACAGGGGTGAGGATCATTACCAAGGATCAGACCGTGTCATCAACTCTGAAAGACACATAATGAGAGAACAACCCCGTCCGCGTGTTCGACTGGTAAGGGAATAGAATCTCGCTCCATTGGTCGTTTTTGATTCCGCATCTTTGCCTTCATGGGCTCATCGAAAAGAGGATCGTTGTGATCATCATGATCACTAGCTAGGAAGAACCTATAACAACATTACCCATACTGATCACAGAGTTTGCCATTTTTGGGAGGTTGACTCCTATTCTATTCCTACTAAAAGGAAGGGGTCAAGAGCGGCTACCAGCCATGTTGTAGTACCACCCACAGAACTACATGGATTCCTACATCTGGCAACAAGATCAAAACTAAAGAGTTATATTCGAACATCTCGGAATCGACATGGCGCGTTATACGTCGGTGCCGCCTTCCGAGACTGATGAGCCGCCACCGCCATCTCCTCCACAATGAACGGTAGGAGGTTAGACTTGTTTGTTTTCCCTCCTAGGTATGTGTCCGCCCTAGTTTTCCATACATATTTGTCTATTCTGCTATTGGGTTCGCCGCTTAGGCAGTGAAAACACTGCCTCGTTCAAGTTTGGGGGTATATGATATGCAATGCAAGCATTTAGTGTTTTTTTTTTTGGGGGGGGGGGGGGATATGAAGGATAAAAAAAAATGTAAAAAGGGACAAAATTCTTTTTGTGTACAAATTGTTGTTTATAATGATATTAATGTTAAAATTTTTGTACATTTTGAAATTCTTTTTGTCATGCATGTGTAATGTTTAGCTATGCATGTGTAAGGATCATTAGTATAAGTAATGTTAGTTTGTAGAATTAGAGTAGATTTGTTAATGAATATAGTTGTACATGTATGCTGAGTTTTTGAGTTCGTCCGAACCATGTCCCGATGATGAAACTTACACCCTAAATTGCATATTGAGGTCGGGGGTAATACCATTCACGTGTGTTTTGTGTGCTTAGCATGTCGATTAGGTGAAAATTGTTTTGATCCTAAATCACACGATCGCATAAACTCATTGTATAACTAGTTGAACGATTTGACGCCGATTATTCAGTAATAAGTTCATGACAGAAATGAGGAATTTAGAACTTGACAGGGGGAGGCTTGAGGCAAAATTATAGGTAAGGTAATTCTGGAGGCATGATATAGGCCTTCATTTTCATCGCTTGAACCGTTTAAAACTAACCTGAAACTTTATTCCCTCGTTCTCCTGTCGAAGCCATAAAACCTTTTCACTTCTGAACTTGTTTCTATACTTTAACCCAGTAAATCTTTTAGAACCATTGTCGCTAGGAATAGAAGTAAAAATTGATTGAAAACAAGTAGCATTCGATTATGCTAACTTGAAGCGGGCAATCGGGGTTTCAGTTTAAAATGTTTTTGGTTAAGTATAAGATTATTCACTTGTCAATCCTTTAGTTGTATTAACATAACCCTAAAATTGTATAAAATTGAATAAGTTTGGGGGTATGTGTGTAAAAAAAAAAAACAAAAAAACCTATGTGAATATAGTGTTTAATTTCGGTTGTTGTAACAAGTGAATACAAGTTTACTAAATCTTATTCAGGATAATATCTTCAAAGATAAGGGGGTTATGAGAGAGATTTAGCGACGAGCGTTTGTACCTCGGGTATCGTTAAAATTATAACGAATTTCTATTTCTACGATACCCTTGGCCGTTCTCCAAAGCCAAACTAAGCCCTATTGACCTCGGTGAATGTCCAAACCTACATTAGTGGATAGTTGAGCCCAGTCAAGCATATGGTTTTCCTGAATGTTTTAACAAGTTTAAGTAATGACCTTATTCATTGAATAATCCAATCCGGCGTTTGATTAGTTATATATCCGAGTTCTCACACACACACATTTCAATAGGATCTAAAATGATTTTAATTGATATTGAGTGTCGAAATTCTGGAACACCACATGGTGTGTGTTATTCCTTAACCGAATCTGATTACGGGTTGTTGAGGGAAGAATAGCAAGGTTTATTTGACTAAACTTAAATCTCACAGGTGTGTACCTCTTATTTGTTAATGATTACTTATTTGTAGTTTAGAATGTAGCTAATTCGTGTAGTTAGTGTTATTTAGCATTAGGGTGTTTTGCTCGAGGACTAGAAAAATTCCAAGTTTGGGGGTATTTGATAGGTGTAAAATACCGATCTAATTCTAAATCGAATTTGCCAGTTTCCGAGTATTTTATTTGAGTTTGAATACCTTTTTAGCTGTTTTTATTAGTCAGGAGAAGGGACGCAAACAATCGGCAAACCGAGAGAAATGGTGGAGAAAATGGTAGCCAAAACGATGAAAAAATAAGGTTTCAAAGAACAGAGCAATTCCGCCTAGGCGAAGTATCCACCACCTAGGTAAAAATTCATCAGAAAGTTACAAATGCTGAAGAGTTGAAATCCGCCTAGGCGAAGTTTCCACCGCCTAGGCGGAAATCCGTCAGAAGGTTGCAAGGGCTGAAGTATCGAAATCCGCCTAGGCGAAGTTTCTACCGCCTAGGTGGAAATCCATCAGAACGCTGGAAGTGCTAAACTACTGGAAGAGCTATACTGCTGTAAATCCGCCTAGGCGAAGTAGCTACCACCTAGGCGGAAATCCGTCAGAAAGAAAGGGGTCCAAGAAGTTAGTCCTCCGCCAAAGCGAATAAACCATCACCTAGGCGAAATTCTAACCAACTTAAACTCCGCCTAGGCGAAGATTCTACCGCTTAGGCAGAATTCGCAGAACAGCCCAAAATATCTGTTTAGATATTTTTGAACCCCTAGGCCTATATATACCTCTTTCCCACGTCTGAAACAAGGAGTTGAAGAACCCTAACCCTAGTATAAAGCTCTTAAGCTATATTTTGAAGATCAAGAAGGAGGTTCATCATTCGGACAAAGAAGGATCACTTGTGGATCGATCATTAGCGACAGTGAACCGTTTCACTTCTAGATTTGATCGTTTCTCTCTTGTTTTTATCTTTGTAATAACTTTTTCATATCTAAGAATGTTGAATCCCTCTTATTTTGTATGGTATATGGCTAAGATCTTATAGTATTAGTTAAATGTTACTTAGGTATAGTTGAAATCATGTAATTGTTAAGTTGAATGAATTAGTGTTACTTTAATGTGTTGTTTGTCTAAATCCGATTGTGTTTACCATTATTCTTTATATTATGCTTGTATTGATAAATCGAGAATACGGGGTTTAACACTCGGGAGAGGTAACCCTGGATTCGGACTAGGGTAAATACAACGTGACGTTCTAACGACCAGGGAGGGCGTTAGAACGTATGCAATCTATGACGTTGGCTAAAGACTCACGCGACCTAGGGTCGTAAAGGCGTTGAAGAGGACTTCTTCGTTGACACGAAATCGTGTAATCCTCCGTCTTACACTCGGGAGAGGTAGCGAAGGAATTATTGATACAGAGATTGTCGGAATAGATAGAAAACCGTTACAGCTAACTTAATGACTTCAATTATACATTACGTAAAAGAAATCAATACCTAAGTAATTAGTGTAATTAGAACTAACTTCATAGTTGTTGTTTATCTTAGTATATTAAATAGAAAACAAACAAAATTTGATTAGTCGAGATAATATGAAACTATCTAAATCGCAATACTCAACCGAATTATCTGCCAGTCCCAGTGGAATGATATCCGATCTTACAAGATCCATTGTATTAAAACTAGACCTCGTACACTTGCGAGTAGTCCAATTAACGCGAGGAGGATGGTTGTGAATCCTCGCGCGTACAGGGTCCACTCTCCACTAATGTAGGTTCAGTAGTTCAAAAAAATCAGAAGGACTTGGTTCGGTTTGGGAATATTTGTCCATGGGTGTTTCAAATGGAAAATGGGTTAACGTTGTTAACATAACGTTACCCGAGGCTCAACACTTGGCACATTCACTCTCGAAGTCCTATACTTAGATTGGAAACAATCTCGAACATGCATTTAAGACTAACGTACTCACTTGTAAAAAGAAACGGAAATTAAAACTGTATTTACTTTCTTTCTTTTTTTCTATTTTTTTTTTCAATCTTTTCTTTTCAACTATCACACCCCCAAACTTATTCGATTGTTATAATTGAAGGAGTATGTGAAAAATGAACAAAAATGACAAGTGAGTACTCGCATACCGAACCAATTAGAAGTTTGCCCTAAACCCAACCGCTCACATCAAATAGCATTTTCAATTGCTAACTTGATTCACTCTAATGTGCCTTTAAATTCAGCAATTTAGGTTTGGAAAAAGGTCAACTGACTAGGGTATTAGTTTATGTGTTCAGAATTGAATTTGCATTTAGGCTTCGACAAGGTAACGAGAGATAAACATATAACAAGGTAGGCTTAAAAAGGCTCAAGCGACAAAGAGAATGCCTAAATTACGTCTCCTGAACTATCTCGCCTAGGATTTCGCCTCAAGCTTCCCCTCAATCAAGTTCTATAATCCTTAATGTGTCATGAATTTGGCTAATCAATAATCGTCCTCAAATCAATTGAATAACTATATATTGAGTCTATGTGCCCGCGCAAATTAGAATCTACAAGAATTTTAACAAAAACGCATAGTTAAGCACACAAAATACACATGCATGGGTATTACCCTTGACCTCGAAAATAACCAGGGGTAATCTCATCATCGGGTAATGGCTCAGATGAATGTAAAACTCAACATACAAATAACAACACAAAAACATAAACACATTCTAACCTAAACACACATGCAATACGAAAAAACGATAACACATAAAACATAATAAACTACACATCACCGCTAAACTCAAAATGGGCAATGTCCTCAGCGATCCCAATTATCAATCTCAACATATGGAATTAAAGCATGCTGACGAAGGGGGTTTAGAACATGTACCTGGGAGGCGAGAGGATCTCGCCTCCGTTTAAATTTGATGAAGATGTATTTAACTTATTTTACCTTGGGTTGCCTCCCAGGAAGCGCATAGTTTAATGTCTTTGGCCCGATATTTTCAGAACGCCCTCAAGATTGGAGAGGTTTTACTTTGGATGGCTCAATCTTTCAACGAAACGCCTCACCAGATTATGTGTATAGCCCCGTACCATAAAACGGTTTGAAATCCCGTCAAAAGGGATGCATCAATACCCGTTGATCTAACATCGACAAGTACCCTACATAAGAAACAAAAACAAAACTACAAACAAAAATTATATACAAAAGAAATGCCTAAAGTAAAATTAAGTCATTTACTCACAATATCGACAATAAACGACAAAACACAATCCCAGTAATACGATACACTGGCTTTTTCTATCTAAAACTTAAGTCTCCGGCCGTTACCGCGTTTCTCTGGCAATAACATCAAAACAATCCTCGACAACGGCACCGAAAACTTGGTAGGGCATAAAATACGCCGCTACTTACACTCGCAAGTATACGAGGTCTAAGTTTTAGTATAGTGTGATCGTGAAAGATCGGGTTATCGTATCCACAAGGATTGGTGTCATTACTATCGAATACTGCGTTTGTCATGACCTAACTTTATCTAGGCGAAAAAAAATGTAATTAATTAATTAAACTAACACTCATATAACCTAAATTAACTAAATTAATATACTAATATGTTTTAGGGTAAAGAATTTCCTAGGGATTAACGTGTTTACAAATACGTGTTCGATCTCGATTTACTCACATTTACGGTGTTCGACCTACTTGACAATCTCGGTACGTAAACTCCACCCCCACCTCTCCCGAGTGTAAGACGGGGGAATACATGAATTCGAGTCAAAGAAGAAGTCTCCCACAATGTATTAACGACCCTAGGTCATGTGAGTCTCGCCTAGTGTCATTGATTGGACACAACCTAACTCCCGACCGAGTTGTTGGATCGTGCGTTGTATTTACCTTATCGACAATCTTCATTCTAAAACTCCTTCGACACCTCTCCCGAGTGTAAGACGGGGGATATAATGCAACTTCGAGTCAACGAAGAAGTCCCCCTCAACGTCTTAACGACCTCAGGTCGCGTGAGTCTTTCCCAACGTCATCGATTGCCCACAATTCAAACCCCGACCGGGTTATAGAATAGTGGCGTTTGTTTACCCAAATCCGAATCCAGGGTTTGTCAAAACCTTGTATTCTCCATTTATCTAACTCAGCATGATAAACAAACAATATGATAAACACAATCAAACTATGAAGAATAAACATAAACGCAACACTGAAATCATCCAAACAATATATTTATAAATATACTGTTAATCCCTACTACAATCCATGTTTAGCTATGGCCTTAGCCGCATTTACAATGAAATAACGAGCTAAACATGCTCACAATATCCTAAGTTACAGAAATAAGGAAAAACAATCGAAGAACTTAGCCTCATCTGAAGATAAACCGCTAAGAACGCTCAACGATTGATTCTCAACCTTCTCCACTTTGGGATGTGAGCTCCACCTCTAAAACTCCTAAACCCTAGCCTAAATAGAGCTTAAGGTGCCCAAATTGCCGGAGGGGTCACAAGGAGGGGAGACTGAATGGTACTTATAGACAAAATATATGAAAATATCTAAATAAATATCAAGGCTGTGCAGAGGCTCGCCGCCTAGGCGAAGACTAGGTCAGTTTGGTAACCGCCTCGGCGATGAAAACAGCGGTGGACGTGAAAGAGTTTTTGCTAGATTTCCACCTAAGCGGTGGGCTGTTAGTAGCTATTTTTCTTTCTCAGCTTCTTCACAGCCGCGGCAGTGGTTTGGACACCACAGCAGTGGGTTTGTTTCACAATTTTACCTCTGAGCTTTTTTTTCCACCGTTTTTCGACCGCTTTTGGTTTAAACTCATCGTTTTTGCTCCAGTTTCCTATCTTTTTACCCCATACGCTTGATTTATACAAAAGGTAATAAACCTAATTAAAACGTAGTAAAATACTATATAAACGCTCGAAAACTAACTTAATTCGGTTTGGAAATATGTTGGTAAATCATACCTATTAGACCTCTTCCTGGGGATCAGAGACATTACCTACCCCTAGGGATTTACCCACGAATGACAGCCCTAACTACATCCATAGCAAAAAAATTTGCTGAAAACGCTAGAAGATAATTCTTCCTGCCAGCTTCTCTCCCGAAAGGAAAACCCATAGGAAATCCGTTTCCAAATACTGCGACTTCTACCGTGACCGAGGTCACTCAATGGATCAATACTTCTAGCTCTGAGAAGAGATCGAGGCCCTCATAAAAATGAGGTACCTTGGTAATTATGTCCTGAAAGAGAATGTAGGCTCCAAAGAGAACAGTCGCCGAGATGAGCATAAGGGTCAGCCAAGAAGGGAAAATTGTGGTCGCCCCCACCGAGAAGATAAGCTGAAGAATTTGATGATGAGATGCGTATAGATGGTAAAATAAATGTGATAGATGGTGGCCTCGGTCTCAAAGATGAGGCCACCTCTTCTCGGAAGAGGCACGAGGGTAAAGCAAAGAGAAAAGACAATGAGGACATGTACGAGGTGAGAACAATTAATGTTGTTTCACACAATGTCATCTCCTTTAGTGAAGCTAAACTTCGAGGCATTTACACCCATCATAACGATGCCTTGGTAATTTTGGCCCTAATCAACCACTATAAAGGGGGGCGAATCCTGTTCGACGGAGAAAGCTCCACGGATATTATCTTTAAATGGGATTTCGATAAAATGAATGTGAGTTCAAGCTCCATGAGACCCACAATTGCACCCTAGTCGGATTCGGTGGGGATGTGGTAAACTCCATTGGATGGGTCTCCTTTTCCTTTACGGTTAGTGGTTCTCCCACTTCAGCCATAGTTTGGGTCAAGTTCATCATCATGGACTGACCCTTTCCCTACAACGCAATCATTGGCCGACCCAAGTTAGCGACATTAAAAGTCATATCTTTCCCTACCATCAATCTTTGAAATTACCCATAGAAAGAGGGGTGGGAGAGGTAAGGGGAGACCAAGAATCCTCTAGGTCTTGTTCCAGAAAGGCACTGGAGAAGAAGAAATAATAGTTAACATCTGAGACTGGGAACAACGAGGTTGAGCTCATGGCCTTGTCTAATCCTGGAATCGTGCTTATCGATGATCCCTGAGATGAGGAACCCCATCCACGACCTCATGAAGACATACTAGAAATACCTATACACAACACCATTGAGGGGAGAACAGTCCGAATTGGTTCCAAACTCAGCATGGCCCAACAAGAAGAATTAACCGATCTCCTCAAGAGAAATTATGATGTGTTTGCTTGGTCCCACAACGAGCTTCCCAGGATCAATCCCAGTATTTCCATGCATCGTCTCCACGCAAATCCTCACCATCCCCTTGTGAGGCAAAAAAGAAGAAAATTCCACCACGAGTGACAAAAGCTCATTGAGTAAGAAATAGAAAAGTTAGTGAAATATGTCGGGGTAAAAGAATTGGAATTTTCTAATTGGCTCTCCAATGTCTTCCTCACACCCAAGGCTGAGAATAAATGGAATCTATGCATGGACTTCAAAGACCTCAATAAGGCGTGCCTGAAGGATTTCTTCCATTTGCCGAGAATAGACTTGGTCATTGATGCTAAGGCGGGGCACAAAGTCTTAAGTTTCCTGGATGCTTACGCTAAGTACAATCAAATCCCTATGTTTTCTCCCGATAAGGGAAATACCTTGTTCATCACAGATAGAGGCACCTACTAGTATAAGGTTACGCTCTTTGGCCTTCGCAACGCCGGGGCTACCTACCAAAGGCTCGTGAACAAGATGTTCAAGGAAGAGATTGGCTCCACGATGGAACTTTACATTAATTATATGCTCGTAAAGAGTGCCAAATCACGTGATCAGATCGACCATCTCCAAAATTGTTTCGATAAGCTCCGAACTCACCGCAGGAAGCTAAACCCCACTAAGTGTATTTTCGGGGTTTCGACAGGAACATTTTTAGGCTAAATGGTGTTCCTTAGGGGAATTGATGCCAATCCAAATCAAATCAATGTCATTCCCAGAATGGCCTCTCCATGGACGAAGAAGAAAGTTCAAATGCTTATGGGGAGGCTGGCTGCCTTGAACCGCTTTATTTCACGATGTTCAGAAAAATGCCTTCCCTTCTTTAAAGTTTTGAGGGGTAATCAGGCATTCGAGTGGATAACGGAGTGTGAGGCCAACTTCCAAGATCTTAAAACATACATCTCCTTAGCGCCGCTGCTGAGTACTCCCAAGGATAAAGAAGAATTGTTCATGTACATGGCTGTCTCAAATACTGCAACCAGCGTGGCCCTGATTCGAGAAGAGGACAAGATTTAAATTCCCATATACTATGCAAGTCAAGTATTGACTGATGGCGAGATGAGATATCAACGATTTGAGAAGTTGGCTTACGCTCTTCTATCGCATCAAGAAAATTAAGGCAATATTTTCAGGCTCATGTAAACGTCGTTCTTACTGATCAACCCTTGCGGCAAGTCCTCCACTCGCCTGATATTTTTGGTCAGCTCATGAAGTACAACTATGAGCGTGGCTAATTCCACATTGATTATTGGCCTAGGACAACCAGCAAGGCGCCGGTCCTGGACGACTTTATCCTTCCTAGAAGAACCTATCCCAAATAACCATGATCTTACTCTGCCAGAGGCTCATCTTGGCCTGGCAGAGGTACTGGTCCCGGAAAGGGTACCTTTCCATCTCGAAAATAATGATGATCTCGGTCCAGCCCAATTGTAGCGTTTTACGGATGGTTCTTTCAATATGGAGAGATGTGGAGTTGGAATGGTCTTGCTAGCCCTGGATCAAGAAGAAATTGAATATGCACTCTGGTTGGAATTTAGGTCCACCAATAACGATGCAAAATACGAAGCCCTTCTCGCCGACCTCAGGTTGGCAAGAGAATTCAACGTCAAAAGTCTACAAGTTTCCTGTGAATCCCAACTTATTGTAAACCAAGTAAACATGGAATACGCACCAAAAGATCCAAGTATGACTACTTATCTCAGGATGGTAAAGCCACTGATGGTAGATTTTGACAATATCCGAGGACACCAAATCCCCTGAGAAGATAATCAACATGTTGACACTTTAGTTAACTTGGCCTCTGCCATGGAATTCGCCTTAAAGAGAAGCGTTCCCGTTGAGTACTTGGAGAAGCCGAGCACAACAATTTTTGACCAAGTATCTACCATAAGCGCTCTCTCCGACACACCGACTTGGATGGATCCGATAAGGGAATACCGCCAAAATAGAATACTCCTCTCTCACCAAGCAGAGGCTAGGAGAATGTGGTATAGGGCATCTAGGTACACCATCATTAATGGGGTGCTTTATCAATGATCTTTCTCGGGCCCATACTCTCGTTTCCTGAGAGCGGAAGAGTCTAACTACGTGATGATAGAAATCCCGAAGGGATGTGTGGTAACCACTCAGGAGGAAGGTTCATGGCTCGCAAGCTTATTAGACATAGATACTTTTGGTTGGACATGTGCAAGGACTGCATGGAATTCGTAAAAAATGTGATAAATATCAAAGGTTTGCCTTTCATCCCCAACTACCTCCAACTGTTCTCGTCCCTATGACGAGCCCTTGGCCCTTCGCCTAGTGGGGCATTGACCTTCTCGGGCCATTCCTCCAAGGGACTGGGCAGAGAAAATTTCTTATTGTCACAATTAACTATTTCACAAAAATGGGTAGAAGCTAAGAAACTTGCTCAGATCACCAAGGAAAGAATCAGAGATTTTGTATGGGTAAATATTGTGAACCGCTTCGAAATACCCAGGGCCATCATCTTCGATAATGGGAAGCAATTCGACAAGGATCTCTTTGCAGAATTCTGCGCCGAGCTAGGGATCCAAACCCACTTTGCATCTCTAGGACACCCCCAAGCCAACGGACAAGTAGAAGTCACCAATTGCACAATTGTCCATGGACTCAAGACTAGATTAGATAAATCAAAGGGAAGATGGGTTGAAGATATGTGACCTATTCTTTGGGCATATCACACTACGGAAAGGACCCCTACAGGGGAAACCCCTTTCGCGATGACTTTCGGATCAGAGGCATTGATCCCTGCCGTGATTGGCATACCCTCTCCTTGGACAGTTGTAATCTTCTGCTTGGATGAAAATTACATCTTCTTAGCACTCAATCTAGATCTTCTCGAAGAAATGAGAGAATATGCCCACATTCGACAAGCAGCCTATCAACAAACGGCATCCAGGTATTACAACATAAGGGTCTGTCCTAGGTCATTCGAAGTGGAAGATCTTGTTCTTCGAAAGGTAACCCTGGCCGCCAAGGATTCAAGCGCATACAAGCTTGCCCCATCATAAGAAGAACCCTATCATGTCACTCGTATTTTCCATCTTGGCACTTATGAATTGGAAATAGAAAAATGTGTCCTCTTAAGGCACTCTTGGAAAAAAGAGCACCTAAAACGCTACCACCCCTAAGAAGAAGCTCCGGTGGACTTGTAAAGCTTTTCACTTTTTGAAGCTTGTAAGGAACCTAATTATGAATGGAAGAAATGTTTGGTTCAACCAGTTCTCCATTCTCCAAATTTTGTCGGTGGCGGTGAAGTGTAGCCCCCATCCCATCTCGGATTGGGATGAGCAGTCCTCCTCACGAACCTCTAAATTATATACATACTGAGATGATCCACCTTCCGTCCCATCTCGGACGAAGATGTGTTGCCCCTAACTTCCTATTAAAAAGAAGCGGTATCCCAACGCACAGCGTCAAGGGTAATCTCTATAAAAAAAAACCCATCCTAGTGTATTGCGTCGAGGGTGTAACCGAACCCTATCCACAGGTCGGTAGTGTTAGCCTGGGGGTTGATCTCTATCATCCTTCGATGGCATTGCACCGATCGGGTCTGAGGACCTACAAGTAAGCATCTCACCTCTAACAATCAAGCTAGTCTCAGGCGACTTAAAGGAAAGATGCCTCTGGAAGGATAATTTAGGATAACCTGAAAAGGCTCAGGGATGAGCCCTACTAAGGAGAATCCACCTGTGACCAGCCACGGAAGGATGACCTAAGGTTACCCCTCTAGGGACTACGTGGGCTAGCTTCCATACAGGTACCACTCTTGGAATATAACCTACCACCCGAGCTTTACTCAGATACTAGGCTGGGGGCAGGGAGGTTATGGATATGATGGAGTAGCATAAATTGGTGTCCTTCCTGAGAAAAGGGAGACATGATCTCTTCTAGGCCTATAGTCCGAGAAGGAGAGGCGCGATCTCTACTCGACTACTTATCCGAGAAGAGGCGTAAAATTAAACAAAAGAGACTTGAATATTTCAAGCAAAAATGAACGAGAATAATTACGCATGTGTTGTGGGTTGTCCACCCAACGCAAAGTACTACTAAGATTAGGAATAATTATAAAAGGTCGTCCAATTAGCTAAAATGAAAGGCAAAGGGCAAAAATTGAATACTATAGCCAAAAATGGCCAAGTCTCCAAAAATAGCCGAGAAGTGACATAATGGTTAAAAAATTCCAAAAGTGTCCAAGTCTTTAAGAATGACCGAGCAGGGGCTCAGGTTTACCTCCGAGATGAGTTCAAGCAATTCCTCAAGCAAGAACCCAAATTTATGTCAACACTATGTTCTGCCAACTTGTCAAGCTCGGGCCTCTCCCCATCCCGGTGTTTCTAAGATAAGGATGGAAGCAAAGCTCATCTGCCAGGAAGAGGAACCATTCCTACTCCAAAGGGTATAACTCTCCAAGGTTAAACAAAAACAAAAACTCAAAGATATACAGTTACAAATTCAAAAGCAGTAAAGAAGATTATGCAAAAAATCACAAGTGTTCAAAATCCTCCGAGAAGGAATAAAAAGGAAATATCTATTCATTCGTTCAACATCCATTACAAGTCCAAGGCACCAAATCCTATTACAAAAGGCCCATTTCGCAACAGAGTTGGGGCGCCAAAAAGATATGCAAGCATAAATAAAAAATATTCAAGTTTTGGGATTGATTTGGGACTAAGTGGTTGAGATTGAAATTTGTTACTGGTTAGTGGGGGACGGATCCACTTCGCCTTCACCAGTGGGGGGTTCATCTTGCTCGGCCTTAATGTTCCATTAAACAGTATCTATTTCACCCAGGCCGATGTTTACTTCTCCCATCTCGATTCTAACATTTCCTTTGTCAGCTCCTACGTCCTCTATCTCGGTATTGATCTCTCCACCATCACGTCATCTATGTCTCCTTGCTCAACTTCGACATTTCCCATCCCAGGACCAACATCTCTTTCAATATCTAAAAAGTCCATACCAATGTCATCACCTGGGAAGTTGGGGTGCTACCGACGCATATTGCCAATTGTGTACCTATGGCTGTCTTTTACCATCTCAGCAGCCAACAATGTTTTTATCTCGACGAAGGTTGGAGACTCCAACTATTCATTGACAGCACCCTCCTTGGCTTTAGTAATGGCAGTACTATACTCCTTCTTCATCTCCTCTATCCTCTCCCGTATGGCAGCGAGATCAGCCTCAAGCCTGCCGGAATGGGATTTAAGGGAATTTATCTCCTCAACTAGCTTCGTCTTCTCCTCAGTCAACTTTTTCACTTCTTCTCTAGCATTGTTCTTATTCTCCATCAGTTATTTGGTCATCTTGTGCCACTTTCTCACCTGGGCCACATGTTGCCTGCGTTCTTCATTGAGTTTTTGCTCTCTTTCAAATGTAGAATTGAGGCGTTCAGACAGATAAGAGATCCAAGACAATACCTACAGACCATAAAAATAAAAACGTGTCATGTTATTATCCAAAAATAGAGTGCAGTAAAGAATCAAAGTAAATCTCAGTATTAGCCTTACCAGCAGCACATCCCTCTGCAGCATGGCAACAGCCTTCGCATCTATCTCAGCATTTATCTATTCTTTATCTTTAGGGAGATGATCTTGCTGACATAGATAAATAGCATCTCTAGGTCATCTAAGGTCCATTGGTCGAGAAGGAGACTGGTATCTAGGGACGGGAAGGGTGTAGGAGTGGAAGTTTTGCTTGGATCTCGACTCCAAGAGCCCCCTCAACTCTGGCCTTCTTTGATCCCTCAGCCCCTGACCTTCCCGCTTTTATCTTTTCTCTCTCTTGGCTTACCCTGACATCACCCTTCTCGGAAAAAGACGTAGGGGCCTGTTTAAATTGTGACAAAATCTCATTCTCAGCCATAGCTTTGACCTCCCACCATTGTTACTCCCTCTTAATTATCCTCCTTGGCACACCCTCCGCCCCGGAGGGGGGCCTCACTAACGAAACTCATTGTGGGAGTCTCCCTTCCCTCCTTGGAAGTTCCCCCCTGAGGAACCTTCTCCTGATACCCGGAGGCTTGTTTCTTCTCGTCAGAGGCCTTTGCTGCCCTCTCCTTCAACAACCACGTCAGTGCCACCTTATCTATCTCTACCAAGGAAACAGAAAGAGCTTGATGAAAAAAGAACAAGAAAATGGTCTAAAATTCAAAAAATAACAACTTCTAAGAAGAGAAAACCTCACCGTTCTCGGTATTTTTGTCAATCTCTAGTACCGATAAGCTTGGGGTACAGTAAAAGTGGCGGCAATACAATATTGACTCTAACAGTTCATTGGCGTTCTTGAACTTAGTCTCCCACATGATTATCCTTTATCGTTGGATCAATGCACTGGGCTGAACTCTCTTTCCACTAACTTTCTCCGGTACTATTCAAGGAAACAAAAACAAAAGCAAATGAAAAGCAGTCAAGATACTAAAAGAAAAGACAATACAATCGGCAAACCACTCACAAGTAAAATCATTATCACCTACAACACCCCATTCCCTAGGAATGGGGTTAACTCATCTCTCGTTAGGACCAAACTCCCAGCCTGTTCCTCTAAAGAAAACACATTGGGGATTCCAGTTCTTTACCGACTCCTCAAGGCCCGAGAGAAACCGTATTCGAGATGCAACACAGCACCACCCCTTCCCGAAGGGAATGGATTTGGGAAAGAAGAAAGATTTAAACAAGTCCAGGGGTGGCTCCAGTCCCTAAGCCTTACAAATAATGAATGAAGCTATGAAGGCCCGAATACAGTTGGGAGCAAGTTGTGATGGACACAGCTTGTACTTCGCACACAGTGCCCGAATCCAAGGATGGATCGAAAACCGTAAACAGCCACACAAATGTTCCTTATACACCATAATAAAACCCTCAGGGGGGGTCACAATACCTATCCTCAAAGAGGGGAAGATGGGTCTCCACCCCTTGTAGGAAGGTATATTTACTCTAGGCCTCCCTGATTTTCTCCTCCGTCATCTTTGATTCAATCCCCCAAACAGGACTCCCTCCTAAAACAAAAACATCCCCTATCTCAATCTTACCCTCCAGGTCTGAGTTCAACTCTGTAATGGGGCTGCTGGTAGACCCAACGCCATCTTCGTTATCGCAACGATCGGAGGGCTTAGCGTCACCGGAGAAACTTGCCTGTTATTCTAGGTAGGGGCAAGGCCAATGGAGGGTCAATCCATCGAAGAGCAGAAACATTTAAGGCCTTCTTAGAGGTGGCCGACCCCGACGTAGACCCAAAAGCAGAAGAAGAGGGAATAAAAGACATTTTGGAAGAGAATGAGTTACCTACCGGGAAGGTGGGTGCTCCAAAAGTTGTGAAAATGTAAAAGTGAACTCTGGGTGCTTCATTTATATCGGAAGGAACTTGTCTATACCAACTATCGTGCCTGAAGATAACTTGAAGGCACTTGGGAAAGGCATGCCGTTCAAAAGCCATGTAGCCACGTGTCCTCTTCCTGGCGGTTGGGCAGGCGGTATGTTTAGGCACATTGAAGAGGCACCACTGAAGGGGCATAGACGCATGCGTAACATTTGCAGTTTTCTCATTGATCTAGGGAGTTCTATTCATTACCATTCTCAAGCCACCCGTTTACACTCTCAAGCCTTCTTTTCCATTCTCGGGTTGACTTCTCCCATCTCAGAATCGTCGATCTCTTTCTCGGAAAGGAGGCCTAACCTCCATGCAGCACCCCCACAAATATAAAAAAAAAGGTCACTAAAACCTTAAAGGACTCCAATAGAAGCAGGAAAGCTCAAGAGGAGGCTCACAATAAAGTCCCCAGTCTTTTGAATTTCTTCTCGACACTAGGGACTGTGGGGCTACTGATAGGTGTTAAAATGGTTACCCCAACACAACCAATTAAAGACTGTCACGTATCCACGACTCCCCAACAAGATCAAGTTATACGAAAGATTAAGTGTGAATATTTCACCAAGCAAAGGGATATCTCCATCCATATTAGCCATCTCAAATGCCTCAACACACTCCAAGAAGAGCTGGCAAGCTACCGTCGGGATGCAAAATCCTTCCCCATCTTGGCATTCTCCACAACGGTGTCGCCCATCTCGAGGATCTACTCCGCAAAGCCCCTCTACTCATCTCCAGCTACGTGAGAAGAGAAGGACAAAAAGCTTCGTATAACCCCCCCTTCCTGTCTCTGGCTATCCGGGAACGGCAGGAATTAGACTTCTCATCTCGGCTACAGTAGGATAATGTCTTCCTTGGTTTATGGGCTGGCTCATTTTCCCAACCCTAAATATCCCTGAAATATCTCCAAATACCTATATAAATATCCTAAAATATCCCAAAATATCCTTAAATATCCCCAAATATGGCCAAACTAAGAAGCTCCTTGGCACCCTCTTATTGGCTACTTGCCAAGTTGGTCCATTGATGTGATATTTAAGAGACACTAATCCATGCTTAAGCCCTTAATCTAATCCACTCATTTCCTATAAATAGTAGGGTATACAATTTCCCAAAGGTAGATGAATTTTGCTGACTCTTCTCAACAAGTTCTCTAAAAAAAAAAATCCCGTACACTGATTCTCATGCCAGAAGGGACACACCGGGATTCTCCCGGTAAGTCCTTTATGCAAGTTTCTAGGTGCTCCCCATCTCAAAACTTCCCCATCTCAAGCTCCAGTCCACTTTTCCTCAAGTCTCAAGGTATTCTAGCCATCATCTTCTTAGTCCGGAAGACTTTTGGGTCCATTTTAATTCAGGCCCATCCCTTCTTGTGTAGGGACCTCTCCGCGGATAAGAAGCTCTAGTGATTAAAGATCACTGTTCTAGACCTCTACAACTCCACCAGCGTTGACCAGACCATACTATCGAAGTCATCCAAAATCC
Organism: Eucommia ulmoides; assembly: GCA_016647705.1. NCBI lineage: Eukaryota > Viridiplantae > Streptophyta > Magnoliopsida > Garryales > Eucommiaceae > Eucommia > Eucommia ulmoides. The sequence continues at coordinate 39,817,144 of CM028335.1, forward strand.
AACATTAACACATGTCATTCTCCACAACTTGGGTACTTAAAGCTTGCTAGCAGTGGAATATTACGTTGCTACTTTTACCGCAAGTGTAAGGGTCAAGTTTTAATAGAATAGGGAGAGTAGGGTTTTCGTATCCATAGGGATTAGATTAAATTATTGTTAAGTACCGCGATTATCATAATTGAATTTTATCTAAGCATTCCAATTTTAGGTCTTTTATAGAAATATAAATATAAACTAATTAATTAATTAAACTATAATACTAATATTGAAGTTTAAGGGAGTAAATTTTCTAGGGATTAACTTTATTTATTTAAATGCGTTCGATTCAATCTAGTTTACAATAACGGCATTCATACTATCTGACAATCTAGGTATCGAAATACCTCTCCCACTCTTAAATTGAATGAAAATGTGACTTTGCGTAAATGCCGAAGTCCTCCTCGAGCATCTATACGACACTTGGTCACATGAGTCTCACCCCAACCTCACAGATTGCATACTTTCTAACGCCCTCCCGGGTCATTAGATCGTCACGTTGTGTTTAAACCCTAGTCCGAATCCGGGGTTACCTCTCCTGAGTGTCAAATCCTGATTTCTCAAACCAACCATAATACCATAACAAACATATAATGATTGTAATAAAACGGTAAACACAATCGAATATGAATGAAAAATCGATAACGAAACAAAGATAAAACAAATAACATTTTTATAAACAAATCGCTCTCTAGACAATATATGTTAAGGTACACATGGCCATAACCCTATATTCAACAATACACAAGCTAAACATAAACACAACTATCAACCATAACTAAGAAATAAAGAGAGAAACAAGGAGACTAGCTGTTATCCGTAGAATCGATGCTAAAACTGCTCCAAGATCGTTTCCTCTTCTTGGATTTGTGATCTTCTCTTGGTTGATAGTGTTTGGAGCTCCATTTTTAGTCCTAAAAACGTGCCCTACGTATTGGGAAAGAAGGCGTAATATGAAGGATCCAAAAAATCTCAAAAAATATCCCAAAATAACTTTGCAACCTGGTGTCGGACTACTGCAATGGTGGGAAACACTGCTGCAGTAGTGAGAATTTAGTAAGCCTACAGACATTTGACTGCCGCAGCGGTGAAGGTCACTGCTGCAACAGTGACACCCTTTTTTCTTTTGGCCATACGTTTCTCGTCCGAACTTCGATTGAGGTGATTCAAAAATCTATGGAAATGTAAGACATAGATCTACAACTTTCATGTTTTGTATTTTCCAAAATCGGATTAAAACATGTTTAAAATTGGCCTTGACGTTACTGCACCTGTATAGAATTTGTATCTTTTCACCCATTTATTCCAAAACCTATAAAACAATACAAAAACACATTAAACTAACAAAAGTACTTCAAAACATACAAATATTTGAATCTAAAAGTACTTGATTTGTTGGTAAATAAATCACTCATCACATGCCTTGCCACAAGTGACACTTTCTCCACCGGGTACTCCCTATCATCATCACAAGCAATCTCAAGTTACACCTAGTCATCATCACTCTCGTTTTCGGTTTCCACTCTTCCATCAGCACGTGCTATCATGGTCCTCTTATTCGGGCATTGTGAAACTATGTGACCTACTCCCTAACAATAAAAACATTTAATATCACGATAATGATTTTGAGTTTTGGTTTTACCTTTATTGGCATTAGGCACATCATCTCTCCTTTTTGGCGGTTCGATTTTGGACTTTGAAACAGCCCCTTCGTCTATCCTCCCATTCGACCTCCATGAAGTAGAGGAGCCCGAGTTTTGAAATAATCGAGTTTCCTTCCTTATAACTTGTCGTTCTACCTTTTTCTATGTACACCATGTCCTCTAACTCCACATAACATTGCAATTCCACTACGTTAGCAATCTCCCGATTCAGCCTATTCAAGAACCTTGCCATTGTAACTTCTCTATCATTCTCAACATTAGCCTAGATCATGGAGATCTCCATCTCCTTGTAGTAATCATCTATGCTCCAATAGCCTTCAGTAAGACTTTGTAACTTTTGGTATGAGTCCCTATAGTACTGACTAAGCACAAACCTTGTCCTCACGATGGCCTTCATTTTCGCCCACGTCTATAAGCCTCTCATGGTTTCTCCTTCTATTCATCACAAGTTGATCCCACCATATTATATCATAATCAACAAATTCAATTACAACGAGTTTTACCTTTTTCTCCTCGAAATAATTGTGGCACTCAAAAATCAACTCCACCTTCTTCTCCCACTCCAAGTAAGCTTCAGGGTCATTTTTGCCTTGGAACGATGGTATCTTCATTTTGATGTTCCCTACGTTTCAGTCAACCCCATCTCGCCATTTAGGATCTCTACGGAAAACTCTACCACGCTTTTCTCCCCTTGGCAAGAACTTGCCCTCTTCGTTCAATAAAGATTATTCTTCATCATTTTTGAACTCATCCTCACGGTCACCATCAAAATCTTCCACGTACGCACGCCTTTCTTGCCTTTTAGCATTAGGGACTCCTTGGGGCTACCCCTCACACCAAGTGGCAACAACAACATCTTGCTTATCCATCTGATCTTGAATTTCATTAAACACGACATTTAAGCGTTCAAATTATTGATGCATAGCCTGCAATGTGATGGACGACACTTCTCCTCCTTCATTATTTGATGTGTTACCCTTGGAAGATATTTTGAAACTAAAGAGAAATATTAGAAAATAAGTCCTCACACACTCCCTCACATGTTTGCACTTAAAGTATGTCACTTCACTCATGTGTCACTTTTAATTGGATTTTCTTCTCAATATTAGTCTCACACTCTCTTGTCTTTTTCCAATCTTTTGTTCACTCTTTTAGTTCTTTATTAAACTTAACCAACCTCAATAAGAAATTTCTTGTGATAATTCAAACTTAATAAATCAATTTCACTAAGAATGAGATTTAGGACAAAAGTAAAGTGAACAAGAAGAGCACAAGGATAAGCTTATGGAATAGAACAAGAAGAGTTTAAATCTCAATATGGCTTTGGGAATTTTTTTTTATTCTGTTTTTTTTTTTTTTTGTTCTGTTCTTTCTTTCATTTTTTTTATAAAAAAACAATTTTAAATCGAGATTTGAAGAAGCATAGTATTTAAATGAAAAATATGACCAGAACAAATATGCACCTCGTTTTTTAACAAGATCGAACCAGATTTGAATTACAACGAAAAAAACGCACAATATATCTGATGTTATAATTCGGTCAAGAAAAAAATAGAAATCAATAGATATCAACGAACGAAACAAGAAAATGATATATAAAACCTGATTTAGAACCTTACTCTGATTACCAAATGATGCAAACCTCAACAAGGATTAGTGAGACCTAAAACCAACTTAGGGTTTCTTTGCGAGCATCGAACTAAATTCAGAACGAACTAAAAATACAAAAATTGAAAGATAGATTATCTTAACCCAACGCTTATGAATGAAACACAAACTGAAAGTATAAAGAGAACAAACCTTGACCTAATGATTATAAGTGAATCACGAACCGAAAGTATAGAGCTTGAACACCACAAAAATTTCTTGATCAGTTCAGGAAAAGTTCATTGAAGAACTTAAGAGAAAACTCTCACAATTCTATTAATAAAAAAGTAATGTGTTTTTTCCATGGAATACAAGTCTCTTAAATAGGTGGCCAACAATAAAAGAAAACCCAAGGCTAATGAATAGTCCAGCCGTGAATAGTATCTCAAGAACAGTGTGGCCATAATAAAAAATAAGAGAAAACCCTAGAGGAGCATGGAAACCTTACTCCTAATCTAAAATGGAAAGGACTAATTCCTAATCTAAAAAGGAAAAGACTAAATTGACAATCATGTCTTACAAATTATTAAACAAATAACCTAAATTAAAATTAAAAGACTAACAAATAAAATAAATATGCTGAGAATTTCGTGGCTCTCATGCTTAGGCGCATTCAAGTTCAAGCAGAAGCTCATTCACTTGCCTTGGTAAGATCATGCTTGTGCGAGATTATGCAACTCATTTACAGGTGAAAGATTTGATGTTTGATGATGGTAATTGGAGGTGGAACAAAATTGATCAAATTCTACCAATTTTCAAATCTCAAATTCAGCAACTTGATATGCTTCCCAAGACTATTAAGGATAAGATGAAATTTTCACAGTTTCATCAGCCTGGAAGGTTCTCAGATAGTGCTCAGAAGCTCCTCTATTTTTCCAGATGATTTGGAATTCTTCAATTCCTCTTAAAGCTTCTATCTTGATGTGGAAGGTTTTGAGAAACTTGGTTCCTTTTGATGCTAAAATTCAATCTCTTGGTTTCAACATGCCTTCTCAATATGCTTGTTGTGGAAAGCATACTAATTCCAAGGATCATACTCTCCCTTCTTGTGGTTTTACTCAGCTTGTTTGGGCTCATTATGGTGGTGCTTTTCATCATGGTAATTTGATGTCCAGAATACTAAAGTGATGGTAAGATCCTGCTTTACCCACAAGCTTGCCAGCCATGATATGTTGGGAAATTTGGAAAGTCAGATGTCAAGCCAAGTTTGATAGCATTGCTCCTTATTTGCCTTCTTTGGTTAGAAGTTTGAATTTCAATCTTCTTGCCAAACCTGCTGGGAAAGTTGCTAGAACTAAGTTAGTTATAGTAAAATGGATCAAGCCTGATTTGGCTATTTCAAATTAAATTCAGATGGAAGGTCTCTTGGTAATCTAGGCATTTCTGGTGCTAGTGGGGTTGTTAGAGATCATTTGGAGAGTTTATGTTTTGCATATGCTATCCTTCTTGGATTTCAATCCAATTTATATGTTGAGGTCTATGGACTGTGGCAGGGTCCAAAAATTTGCATTGAAAATCAGTGGCATTTTTGGAGGTTGACAACAAAATTCTGGTGGATATGGTTTTAAACAAGATTACTATCACTTAGAAGGTTTTACCTTTTATTGTTGAGATTAATCAGTTCAAAAGTATAGGGAAATTTCCAATTCACCATATTTCTAGAGAAGCCAATTCATCGTTGATGCACTGTCTAAGGCTGCCAGTGCAAAAAATATGACTTGGACTGCTATTTTTTCTGATCTCCCCCATATTGTTAGAGGAAGCATGAAGTTAGATAGACTCTATTTTGTTAGCTTTAGAAAACTCAAACTTTGTAGTTCTTAGGGTGCTTGATCCCTCTTTGTGTTGGTTATAAAATTTATCATTTTTGAAAAAATAAAATAAAAATAAAGTGTATATAAATGAACCAAGCCACTGGTTATTGAAGTTTATTAATATACCAACATTTGATCAAATAGATAGCAAGATAACATCAAGGATTGAATGCATGATCATGTGATGATCCACCAACGACTCTATGTCGGGACCCATCAAAAACTAATAAGGAACGTATGCGTAAGATATTTTAGTACTTGAGGCGTGCGTTTAGTAAGAGTTTATTCATTTTATGGGGGGGGGGAAGGATTGACTTTTAATTAAGTAGGTCCCGCAATAATAGAGTCGTCCCGATGAGCTAATCGAGAGAGAGATATGTGGTGGGGCCTGCGCCTGGGTTGTGAAGCAACATGAACCATTGAAATAAAGAGAATGCAACTTGCCTGCCCGAGGTAAGCTTTCCCTTGATCGTTGGATTCTCTTAAAAGTTATTCAATGACACTTGCGAACGGATAAATTCGTATTTATTTCACGAAAGAGGTAAATTGTATTTTGTCTTTCTGCCTTCAAAATTTTCACGTGTTCATATAATACACAATAATGATATAAGGCACTAATTAAATAGCAGTATTTTTTTTCTAATTTATTAGTTGACAAGTTTTTACAATATTTTAATTGTGAAAAAATATTTTTTTTAAACAAACATTTATTTAGCACTTAAACAATATTTGTAAAATAAAAATATATATATAAAATATTTTTTGAAAAACGAAAATAATTATTTTTAATTAATTTTTTTTTTATATTATAACAAATCTGTAGAGATTCATAGACTATTATTTCTTCATCCAATTTTTTTTCAACAACTATGAATTTTTAATTCAGTTAAGATAATATTTATGAAAAATACTAATATATAATCTATATTTTTTTTTAAATGAAAGTATTAAATTAATTTTTTGACTTATGAAAAATAATTAAAAAAGTCATTACCAAAAGGTGTATAGTTCTTATAAAATATATTCTACCAATTTTGTTTTGAGTGGAGAACTTTTTTATGTTCATTTTTTTAAGGATCTAGTGAAATTTTTGTATGACGTACATTCTTCTAATCCAAAATGTTATGTCATAATTATCTTGACAAATACTCTAATTTTAGAGTGTTACATTTTATTTCCAAAAAGTGTGTAATCAATATTTTATCTTTAACCCCATTATCTATTACTTAAATAATAAAAAGATATAATATAATACTACCTTATAATATATATATATATATATACTATTTTTTATTTTATTTTTCACTTTTAAGTAAAAGTATTAAATTAATTTTTTTACTCATAAAAATAATTAAAAAAGACATTACCAAAAAGTGTATAGTTCTTATAAAATATAACGACAGATATCAAAAAGTGCTTATATGAGGACAAAACTACCAAATGTTTTTAAAAAATATGGTACAAAATAGTCATTTTATCTTTTTGTAATGATTTTACCTCTAATGTTATATTCAACACAAGAACGTGTACACGAGATCATGTTTTATTCAACACGATCTCGTGTCATATTCAGCACAATCTCATGTTGAATATAACACGAGATTGTGTTACATTCCACTTTCACCATCGTTTCAATTCTATCAAGTTGTCGTACACATTATATCTTACCAAAACAACCATACAATATACCCAATATAAGCTCCACTCCACTAGGTGCACAAATCAAGTTTTTTTTTTCTCTCTCTCTCTTACACATTTGTTTAGAGCGACAAGTTCGCAGCCACCGCCATCATGTTATATTCAACACGATCTCGTGTTGAATATAATATGAGATCATATTATATTCCAATTTTCTCTTCCAAATTAATAATTCTTTCTTGTTTTTTCCTAATACATACCAAATCAATCCAGCCAAATAAACCCTAAATTTCACACACACACATGCATATATATACATCAAATTCACCATTCAATCCATCCAAATCAATCCAAACAAATGAACCCTAAGTTCCACATACATATAAAAACAAATGAAACCTAAGTTCCACAAACAAATGAAACCCAATAAGAACATGTAATTTAGCAAAATGGTAATATATATATATATGTCATAGAATTCATATTCAAAAACCAAATAAGGATTACCAATTGGGAGCAGAATTCAACCACAATTAGGCACAAAAAAACAGTAGCAGCAGCAAAAACCAAAGCATGTAAATCAAGAAACTCGGGAACCACTTTAATCCTTCCACTAGACCTCCATTCCTCACCTTCAATTTCACCGAATCGCCCGAGATCAAGCATGAACAAAGATCGACAATTGAATCGGGAGCTACCAAATCGAGCGAAGAAACAAGATAAAATCAAAACACAAAAGATCGAATCCAAATCGATGAACAGCTGAAGACGAATCTCAATAAAAATATGTGCATAGACGTTGGTGTATAGAAGCGAAGACGTTGGCTGCTGCTGCACTGTTCAACTGGGATGAGAGCCATCGCCGAATTCAATCAATTTCCATCCACCTCCCTGAAACCCTAGATCAACCCCCCCAAAAAAACATAGCACCCCCACCAATCCAATCCCAACCCATGGCCTTTAATTCGCCACTAATTAAATAAATTAATCGATTCACCATTTGCATCGATTCACCATCTCGGGCACCAATGAAGTCGAAGAGACGACGGTGACTAAGGCTACACCGACAGAATTGAAGCGACGACGGCAAACGACAACAGCGACAAGCGGCACAAGAGAGAGAATGGTGGAGGAGAACGAATGAGGGGCGTGGCTTTAAGCGAGGCAGTACTATCAATGTGAGCTTTGATTTCTAGGTGATAATGGAGGTGGTGAGTCTCCATCATAACCCAAACAATGTTATCGAGGTGAGGCTTTGAGGGTTGCAGATGGAGAGGAATATTTCTGAACGAAAGCTTGTGGTGGGGGTGGTGAATATAAAGGGTAAAATCGTCAATTCAAAAATTTCAGTGTTATTTGGTGTAAACTTGCGCTTTTTGTAGGAGTATTTGGCTCAAAAAAAAAAAAAAAAAACATTTGTGGGGTCATCTAGTAGATTTAACCTTTTACCAAGACTTTTTAGTATTTTTTTTCTAGAATACATTCTACCTATTTTTTCCTTACTATAGATTTATTTATTTATTTATTTATTATTATTATTATTATTATTATTTTGTGATCTAGGGAAATTGTGTATGACGTATAATCTTGATGTGGGAAAAATTCCCACATGTAGGTAATGGAGTCGAATTCAAGACGTCGGATCGAGTCGATGGATAAAGCCCAACCCAGGGTTGTAGGTTAACAACTAATTGTGGGCTGCCAAATTTGATAACCTGAAGAAGGAAGCGCCTGGCCTGCTAATAATGTCCAACTATGCAGACAGACTGCCCCAATACATAATAAAGCTCCTAAAGGGAGCCCAGGGGTCAGACCTAGGTATGGTAAGTCAACAGTAATTGTTACCTCACCAACCCCTCCATCCATGCATAGAGGTGATTAGCGCACCATCCCTAAATAGGTGTGCAAGCAACAGTCACGATAGCTAAGTACGGAACGTGGAGAAGATCGTGGCTATAACGACTCTGGAGACAATCAACGTAAATATATACGGGGAAGATAGGTATCACTCGGTACATCTTCATACTCAACTCTCTATATTCAATTCCTTCTATATTGTTGTGTTTGACCCTCCTCAGAGCAATTTAACCTGATTCTCACTCTGGAGATTCTTTGACCGACACCACATCGGTTTCTACTCCATAGAACTAACTGGTTTTGCAGGAAGAGTAGTAGGTTGCAGAGATTTTTTGCACATGATGCCCTAGTTCACGCATCGGATAAATTTTGGCAACATCATTTGGCGCAATTTGTGGGAAACTGAATAAAAGGAAGTTCGCCGACGAGATGAGATAATCGTAGCTCAAAACAGTAGATCTGAACTAGAAGAAGAAGACCCTATTCTTCATGGACGAAAGAGCTTGCATGAGGGCATCTAGCACAGCCCATGCGACCACTCTCTCTGGCATACAGGGCGATAGCCCTAACGACATTCCTGGAATCGATTCCAGAATGAAAGCTGTTTACCCCCCATTGGAGAAAAAAATCGAAGGCAAAAGAGAAAGGCCATTCGAGAGCCCGACAACAACAATGTGAGGGTGTTAATAAGGGAAGCAGCACAAGCGATAATGTTCAACAATAAGGATAGTGCAGGTGTGTCCTATACCCACGCTAACGCGTTGGTCATAACACTTTGGATTTCTAACTTTAAGGTTAAAAAGATATTGGTTGATTCGGGCAGCTCAGTCAATATCATCTTTGCTAAAATGCTTAACCAAATAGGCATTCCCAACTCCGACATCATATCAACCCAGATACTGGTAGTGGGTTTTAATGGAGACCTCAACTCTCTAGTAGAAAGGATCGTGTTACCCATTGCAACCAACAGACATGGGGATGGATCAACTAAGGTCATGGAATTCACTATAATGGGTTCAGCAGCCCCATACAACACTATCAAGGGACGCCCCTAGGTCCATGCGATAGGAGCTGTAGCGTTAACATGTCATCAATGCGTCAAGTACGTGAACGATGGTAAGGTGTTCACCATCCTTGGGGACCAAGCCGCATCCAAGTTGTACTTAGAGATGAATAAGCAAAGGACTACCCAGCAACAATGGGAACAAAGACCCATTTGGGGTCAAATCAACAGCCCAGCTCAACAACGGGGAAACATTGGGCATCAGACAAATAGCCCAACTCAACAGCGGGGAAGTGTTGGAGATCAGATCAAAAGTCTAGCTCGACAGTGGGAAAACGTTGAAGATCAAATCAACAGTCCAGCTCAGCAACAAGGCAGTTCTTAGATCGAAGATCCAGCTTACAAGCGTAGGACCATTGGTACTCAAATCACCAGCACAGCCTAAAAGCGGGGGCGTAGCGAAGCTCAAGTTATCAACATGATTCAGCCTAAAATATAGATGATTTCAGGAAGCATCCTGGGGTTCTACATCCCATTGAACGGGTTAAGGAAGTGACATTTAATCAGGGGACCAAGAAGCCATTGATTGACACATTATTGAGCTAACTTGTAGAGGAAAAACTCATCAAACTGCTAGAAACGAATCTGGATGTATTTGCTTGGGCACCCTAAGATATGAAGGGGATTAACCCTGAGGTGATGGTTCACCAACTCAATATCTCATTATCCTACCCCCTAGTGAAGCAAAAGAGAAGAATGTTTAGTTTGGAGAAAAAAGAGGTAATAGAATCAGAAGTACAAAGACTACTCTAAATATGGCACATAAGAGAAGAGGCTGGCCAACCTAGTACTAGTCAAGAAGAAGAACGGAAAATGGAGGATGTGCATGGATTTTACTGACCTGAACCAGGCGTGCTCGAATGATTGTTACCTAATGCCCAAAATTGATCAAATGGTGGACACAACTACTGGGCACGAGTTGTTATCAATACGGATGAACCATCCGAATGAAGAAGCAAAGGCTTTCATTACCCCCAGAGGTACATTCTACTATAAAGCGATGTCCTTCCATCTAAGAAACACCAGAGCAATATACCAGCGCCTTGTGAATCATATGTTCCAAGAAATAATCGAAAAAACTATGGAGGTGTATATAGATGATATGTTAGTTAAAATATCTAATAGAGAAGATCACTTGGAACATATAGAAGAGGCTTTTGTAATACTACAGAAGTACAACATGAAGCTGAACCCCGAGAATGTGCCTTCGGGGTAACGTTGGGCAAATTCCTAAGCTTCGTGGTCAACGAGGCAGGCATTACGGTTGATACAGGATAGATAGAAGTTATCAAAAGGACGAGGTCCCCCACAATGATACGTGAAGTCCAAGTGCTAACTGGGAGATTGGCGGCACTAAACAAGTTCATTTCTAAGTTTACAAACCATTGCACTCATTTCTTTAAAATCTTGAAAGGGAACTGTACGACGAGCGTTTGTCACACGCTCGTATATTGACTACTCGCAAGTGCACGAGGTCCAGTTTTAATATAGTGGATCTTTAAGACTAGATATCGTTCCCACAGGGACGATGTGAACAATTGAATACCGCAATTCGCATAGTCTCCTATTATCCAAACCATTAAAGAAATGATTTAAAATTAAACTAATTAAAACTAAGCTAAACTACAATTAGTGGGTTAATCCTAACTAAGTTGATTACCTAGGGATTGATTTCGTTTACTTAATACATGTTTGATATCATTTAGTTAACAATAACGGAGTTTATGGTATCCGATAATCTCGGTTCGTAAACTCACTCGCCACTTCTCCCGAGTATAAGACGAGTGAATACGTGACTTCGCGTCAATTAAGAGGTCTCCATCAACTTCTTAATGATGCTAGGTCACGTGAGTCTTTCTCCAACGTCATCGATTACACACTTACTAAATCCCTCCCGGGTCGTTAGATCGTAACGATATGTTTACCCTAGTCCGAATCTAGGGTTACCTCTTCCGAATGTCAAACTCTGTATCCTTAAATCCAACCCTAATACCTTAACAAGCATACTAAGATCATCATAAAATGATAAACACAATCGAATTAAAAGCAAACAACCGTTAAAGAAACATATATTAAACCAAACGAGTATTTACACAACTACATCGATCCCTAGCTAATATTTAACAAATCTAACATGATCTTAGCCATTGAAACTAAAAACCAAGAGGGATTCATCATCATTTACAATAAAATATTAATTTACAAAGAGAGAAACAAAGAGAAAAATATTAAATCTTAAAGTGGAGTGGTTTCCACTTTCGCCGAAGATCAATCTGCCAATGTTTCCTTTTCTTCGGATGATGATTCTCCTCTTTGAGCTCTTAAAGATTGGCCAAGGATCAAGCTCCTAAGGTTAGGGACGTTCAAGCATCCAAGAGACTCAATGGAAATGGGGGAATGGATATTTATAGGTGCAAGGCTTCAAAATTTATGAAAATATCTTCTTTGTTGTGCAGAGATCACCGCCTAGGCGGTGGGATTCACCACCTAGGTGATGGGTATGTCGGTTAACATTCTGATCGCTCACCGCCTAGGTGGTGGGATTCACCACCTAGCTAGGCCGTGGGACTGCTCCAAACTTTCTGCCCTTTCACTGCCTAGGCCGTGGGACTTTGCTCTTTTTCAGCATCCTCTGCATTCTCACCGCTGCGGCGGTGGCTCTTATATTCTTGAAACCTTGTTTCTTCAACGTTTCTTCACCATTTTTCCACCGTTTTCGCTCGTTTGTCGCTTGTTTGCGTCCCTATACTTGAATTACATAAAAAACTATAAAAATGCAATTAAATATTACTAATTCACTCGAAAACTACGAAATCCATCTTAGAAGTAGATAGGTATTTTCTACCTATCAAATACCACCAAACTTGGGATTTTGCTAGTCCTTTAGCAAAACACCCTACCACTAAATTAAACTAACTACCCTAATTAACTTACAACTAATCTAAAAATAAACAACTTTAACAAAGAAGAAGTATATGTGTGCGAGTTCCAAATTCAATCGAAGAAGCCAAGTTGGTCCTCCCTCAACATCCCTCAATCAAGTTCGGGAAATAATACACACCAAGTGGTGTTCTAGAATTTCAACACTCAATATTAATAAAAATCATTCTAGATCGATTTGAAATGTGTGTGTGTGAGAGCTCAAATGTATAACTAACCAAACTCCAGATTGGATCATTCAGTAGACAAGTTCATGACTTAAACCTTAAAGGATTCAGGAAAACCATACGATTGACTGGGCTTGACTATCTACTAATGTAGGTTCAGACATTCTCAAATATCAATAGGGCTTGGTTAAGCTTTGGAGAACGACCAAAGGTATCGCAGGAATAGAAAATAGCAAATCGATAAGATAAAATGATACCCGAGGTACAAACGTTTGTCTCTATCTCTCTCTGATAACCCCACACGTTTAAAATACAACACTGAACAAGAATTTAAGAATGTTGTATTTCCTTATCGAAAGAAATGAAAATAAAAACTATATTCAAGTAGTTTTTTTTTTGTTTTTTTTTTTGTTTTTTTTTTAAGATTGTCACACCCCCAAACTTATTCAAATTTTTAAAATTTTAGGGGTGTGCAAAAAGAATGACAAGTGAATAAATTAATATTGAACCAATAACTTTTCGTCCGAAACCCCAATCGCTCAGTTCAAGTTAGCATTAGCCTATGCTACTTGATTTCACTTAATTTGAATCTTGGGCTTAGCGACAATGGTTTAGAAAAAATTAATTGGATAGAGTATTGAAACGAGTTCAGAGTTGAAAAGATTAATGGCTTCGATAGGGTAACGAGGGATTAAAATTTTCAGGTTAGCTACAAAGGTTCAAGCGAAAAAAATGGAGGCCTAAATCACTCTTCCGGAATTACCTTACCTAGGATTTCACCTCAAGTCTACCCCAAATCAAGTTCTAAATTACTCATTTGTGTCATGAACTTATTACTGAATAATCAACGTCAAATCATTCAAATAATTATACACTGAGTCCATACGATCATGCGATTTAAGGAACATAATAATTTTTACCTAATCAACATGCTAAGCACACAAAACACATATGAATAGAACCATCCCCGACCTCGATATACAATTAAGAGATAATTTTCATCATCAGGAAATGACCCTAGATGAGTTCAACAACTCATCAAGCATATACGATTTCATACATACACAATACTACATTAAATCCAAATACTAACATACATAAACCAAACTAAGCATTTAACATGAAAAAACAAAAAAAAATTAAAATAAAGCTTAACAAAAAATTAAAGTTTTACATACAAAAAATATTTTCATCATTCACATCTTTCTTTAACAACACAAAACGTGATGTACATTCCCCGCAAACTTAAAAATAGGCAGTGCCCTTACTGACTAAGTAACAAACCCAATAATAGTTTATAGCAATGACAAGTAAAATTGGGTGCCAACACATACCTAGGGGCTAAGACGTAAAAGTCTCACCCCCTACCGTTCACTGGTAGGAAAGCCATCGCCACCACTATCACATCGGAATGAAAATTGTGGCGGTTGCAAGAAGTGTGGCGATAATTGCGGCATAGGTGGATAAGCACTCATATCAATGCTGAAGCGCTGGTACATGAGCCAGTGGATTTGATCTTGCTATCTCGTACTTACACCAATCATAATGTTTCAACAAAATATGAACAATATGGTATGCAATTTTGTTTCACACAATTTAACAATCCACTAAAATTTAGTTTATCGCCAAAAACAAAATCAAAATCCCATAGAAATTGAAAATTGCAAAAATGGAGTTGAAAATTGATTTTGGGTGGATGATTTAGGGTGGAAATCACAAATTTTGTAAATGGAAAGATGAATTTGGGGGTCTGAAACGGTTTGGGAGGATGAAAATAGAGAAATTATGGAGTTTTTGAAGTGGTTGTGGCATTTTTGTATATCGGGATGGTTTTAATCACACAGAGCCTCACTACCGCGACGGTGTGAGCGCCTTTTTAAAACCAATTCTTTCTGTTGTTTCACCACCTTGGCGGTGAGGCGTTTATGCTGAAAACTTGACATATTGTATTTTTAGCACCGCGGCGGTGCATCCAGCGCTGTGGCGGTGAGCCAGCTGCTAAATTTTTATTTTTTCTTCAAGTTTTCACATAAAGGCTCCACTCCATACGTTTCCACTTCGCTTTTTCAACGATTTTAAGTGCAAAACACATCTTCGAGTATCCTCACTCCTTAATTTACCTCCAAACATGCTCCGAGACCATTCGGGGCCCTAAAAAATAAATAATAGAAAAAATCACGTAAAAATTGATACCATCGGTTTCGGATAAAAAAACGTGAGTTATTTGATTTAACGTCCCTAGCTGGACTTGGTTTAGTATTTTTTTACCAAAATCCCTCATAGACAAGGAATTAGGGTTAGTACGCTCCGTTGGACCTCGATTCATGGTATTGAAGTTGGATTCTTCTCTCTCCTTATCTTTTTCAACGTACACTCGATCTCAGGATAAAGAGTTAAAAATTTCAACTTCTTCAACGTTGCACGTACTGCTTGATCACAACAAATGAAACAAATAAACAAATAATTAAAAATAAAATAAAACAAAAGAATTGTTTGGATTCATATTCAACTACTTAGTCACAATATCAATTCTATGCATTCAACACCATCCCCAGCAACGGCGCCAAAAACTTGCACGATGAGCGTTTGTCACACGCTCGCGTATTGACTACTCGCAAGTGCACGAGGTCCAATTTTAATATAGTGGATCTTTAAGATCGGATATCATTCCCACAGGGCCGGTGTGAATAATTGAATACCGCAATTGGCATAGTCTCCTATTATCCAGACGGTTAAAGAAATGATTTAAAATTAAACTAATTAAAACTAAGCTAAACTACAATTATTGAGTTAATCCTAACTAAATTGATTACCTAGGGATTGATTTCGTTCACTTAATACATGTTTAATTTCGTTTAGTTAACAATAACGGAGTTTATGATATCCGACAATCTCGATTCGTAAACTCACTCGCCATCTCTCCCGAGTATAAGACGAGTGAATACGTGACTTCGCGTCAACAAAGAGGTCCCCCTCAACATCTTAACGACGCTAGGTCACGTGAGTCTTTCCCTAATGTCATCGATTGCATACTGACTAACGCCCTCCCGGGTCGTTAGATCGTAACGATGTGTTTACCCTAGTCCGAATCCAGGGTTACCTCTTTCGAGTGTCAAACCCTGTATTCTCAAATCGAACCCTAATACCTTAACAAGCATACTAAGATCATCATAAAATGATAAACACAATCAGATTTAAAAGCAAACAACCGTTAAAGAAACATATATTAAACCAAACGAGTATTTACACAACTACATCGATCTCTAACTAATATTTAACTAATCTAACAGGATCTTGGCCATTGAAACTACAGACCAAGAGGGATTCATCATCATTTACAATAAAATATTAAGTTACAAAGAGAGAAACAAAAAGAGAAATACCAAATCTTAAAGTGGAGTGGTTTCCACTTTTGCCGAAGATCGATCCGCCAATGTTTCCTCTTCTCCGGATGATGATTCTCCTCTTTGAGCTCTTTAAGATTGGCCAAGGATCAAGCTCCTAAGGTTAGGGACGTCCAAGCATCCAAGAGACTCAATGGAAATAGGAGAATGGATATTTATAGGTGCAAGGCTTCAAAATATCTGAAAATATCTTCTTTGCTATGCAGAGGTCACCGCCTAAGTGGTGGTTATGTCGGTTAACATTCTGATCGCTCACCGCCTAGGCTGAGGGACTACTCCAAACTTTCTGCCTTTTCACCGCCTAGGCCATGGGACTTTGGTCATTTTCAGCATCCTCTGCATTCTCACCACTGCGGAGGTTGCTTCTTTGCCACGGCAGTGGCTCTTGTGTTCTTGAAACCTTGTTTCTTCAACATTTTTTTACCATTTTCACTCATTTGTCGCTTGTTTGCATCCCTATACCTGAATTACATAAAAAACTACAAAAATATAATTAAATATTACTAATTCACTTAAAAACTACCAAATCCTGCTTAGAAGTAGATAGGTATTTTCTAACTATCAGGAGCAAAAACTTCAGTTGGGATAAAGATAGTGAGCATGCCTTGCAGTCCATCAAGGATTACCTGGGCTCCGTGGAGACCTTAGCCAAGGTTGAACCCAAGAAAGATCTATACCTATACCTAGTAGTTACCACTGTTACGATTAGCGTAGCTTTGGTAAAGGAAAGCGTAAGAGGGAAGAAGCCAGTGTTCTACATAGGCAAGTCACTGGCACCAGGAGAGACCCACTACACTGAGCTCGAGAAGCTCGCCCTACCTCTAATAACCGCAGCCCAAAAGCTGCAACCTTACTTCCAAGTGCATACAATCCATGTCTTGACTTCGTATCCACTTAGGGCAGTAATGCACAAACCAGAGACTTCAGGTCACCTCATGAAATGGGGGTAGAGATGGGAAAATTCTACGTAACTTACAAACCAAGGACAACAATCAAAGGCCAAGTATTGACTAATTTCATTGCTGAGCTGACGCCTCCAGAAGGAGCAACCATAGAGGATGGAGAATGTCTAGTAACTCTGATGAAACCTTGGAAATTATGGGTTGACGGAGCATAAAACTTATGAGGATATGGAGTTGGCACAATTGGTAGCGCAATATTATGTCGCTACTTTCACCGCAAGTGTACGATTCAAGTTTTAATAGAATGGGAAGAGTAGAGGTTGTCATATCTGCAAGGATTGGATTAGATCGTCGCTAATTACCACAATTATCGAAACCTAAATTTATTTAGGCAACTCAAATACAATTTTTGTTAATAAAATATACTAAACTAAGTTAATTAAACTAATTAAACTAATATACTAATATTGACGTTTAAGGGAGTAAATTTTCTAGGGATTAACTTCGTTCATTTAAACACATTCAATTTAATCAAGTTTACATTAACTGTATTCACACTATCCGACAATCTAGGTATCAAAATCTTACTCAATACCTCTCCCGAGTGTAAAGTGAATGAATACGTAACTTCGCGTCAATGCCAAAGTCCCCCTCTAACATTTATACGACACTTGGTCACATGAGTCTCGCCCCAACCTCATGGATTGTATACTTTCTAACGCCCTCTCAGGCCATTAAATCATCACATTGTGTTTAAACCCTAGTCCGAATCCGGGATTATCTCTCCCGAGTATCAAATCCCGTATTCTCAATATATCATAACAAGCATATAATAATGGAAGAACGGTAAACACAATCGAATATAAATGAACAACTGATAACGAAATAAGGATTAAACAAATGACGTTTTCATAAACGAATCGCTCCCTAGAAAATATATGTTTAGTTTATCATGGCCATAACCACATATACAACAATATAAAAGCTAAACATATACAAGATTATCAACCAAAACTAAGAAATAAAGAGAGAAACAAGGAGACTAGCCATTATCCAAAGAACTGACGCTAAAACTACTCCGAGAACGTTTTCTCTTCTTGGCTTTGTGATCTTATCTTGGTTGATAGGGTTTGGAGCTCCATATTTAGTCCTAAAAATGTGGTTGGTATGTTGGGAGAAAAGGGAAGATATAAGGGATCAAAAATATCTCAAAAATATGCTAAAATATCATTGCAACCTGGTGTCGAACCGTTGCAGTGGTGGGAAGTCAGTAGGCATTCTGCTAGATGACCGTTATAGCGGTGGAAGGGCATAAGGTTTCTGGTTTATTGATCGCTACAGCGGTGGGCCTACAGTCTTGAACTTGCCTTCTTTGCTCTTTTTCCACAATTTTTCCACTAACGTTCCACCGATTTACTCGTTTATGGACCGTTTTTATCCCTTTTTGTCCCAAACACCTAATTTATAACAAAATAAATAAAAACATATTAACACATATTAAAATACTATAATAATACTCAAAAACTACCAAAATCGACTTATAGACAAATTCTACCTAGCAATAGTCCTGGAAACCCCGGAGGGAGATCAACTCAAGAGGGCCATACAGCTCGGATTCAGAGCGTCCAACAACGAGACAAAGTACAAAGAGGTAATCTTAGGCCTGACCTTATACAAGGAGTTAGGGGCCCACGATATGGTGGTCAGGTCAGATTCACAACTCGTGGTCAACCAAATAAACAAAGCTTACGTGGTCAATAAAGAGAGGCTACGTCTCTACAATGATTAAGTAAAGGAGATTATGAAGACCTTGAAAAACTGCAAAGTTGAAGCTATTCCAAGAACAGAGAATGAGAAGGCTAATACGTGATAGGTGTAAATTACCTATCTATTTTCAAACCGAACATTATTAGTTTTCGAGTACGTTTTAATATGTTTTTATGTGTTTTTGTATAAATCAAGTGTTTGAGGTGAAAATGCATGAAAATGGATAAAAAATGATCGTATCGGATCAAGAACGGTGGAAGAACAGTAGGAAAACAAGCACGAGGGCAATATTATGAAAGGTCTCACCGCCTCCGCGTCCAGACCACCGCCGACGCGGTGAATGCAAGAGAGGGGCTTAAGTTGCTGTAAACTCACCGCCACAATAGTGAAATTGTAGAGAAGTCCCTAATCTCATCGCCTTTTCCACCACTGCGGCAAACACTGTGCCGACATGCCCACCGCAGCGGTGGTCACCTCTACACAGATTTAGGATATTTTTGGCTCCTTATTTTTTCTCCTCCCCTCTCCTCTGGCCATTAGAGATCTGTGAGGGTTATAATATTTTAGAGAGAGGTTTTGGGAGTGTCCAACCAATTTCGAAGGAGAAAAACACATTGCGAAGAAGGAGAACTGATCCCGAAGCGTTTTTAGCGGCAAATCTTCAGACTACGGCTAAGTTTCTTTTGTTTCTTATTTATTTTATGAACTTCAATAGTTAGTTGAGCACGTTTAGCTCCTATTTTATTGTATAAATGGTTATATCCATGAGCTAAATGGATTTTGTCTAGAGATTAATATAATTTATGAAATTGTTGTTTGTTTGAGTTTGTGTTTTGTTTAATGGTTGTTTTTCGCTATTTTAATTGTGTTTTCCGTGTTGACATGATATTATTCTTAGCTAGATAAAATGAGAATATGGGGTTTGACACTTGGGAGAGCTAACCCCGAATTCGGACTAGGGTAAACACAATGCGACGATCTAATAACCCGGGAAGGAGTTGGAAAGTGTGCAATCAATGAAGTTGGGGCGAGACTCACGTGACCTAGGGTTGTTAAGATACTGAGGGGGACTTATTCATTGACGCGAAGTCGCATATTCTCTTAGTCTTACACTCGGGAGAGGTGGAAAGTGAGTTTATGAACAGAGATTGTCGAATAAGTTGAACGCCGTTAACATAAACTAAAACGAAATCAAACGCATTGAAGTAAATGAAATTAACCCCTAGGCAATATACTTCCCTTAACCATATCATATTAATATTAGTATAGTTAATTTAATTAGATTAATTAACTTAGTATAAGTATTAATTAATTAAACACATTTTTATCGCCTAGATAAAGTTAGGTCATGATAATCGCGGTACTCGATAATAATCTCAACCAATCCCCGTGAACACGATACCCTTACTCTCCCTACCTATACTAAAACTTGACCTGTATACTTGCGATGAAAGTAGCATCGTATTTACGCGCTACCAAGTTTTTGGCGCCGTTGCCGAGGATTGTGTTTTTAGATTATTATTGATATTGTGAGTAAATGACCCAATTTTACTTGAGGTATTTCTTTTGTTTATAATTTTTCCTTTGTAGTTTTTGTTTTTGTTTTCCTATAGGGTGCTTGAAGATGTTAGATCAACAAGTACTCTTGCGTTTCTTTCAACTAGATTCCAAGCCATTTTATAGTGCTTGGGATCGATATAAGGAATTGCTACTTCAGTTTTCGAACCATGGGTTCTCGAGGGAATGTCAACTCCTGAATTTCCTCGATGGGTTACAAGTCATAACCAAAACTTGGGTGGAATGAGGAAATGCTAGCACCTCTTTCTACGACCTAACCGCGGATGAAGCTATTTGGTCGTTGGAGGAAATAGCGGCCTATGATTATCAGATTTGGAATTATTTACCAAGTCACCAAAGCTTAGCAGATAGTTTCAATACTACGGTGCCATGGATTGACATTCCAGATCAAGAGGAGGAGTCTTCCCCTACCATAGAAGAAATGTTCGCTATAGTTATGGGGGTAACTCAGAGATTCTTGAGGGAGACGCATGACTGGATCAACGAGCACGAGAATCGTTTTGATTATTTTGAGACGGTCTGTGCCAACATTAAAACGACCATAATGTCTTTGCAGATGCAAATCGGTTAGCTTATCTGCTTTGTTGAGGCCGAGATAGATACAGTGGCATCTAGAGGCGAACAAGTCGAATCATATTGTGAAAGCCATCTGGAGGAACCGGAGACAAGCGGGAGGTACTTGGGTGAGATCGATGAAAATTCACATATTAATCATTATGAATTTTCACCGTTTGAATTCCAGCTCATGACGCTGTAGTCGATCCAAGATAATCACATCTACGAGGATCCGATGTGGCTCACTAGTCCTTCGCCGCCTTTAGCAACGTCCTTTCATGCCCACCAAGTACTTGAGCCAGTAAGGTATGATGTTGAAATATTGAGCCATCCAGAGCAATATCTCTCCAGTCTTGAGGGCGTTTTAAACCAAGATCCGTACGTGGTGTTATTTGACACGTACTACAGGCAAAAGCCGCTCTTTGACGAGTACCTCGGCGTGTCAGGCTAATGACCATAAACCAAGCACTTCTTGGGAGGCAACCCAAGGAACAAAATAAGTTAGATCCATCTCCGTCGACTTGAGTCAGAGGCGAGATTTTCTCGCCTCCCAAGTACGTGTTTTAAACCCCCGTCTTCAATATCATGCTATATATTGTTGTTGGGGATCATTGACGGGTCGTTTTGGGCATTACCTATGTTAAGTTGGTGGTGATTGGTTAGTATGTTTAGTATATGTTTTAGTTGTAGTTTATGTTTTATTGTTTTTATCATGTGCATGTTTGTTTAGGATTAGTTTGTTTAGTTGAGTTGTTTTGTGCTGAGTTTTGACGTCATCTGGGCCTTTACCTGATGATAAGTCTGTCCCCTGATTGTTTATTGAGGTTGAGCGTAATGCTCATTCATGTGTATTCTGTGTGCTTAACGTATCGTCTTAGTAAAATTTATTGTAGATCCTAAATGCACGAGCACGTAAACTCAATATAGCACTATCTAATTGAATTGAAAACGATTATCCTTCACTCAATTTCATGACAATAGGAATTCTAGAACTTTATTTGGGGGAAATTCGAGGTGAAATCCTGGGCGAGGTAGTTCGAAATATATAATTTAGGCATTCATTTGATCCCATGAGCCTTTTAAAGTCTACCATG
This sequence comes from Eucommia ulmoides, assembly GCA_016647705.1. Classification (NCBI taxonomy): domain Eukaryota; kingdom Viridiplantae; phylum Streptophyta; class Magnoliopsida; order Garryales; family Eucommiaceae; genus Eucommia; species Eucommia ulmoides. The sequence continues at coordinate 39,839,270 of CM028335.1, forward strand.
CAATATCAATATCCCTCGTTACCCTGTCGAAACCTTTAAACCGTTTCAATTCTGAACACTTAACCAATACCACGTGACCGATTAAGCTTCTTTCCAAACCTATATTGCTTAACCGAAGGCACAAATTTGAGAGAATCAAGTTAGCAGTTGCAAATGCTACTTGAAGTGAGCGGTTGGGTTTAGGGCGAACTTTGTATTGGTTCGGTATTTGAGTACTCACTTGTTGTTTTTGTTTGTTTTTCATACACCCCTCAAATTGTAACAATTGAATAAGTTTGGGGGTGTGTTCGTAACAAAAAAATAAAATAAAATAAATCAATTATACATACAGTTTTTATTTTCCGTTTCTTTTTGACAAGTGAATACAAAGTTCTAAAATTTATGATCGAGGTTGTTTCAATTATATCTATGGGGTTTCGAGAGTAAGAAAAATCCAAGCATGTGCCTCGGGTATCATCACGTTAATGACGATTAACTTGTTTTGTATTTCCGATATACACGTGGCCATTATTCCAAAATCGAACCAAGCCCTAATGATCTTCAAGAACTTCGAAGCCTACATTAGTGGAGAATAGATCTTGGGTCAAGCATATAGATTCCCTATACCTAAAAGGTTTTAGTCATGAACTTTATTGAGGTATAATCCCATCTAATCAACGGATCATTATATATTTGAGTTTAATAACATACACTTTAACAGGATCTAGAATGACGCTTACTATTTTTGAACGTTGAAATTCTAGAACACCATGTCGTGTGATTTATGCTTGAACTTGATAGGATTGGGGGCCGATGAGGGAAAAATCGTTTAGCTGATCGATGATAATCAAAACTTGCACATTTTTGTCCTTAGTATTTTTCGTTTTTAGTTCTCAATTTCGTAATTAATTTTTACATTTTCTTGCATTGTGTGGGTTTTTTGCTCAAGGACTAGAAAAATTCTGAGTTTAGGGGTATTTGATAGGTGTAAATTACCTATCTATTTCCAAACCGAACATTGTTAGTTTTCGAGTACGTTTAGTACGTTTTAATATGTTTTTACGTGTTTTTGCATAAATCAGGTGTTTGAGGTGAAAATGCATGAAAAATGGATAAAAAACAATTATATCAGATCAAGAACGGTGGAAGAATGGTGGGAAAACAAGCATGAGGGCAATATTCTGAAAGGTAGCCTACCGTCTCGGCGTCTAGACCACCGCCGAAGCGGTGAATATGCAGAGAGGGGCTTAAGTTGCTGTAAACTCACTACCACAGTGATGATATCCACTGCTGTGGTGGTGAAACTGTAGAGAAGTCCCTGATCTCACCGCCTTTTCCACCGCAATGGCGAACACTGTGCCGATATGCCCACCGCCTTGGCGATCACCTCTACACAGATATAGGATATTTTTGGCTCCCTATTTCTTCTCCTCCCCTCTTCTCCGGCCATTAAAGATCCATGAGGGTCCTAATATTTTAGCGAGGTTTTGGGAGTGTTCAACCAATTCCGAAGGAGAAAAACACATTGCGAAGAAGGAGAAGCAATCTCGAAGCATTTTTAGCGGCAAATCTTCGGACTACGACTAAGTTTCTTTTATTTCTTCTTTATTTTCTTAACTTCAGTAGTTAGTTAAGCACGTTTAGCTCCTATTTTATTGTATAAACGGTAATGGCCATGTGCTAAACGAATTTTGTCTAGGGATTAATATAATTTATGAAATTGTTGTTTGTTTGAGTTTGTGTTTTGTTTAATGGTTGTTCTTCGCTATTTTGATTGTGTCTGCCATGTTGACATGATATTATTCTTAGATAGATATAATGAGAATACGGGGTTTGACACTCGGGAGAGGTAACCCCGAATTCGGAGTAGGATAAACACAACGCGACGATCCAATAACGCGGTAGGGAGTTGGAGAGTATGCAATCAATGACGTTGGGGCGAGACTCATGTGACCTAGGGTCATTAAGACGTTGAGGGGGACTGATTCATTGACACGAAGTCATGTTTTCCCTCGTCTTACACTTGGGAGAGGTGGCGAGTGAGTTTACGAACCGAGATTATCGGATAAGTCGAACGCCGTTAACGTAAACTAAAACAAAATCAAACGCATTTAAGTAAATAAAGTTAATCCCTAGGTAATCTACTTCCCTTAACCGTCTCATATTAATATTAGTATAGTTAATTTAATTAGATTAATTAACTTAGGATTAATATTAATTAGTTAAACGCATTTTTATTGCCTAGATAAAGTTAGGTCATGATAATCGCGGTACTCGATAATAATCTCAACCAATCCCCGTGAACATGACACTCTTAGTCTCCCTACCTATACAAAAACTTGACCTGTATACTTGCTGTGAAAGTAGCGTCGTATTTACGCGCTACCAATACACATCAGTACTAGCGTCGACCTTTGGTCCAGATTAGTAGTCCAAGATGGTGGACTATTTAGAGTAGTCGTCTGTATCAGCTCAGACCAAATCCTGTGCATGCATTGGAGAGCTGGGATAAGATGAAGACTGGAGAACTCCTTTGGTACGCTACTTGAATGAGGGAACACTACCAGACAACAAGGAGGCAGCCTAAAAAGTCTTGTATAAGGTGGCAAGATATGTCATGATGGATGGAAAATTATATCAAAGATCATTCACACAGACTTTAATGCTCTGCTTACGGCTAAATAAAGCCGCCTATGTAATGCAAGAAATTCATAAAGGAATTTGTGGGAACCATCCAAGTAGAAAAATCTTATCACACAAGACACTTATAATCAGGTGTTATTGGCCAACCATGCGCAGTGACGCGAATGAATACGTTAGAAAGTGTGACAAATTCTAGTGATTCACGAATGATATCCGAGTCTCTTCCCAACCACAAACACCTATCCACAACCCATAGCCCGTTACCTAGTAGGGCATAAACATCATAGGACCATTTACACCAGCACCTGGGAACAAGAGGTGTTTGTTGGTAGTGATCGATTACTTTACCAAATAGGAAGAAGCTGAGGCATTCATGATAGTAGGAGAGAATAAAGTCAAGAACTTTCTTTGGAAACAAGTGATATGTCATTTTGGCAACCCGGTAGTATTGATATCAGATAATAGGACCCTCTATACCAGGGGAAAAATTGCTTGGATGATCAACAAACTCAAAATACAACATCAGACGTCAAGCCCCGCTTATCCACAAGAGAATTGGTAAGCAGATGTGACAAACAGATCAATCAAGGAAGCTCTAAAAAAATGGTTGGATAATACCAACGGCAAATGGGTGGAAGAGCTGCCTATAATCTTGTGGGCCCACTGTACCATTGCAAGCACAACCACAGGAGAAACGCCCTATTCTATGATATATTGCACGGAGGCAGTAGTCCCAGTAGAGATCGATTTGCCTTCAAGACGTGATAGCACGATCCATCTCATAGAAAATGAGGGAGCGGTACGCCGAGAGTTAGATCACCTAGAAGAGAAACGAGACTAGGCAACAATGAGGATAGAAACCTACAAATCAAAGATAGCAAGGACATTTAACCATGTAGTTTGCCCAAAACACTTCACGGTGGGAAAGCTAGTACTTCGGAGGGTGATGACATATTGCCCAGAACCTCAACTAGGAAAACTAACCCCTACTTGGGAAGGTCCTTGCAAGGTGATCAAGGTGTATAGACGTGGGATGTATTGGTTCAAAAATCTAGATAGAGTCCTAATCCCCCGGCTATGGAACATTGCGCATTTGAGAAAATACTTCGTGTAAGTCTCCTAACTATCCCTACACTTAAAACTTGAAGTAGATTGAAAGTGGGTTTCCAAGATCAGCTCACCCACTAACTAAGATCAACTCACCCACTAACTGAGTAGCCAAGATCAGCTCCTTATTGAACTACCTAGCCCAGTTCAAGTGCCAACCAAACTGACCAACCCAATTTGTCAATGTTGGCTGAGTTGTCAAGGTCAGCCCAACTAAAATGTAACTGCCTAGCCTAGTTCACATGCAAACTAAACTGCCCAGCCCAGTTTGTTAAAGTTGGCTGAGCTGCCAAAACCAACCCAACTAAAACATAACTGCCTAACTCAGTTCACGTATAGACCAAACTGCCCAACCCAATTTGTCAAAGTTGGCTTAGCTGCCAAGGCCAACCAAACTAAAATGTAATTTCCTAGTCCGATTCACGTATAGAGCAAACTGCCTAGCCCAGTTTTTCAAAGTTGGCTGAGCTACAAGGCCAGCCTAACTAAAACATAACTGCCAATCCCAGTTCACGTATAAACCAAACTGCTCAGCTAAGTTTTTTAAAAGCAAGACCAGCCCAATGGACAAATGAAATACCAAGTTCAGTTCACCCTAGGGCTAACAAGATCAGCCCACCAGTAATTGGCTCAGTACGGCCGGAACAGGTCAGGTCAACACGACGTACCAACTAAGCTGCTTGTCTTAAGTTGCCCAGACTAATTACAACTGCTCATTTGATGACTAACACGCAATGTTCAGGTCAGAAAGCATATTATTTATCTATCTGTTAAAACTCATTCAATTGATAACACGTTTACTACTTAAACCCAATATGGATGAGAGCAGAGGGATAGAAATAATATAAAATAAAATAAAAAATTAACTACGGTTCACATCAAGTCTATCACTTAAACTTGTTTTAAAAGGGGAAATCGAATTTGGTTCACCCTTGTTACCCAGATTTTGTTTAATCTTAAAGCACGAGATTTGAGGACATATACTCTGTGCACGAATAATGTTTAAACACAAGTTTTATTTCAAAAAATCATAAGTTCAATAGTTTCACATGAACAACGAATTTATCATTATAATCCAAAATATGAGAATACAGGAATTTCTTGAACTTATTACTTCTTACCACGGAGTCAATACACAACAGAGGTAATTACATCTCAAGAATCCTACTAGAAGTATTGTTGTTTTCTAGTCTTAAACTTATCACTTATTACTATGGAGTTGAAACAGGAAAAAAGAACTACATCTATTATTCAAGAAATGCGCTTAAGATTTTTTTTAAAACATGTAGGGGCTTATTTAGTAACTAATAAGCATGTACTATTCAAAAAAAAAAAAGGCTCTTGAGGCTTTTTTTCAAAAATAATAAAAATAAAAATTACTCAGACCCCGGAGAAGGCAAAGATACTGAGTCTTCGAAGTCTGAGATTGAGTGGTAGAAGTCGCCCGCCTCGTATTGGTTTCGTGCCAGAGATAGGAAGCATATCTTCTCCCTCTTCTCCTCGTTCTTGTCCAGAAGCTTTTCTTTTTTCACCTTCAGCGTAGCATTACGAGCTTTGTGGAGTTACACTTGGTCCCGTAGCTTCTCGTTCTGTTTTTCCGACATCTACAACTGACCACGAAGTTCTTGCAGTTGAGATACCACGCAAATATGAGCGACATCAAAAGAGGTGTAGATGATGAAAACTTCCTCAATTGCCTGAAGCCTGGGGTGTTTCTCGTCGAAAACGTACGCCTTCATCATGAGTTGGCAAAAGATGATCCCTTGCTTAACTTTCTTCTACCGTTCAGCTTGAACGACGTCGAAAATATCAGAGGCAAACGACGATGAAGCCATATTTGTACTAAAGCAGGAGAAGGAAAATGAAAACAGAAGAAGAGAAACTGAAAGAGAAGATTGAGAAAAAAACTTTGAGAAGGTGTGGCTTTAAATAGACAAACCAACAATCATGAATTAATAGAAAGAGGAAAAACCAATCGCCAAGTTGTTTATGATGAAACGACGACATCACATATTGAGGAAGAAGTGACGGTTTTCCAAATCAAGTACGGAAGGAGCTTAAGGCAAATCATAATTACCCAAACGTCACCATTACATTACTGATAAAATTGAAAGTACAACTAATTAACCAAACGGTGCCCAACTGAGCTGTATTGTTTGGCAGAGGTGGGAGCTTGATCCATTTTAAACTGATCTCATTTAAATGCTTAACCAAGCCTGGTCAGGATTAGGCTGATTCTAATAAGAAACGTATCGGGACCAGCCCGAAGGCCTAAGAGCCCTATTTACAGCCACTGACATCTTGGTTATCACCCCAACCTGGCCTGTAACACATCAACCTCAATTTTTGGCTCAACCTTTCCCAGGTCAAGAGGCTCAAAATAAGTTCAGAACCGCAACAAACACCCACCAAGGAACTAAAGAATAAAAGTGATCTTTCGTCCCACTTTGACGAATCATCATAGAAGTCAAGAGGGTAATATGGGAAAAATTACCATGTGTAGGTAATGGAGTCGGACTCAAGACGGTGAGTCTGGTCAACGGATAGAGCTCAACCCGATAAAATAGGGTTGCAGGCTAACAACTAATTGTGGGTCGCCAAATCTGATGACCCAAGGAAGGAAGCGCTTGGCTTGCTAATAAGGCCTAACTACACAGACAAACTGGCCCAATATAGAAAAAAGCCCCTAACGGGAGCCCAGGGGTCAGACCCAAGTATGGTAAGTCAACAGTAACCATTGCCTCACCATCCCCTCCACCCATGCACGGACGTGATTAGAGCACCATCCCTAAATAGGTGCACAATCAACAGTCACAGTGGCTAAGTATAGAACATGGAGAGGATCGTGGTTATAATGGCTCCGGAGACAATCGATGTGAATATATACGGGGAAGATAGGTATATAGGGAAAATTGGTATCACTCGATACATTCTCATACTCAACTCTCTATTTTAATTCCTTCTATATTGTTGTATTTTACCCTCCTCAAAGAAATTTAACATGATTCTCATGCCATAGGTTCTTTTCCTGACACCACACCGGTGTTCTCCCATGGAACTAGATGGTTTTGCAGGAAAGGTAGCAGGTTGCGGAGATTACCGGCACGTGAGGCCCTAGTTCACGCGGCGGGTAAATTTTGGCAACATCAATTATTATATTCCAAAATGATATGTATTACTTAACTGATCAAGAAAACTAAATAAAAATATATTGCACATTAATAATCAAAAGAACAAAATATAGAATTTGTATATCGTGGTATTCTAGTCCAGCAGATAAGTTTCATACCCATATGTGCACTTTTTGGAATTGTTTTGTGATCACACTTAATTTTAACTAATATTCCATATATATATAGATAGATAGATAGATGTATATATACATACATATATGAGCTTTGGCCCAATAATTACAAGGAGCTTAATATACTAAGCCTTGATCCTTACCTTTATATAGGCACCATTGTATATCATTGTATTTTGTAGGCTTAAAGCATGTCAATACGCCATCCCATATTCTCTTTGAATATGTCTCCTCTCAATTATGCTAACATGATATCAAGAGAAATTTTTTCTTGTCATCATTTTGCTTACCTCAACAACGAACCCAAAATGTCTAGCTAAGACAAAACCATCGCCATAAAATACAACCTAGCCAAAACATAGACGCACCCTCATGCGTCGCCTGAATTCTCTGTATATTTGTCACATATCTCCATGTGTCATAGCTCCCACAATAGCTATTTACTCGGAGCTTAATAATCCAAACCCTAATCTTTACCCATATATAGGCACCATTGTACACCATTGTATTTCTATAAACTTACCACATATCAATACACTAACGCATATTATCTCCGAATATTCCTTCTCTCTTTTACGCTAATATGGCATCTACAAAAAACAAATCTTGGCTCTATTCCTTTTTAAAATTTGGCAACCCTAAGGCCTATTTATTTCCCGAATCATCCGTCACTATCGTTGCCTCCAATATCCTATATTATTGTTTAACCACCAACCAACAAATCTGCCACCACCTTAAGACTTATGTTGAAACAACTAGTCCCATCGTACCAAAGAGAAATTGAAGCACCGTGTTACGTGCATGCATGCTCTTCATGAAGTCCTAACATTATCATCAACTTTCTTGATCCCTACAGGTTCCATCGTTGCGCTTATAAGAACACCGACCCTAATATAAAAAATGACTCATTGAGACAAAAGACAATGCCATAAACTACAACCAAACATGACCATAGACGCAACCTCATGCGTCCCCTTAATCCTTTTCATCTTTGTTACTGTTGGATTATGAAGCGGGTCAAGTCTACCTGTGGCGCATCCACATGAGCCTCAAGTTCCATGAATAGTCACTATGTGAATATGTGTGCCTCTTGGTCATAAGGATTACTTCTGTACGATAGACATCCATTGAAAATGGCACACCCTTTGGGATTTTCTCTATAAATAGGCATTGATACCTCTAAGGTTTATAATCCCATCAGATTATAGAAAATTTGATTGGCCTTAATTAGTGAGTATCTGGATATTATCTACTAGTATTTTTCTTACTGATGACAGAAGAAACGAAGAATGGGTTGACAACAAGGCTTCCATTTCCAAAAGGTATGCTTTCGTTAATATTTTTGCATAAGTTTATGTTTGTATCAGAGCCATATAGACTCGTTTTTCCAAATCGTTTCAATATAGTGCATGAATAATAGTTTTTTATTGTTTCTTCATTAATAGTCAAAAAATATATTTTTAACAAAATTCAATTGTTGGCTTAGTCATCTACCCAAGAGGGAGAGAATTAGATAGTTATAAAAAAATTAATCAAATTTTAATCTTTTCATCACTTATATAATCAAACAATCGATGTACCCTAAATTAATTATTATCTTTATAATGCAGCGGAAAAGTGTTATTAAATCTAGGTGCATACCCAAACAATAGAAAAAAAAAATAGATATCAATTAATTCAATCAAATAAAGATATTCAATAAATATCAACATATTATCCCCCTTTGTCATCTCAAAAAGTGGGGAAGGGGAACAAAAAATATTTTTAAGCCAACTAAGTATTTCTTAAAGCATATTAACTCTTTGAAGCATATGAACTCTTTTAAAACCATATTTTCGAAATAATATCACCTAATAAGATAACAAAATCACCTTTTAAGCTCAAAAATCATTTTTAATTTTCTAAAATATATGTGGATCATCATAGCGATAAATATTTAGCAAAATATGATCAAATCTAATCAAACCATCAAAATCCACAAGCTACTTAGTCAGGTTCCACACAATCCTAGATTAACTATTATAGACAAAAAAATATCAATGTGGGACAAGTTCAAATAACATAACCATTTTGAGAATAATAGAAGATGAGCTAGTGAGGACCCTGTCTGGTAAAGGGATAATATAGTCCTAATGGACTAGTAGCAGGCTACTGCGGATACTGAACGACTAGCGGGATATTCGAACTCGAGGGTATTTGTTGATAATATGGCATTGATGGCCCTGCCCTTGATGACCTTGCTTTTAATGGCCCAACTGTAGATGGTCCTCTAAAGGAATATTGTGCTCCAAAATAATTTTATTCGCTGTAATGTTGTTAAGAATTAAACTGCTAATGTGATGCATACTACGAGGTCCGCATGAACTAGAACATCTGCTCCAACTTGCTCGTGATCCTGCCAAATCCAGCCTCCATGTTCATATTTATCAGATCCATACCGCTTTCTATCCCATCCATTCAATGATCTATCATGTCTGTATGTACCCAAAGATCATCAACCTGATGTCGTAGTAAGTCCATATTCTGCTCTGGGCTCATCTCTTCCTCATCATCACCGTCTTCTTCTTCTTCTTCTTCTTCTTCAATCACCATTCCTTGTCTTTCATTGCCCCTCTTTTTCACCCATCTATCCTTCTTAAATTCATACCCCATCAACACAATATTACCCACATTTATCTATCTCGGTGTAACCAAGAGTAATTTTCTTTCTTCCTGATCAATTCTTACTCCAAAGTAATCAAATACTCTCTGAAATGCATCAGCATAGGGTAATACTCTAGAGGGTTTCTAGAGATGATAGTTCATGTGGTCAATAATAATATGGGCTAAGTCTAATTTCCTCGACTCGACAATCTCATTCAACAAATATAGATCAAAATCATTCACATTTGCATGACTTCCCCCTATAAGCACACTCGTGTATGCGATTACCAAATGAATGAGATGATGCTCAAGTGATAATGATCCCGCTTTATCTCCATCCAAATCAATTTTTTCTGCAATTTTTTTTCTATTAAAGTTTCTTGAAAGCCAATGAGGGGTATTGTGGGGAAACACATCTCTTCTTTTCAACTTCAAAATCTCACTTAGAAAAGCTCTATAGAAACTAATTTCCTTCCCCTTAACAAAAGACGTCATATAAACATTATCAAATCTATGGTTGCTATAAAACATCCTTACCCAAATCGCCATCCACTTATTACTTGATGTGACAAAATCAGTCCAACCCAAAGAACTAATAAATGGTTCAACATCAATATTATTCTTTTTTTTTAAACCAACGAAATCTATGGGTTTGCAACACACAACCTTTCGTTTAGTGCAATCCAATTTATATTTAAGTTCCTCTTCCTTGTTCCTAAAGTGTTTTCAGTCAAACGTTTCTCTTGGAATGGGTAAGTTTATTCTAGACATTTTTCTCACAATTTAAGGAACAACCAACCAAGAAAACTCTATAGATCTAACTTTGAAGAAGTATAAACCAAAACCCTAGAGAGAAGAGAGAAGAACCAACCTTATTTTGAAGTAATGGGTTTCTAAGTCATAGATTTGAGCCCTAGATCTTCAAATCCAATCCGAACCGTGTTGATTTCATGAAGATTAGGGGTAGAAATGCTTAGGAGATGAAGGATTTTTGGAGAGAAGAGGTTCCAAAACTGAAAAAGGGGATAAATGAATCGGCTAGGGGATTTAAATCCCATAAAGATCGGTTGACCTATCATCTGAGGATCGGTTGACTGACCACTGTAGTGCCTTGCAGCTTTTGTATGCCTGCGACTGTTGGTTGATTGATAGTCCACTGTTAGTTGATTGACAAACCTGTCATTTTTTGTCTTTTTGCGCATTTTATCCTAAATTTTGATCAATCTAGGCTTAATTTTTAACCCTTATTTTGATCCATATAGATTATTAAAAAATATTTTCACACCTACACACTTATACACACACACACACACACACATCACAAATATCTAATTTTCAAAACATGAAGGATCGATCTCCCTAACAAAATTAATATACTTGAACTTTAAAAAGTTTGACATACCTGGATCATCCTTGGGAGAAATTGGTGTGTGTACCTTTGGTGGATTGCTGATTTCATGCTTTATGTCCTTTGAATCTTCTATTTTTCTTTTTGCTTGATTTCACTTTTATTTTCTCCTTTCTCGTATTAGTACTTTTTGGGATTGATTCATTGATAATCTCCTTGCCTTTGTTCAGTGATTTGAGCTGTTTTTTCTCATTTTGCTTTGCTACATCTTTGTATATAGTTCTTTTCTTGTATTGATATCTCGCCATTTGTTGAGGATACGGTTTGTTGGATTTCATGTAACGAACTTGCTTCTCTTTGATCCTTCTGTTTTGCTCAACTTGGTTCTTTCTCTTTGTTACATTGAATTTTGACTCCTTGTCGGCATGTAATATTCATTGTATACTCGTCTTTACTTGAATATCCGATTTGTACCTGTATACAAGTTTTATCTTTTTGGTATCCAGTTATTTATGGATTTGACAGGGTAACCATGTAATAAATAACAAAATTTTTCAAAGTGATCATACTTCCCACAATAGAAACATTTAGTACTGTTAGTACGTCTCTTCGGATAGTCCTGGTTCCGTATGGGGGCACGATATCGTTGGTGATATTGAGGAGCTACTTTAGTGACTATTAGCTTTTCAACAGGTTTAGTCCCCTCAATATTCTTGAATTTATTCATTGCTTCATTAAGCTCTTTTTGCGTCTTTTCAAGTAACCGCTCATTTGGTCTAACATTTACCTGTAGACCAAAATTCTTCTTATGCATAAATTCAAGACCATTCTTAAGAATATGACACTCATTTTCAAAAGAATAGATTTTCACACGAGCTCTATCAAGCTCACACCTTGCATTTTCTAACTCAATGCTCAAGACCTCATTTAAAGTTTCAAGAATTTTCTTTTTAAAATCATTCTGCTGAAGATCATAAATATTATTTTTCAAAACCTCGTTCTTATCTTCAAGAGACTTGATTTTTTCATTCGACTTACAAATTTCAGATAACGCAATTGTAAACTCAACAGTTTCAAAATATTTGTCCAAATTCTTTTTCTTAAGAGAATTGACAGTACTAAACATCTTATTTTCAAGGGTTGCAATCTTTTGCCCAAGTTTAAAATTCTCTTTTCCAAAAACATTAGTAAGGGCAATAAGCATCTCAATAGCCTTACCTACATTCTCATCATCATGAATTCTACCATTCTCACGAGTAGAATCATGACTATAGGAAGAAGTGGAAGACTCAACAATAGTACAAACAATATCAGAATCAGTGCACTCTGATAGGTGTAATTGACCTATCTATTTCTAAACCGAACTTGTTAGTTTTTGAGTATGTTTATTAAGTTTTATTACGTTTTAATACGTTTTTATGTATTTTTGTATAAATCAGGTGTGTGGGGGTGAAAATGCATAAAAATGGATCATAAACAATCAAATCGAATCAAGAACGGTAGAAGAACGGTTGGAAAACAATGATAAGGGCAAAATTCAGAACTGCAGCCCACCACCGCAGCGGTCAATATCAGAGAAGGCCAAATGTTGTTGAAAACCCACTGCCGCAGCGGGCACTCTGCATAGCTGTTAGATATTTATTTAGATATTTTGAGCCCCTATATCTTATCTTCTCCTCTCCATTCGACAGAAGAGAACCCATTAGAGACCCCTTAGGGTTCCTAATATTTTGAGAGTGTTTTGGGGAGTGCTCAACCAAATCCGAAAGATAAGAACACGTTGTGAAGAAAGAGAAATGATCGTTGAACAATTTTAGTGCCAAATCTTCGGACTACAGCTTAGTTTCTTTCGTTTCTCTCTTTATTTTCTTAACTTCAGTAGTTTTTTTAGCATGCTTAGCTCTTTTCTCATTGTATAAATTGTTATGGCCATGAGCTAAATAGATTTTGTCTAGGGATAAAAAATATTTATGAAATCGTTGTTTGTTTGAGTTGTGTTTCATTAATGGTTGTTCTTCGCTATTTCGATTGTGTTTACCGTTATTCTTTGATTATATGCTTGTTTAGATATATAGAGAATACGGGGTTTAACACTCGGGAGAGATAACCCTGAATTCGGACTAGGGTAAACACAACTCGACGATCTAATAACATAGGAGAGAGTTAGAAAGTGTGCAATCTATGATGTTAGGGCGAGCCTCATGTGACCTAGTGTCGTTAAGACATTGAGGGAGACTTTTGCATTGACGCGAAGTCACATATTCACTCATATTACACACGGGATAGGTGGTGAGTGAGTTTACAATACAAAGATTGTCAAATAGGTTGAACGTCGTTATTGTGAACTAAACGAGACCAAACCCATTTTTGTAAACGAAGTTAATCCATAGATAATCTTTTTCCCTAAATATCTCAATATAGTACCATAGTTAATTAGTTTAATTAACTTAGTATTAGTATTAATTAATTATAAACTCATTTTTTATCGCCTAAATAAAGTTAGGTTATGACAATCACGGTACTTGATAAACTTAGTATTAGTATTAATTAATTATAAACTCGTATCCATAGGGATTGGTTGAGATTATTATCGAGTACCGCAATTGTCATAACCTAACTTTATTTAGGCGATAAAAAATGAGTTTATAATTAATTAATACTAATACTAAGTTAATTAAACTAATTAACTGTAATACTATATTGAGATGTTTAGGGGGAAATATTATTTAGGGATTAACTTCGCTTACAAAAATGGGTTTGGACTCGTTTAGTTTACAAAAATGGGTTTGGACTCGTTTAGTTTACAATATTGTAAACTCACTCACCACCTCTCCCGAGTGTAAGATGAGTGAATATGAAATTTCGCGTCAATGAAGAAATCCCCCTCAACATCTTAACGACACTAGGTTACATGAGTCTCACCCCAGCATCATAGATTGCACACGTTCTAACTCTGTCCCGGGTTATTAGATCATCGCGTTTTGTTTAACCTAGTTCGAATTTGGGGTTACCTCTCCCGAGTGTCAAACCCCGTATTCTCTATATATCTAAATAAGAATATAATGAAAGAATAACAGTAAACACAATCAAAATAACAAAAAACAACTATTAACGAAACACAACTCACACAAACAATGATTTCATAATTATTATTAATCCCAAGACAAAATCCATTTAACTCATAGCCATAACCATTTATATAATGAGAAATAAGATAAACATGTTCAACAAACTACCGAAGTTAAGAAAATAAAAAGAGAAACGAAAGCAATATAGCCGTAGTCCGAAGATTTCTCTCTAAAACCGTTCAACGATCGCTTCTCTTTCTTCGCAATGTGTTCTTATCCTACGAATTTGGTTGAGCCCTCCCCAAAACACTCTCAAAATATTAGGAACCCTAAGGGGTCTCTAATGGGCTCTCTTTTGTCGAATGGAGAGGAGAGGAGAAGATATAAGAGCCCAAAATATCTAAATAAATGTCTAACAACTGTGCAGAGTGACTACCGCGTTGGTGGGTTTTTAGAAACATTTGGCCTTCTCTGCATATTGATTACCGCGGTGGTGGTCTGGTCGCCACGATGGTGGGCTGCAGTTCTGAATTTTGCCCTTATGCTTGTTTTCCCACTGTTTTTTATCCGATTTGATCGTTTAGGATCCATTTTCATGCATTTTCACCCCCACACACCTTATTTATACAAAAATACATAAAAACATATTAAAACATAATAAACATACTCAAAAACTAACAAGTTCGATTTGGAAATAGATAGGTAAATTACACCTATCACACTCCATGTGATCGTGTTTAATAGTACAAATAATATCAGAATCAGTGCACTACATGTGATTGTGTTTGGCTATGCTGTGAGTCATGTCAAGCTAAAACCAGCTCTAATGCCAATTGGCCTAGTGATCTACCCAAGAGGGGGGTGAGTTGCGTAGTTATAAAAAAATTGATCAAATTTTTATCTTTCCAACATTAAAATAATCAAATAATTGATTTACCCTAAATCAATTATTATCTTTATAATGCAGTAGATAAGTGTTATTAAATCTATTGCACACCCAAATAACAGAAAATGAATAAAGTAAAAATATGGTACACAAGGATATATCCTGGTTCACCAAGTTACTATTGGCTAATCCAATCTTCCGAGCCACACGAAGATTCGCACCCACTAAACTACTTCATTCCTTTAACAATACGAACTAAACCTTTACACAATGATTTTTTTACAGTCTCAGAATCAACCTTTGCAATTCCTTTTTCACAGGCTAAGGAAGAACCTTATCTTTTGTCAGGCTAAAAACTAACATAATTCTTTTACCAGGCTAAGAATCAAACTTCTCAAAATACTCCAATTATCCTTTTCAACGATAAGGATGGAACCGTTACAAATCACTCAAATTTAATTCTACTTAGGAAGAATCAAGCCTAACTTTTTTCAAGGGAAAAGAGTAACCCAACCTTTTTATACAATAGATAAAGATTAAACCTCAATCTATTTACCAGAAGAGATCGAAACCCAAGCTACCCTTAACTAGATATTCCCAATAGTATCTAATCCACACAAACTCACTAATTACAAGAATTAATGCTTTTATTCTCACTCGGAGCTTCTACCATCTCAAATCAATTTAACTCGATTAATGTCCCGAATTTACTAGTGATAAAATTTTATGTGAGAAATTCAAAATCTAATTATAATAGATATGGGTAGCAAAAAAATAAGCATATAACCAGATTATCACAAAAATCATCTTAAAATAATTTGTATGCTCTTTAAAGTTCAAAAACGATGTCACAAAGATCTTATATCCAAGTAAGAAATAATAATATAAAGTCACAATTAAGAACAAAAGCTTGGAACGATCTCACCAGGATAACCAACAAAAGATTAGCTTAGATCAGTGATGCCAAAATATTTAGCGTTATTTCTCAATAACTTTTCTCATAAAATGATCTCACAACGACCTCTCAAGAAAATATAATAATAATAACTCTTTGAAAGCTTAGGAACAATTAGTTCTTGATGGAAGTGATGTATTGATCTCAAAAAACTCAAGTCTATTTAAACTGATTTGAAACATACCCACTAACGGTTAGTTCCCACAAAATATGATAATTAAATGCACATGTGGACCCCATATATCAATACCATTTCATCCTAATCTAATTCACTTAAATATGGCCTTTAAAATATTCAATTTAGTCCCCAAATTAATTCTTAATCTCCAAATAAATAGATAGAAAGTATTAAATGAACTAAATTGAGAAACACCAATATTTATGTGCAATATCTATAGGGATATCCAAATAGGAGTAACATATTAACAATATATTCAAATCCCTAAGATATCTCCAAAAGATCTGCCAAAAAACGGCTAGTAACAGTTAGTTTTGATCAAATCCCAAAAATCCTCGAAATCTGAAACAACCCAGTCGGTTGATGATAGGTGTAATTTACCTATCTATTTTCAAACCGAATTTGTTTGTTTTCAAGTAGTTTTATAGTGTTTTAATATGTTTTTATTCTTTTTGTATAAATCAGGCGTGTAGGGGTAAAAATGGATGAAAATGGATCATAAACGATCAAATCAGATCAAGAGCGAGAGAAGAACGATGGAAAAAGTGCAAAGAGGCTAAATTTCAGAACCTACAGCCCACCGCCATAGCGGTCAAAATACCGAGAAAGGGCCTAAACTTTCTGCAAATCCACCACCGCAGCGATAAGATCTACTACCGCGGCGGTGAAACAATAGAATGTATTTATTCCCACCGTTGCATCCACCGCGGCAGCAGTGACACTGCCGACATGCCCACCGCCGCGACGGTCACTTCACACAAAATTTATACATTTTTTTAGATATTTTGAGCCCTATTTACTTTCTCATCTCCTCTATTTCGTCCATAAGAAACCCCTTAGGGTTTAGAATAGTTTGAGAGTATTTTGGGGAGTGCTTAACCAAATCCAAAGAAGAAGAACATGTTGTGAAGAAGGAAAAGCGATTGTTGAACAGTTTTAGCACCAAATCTTCAGACAATGGCTAAGTCTTTCATCCCTTTCTTTCATTTCTTAACTTCGGTAGTTTGTTGAGCATGTTTAGCTTATTTTTCATTGTATAAATGGTTATGGCCAAGATCTAAATAGATTTTGTCTAGGGATTAATAATATTTATGAAAATGTTGTTTGTTTGAGTTGTGTTTCTTTAATGGTTGTTCTTTATTATTTGATTGTGTTTACCATTATTCTTCAATTATTTGTTTATTTAGATATATAGAGAATACGAGATTTGACACTTGGGAGAGGTAACCCCGAATTTGGACTAGGGTAAACACAACACGACGATCTAAAAACCCAGGAGGGAGTTAGAAAGTGTGCAATCCATGACGTTGGGGCAAGACTCATGTGACCTAGTGTTGTTAAGATGTTGAGGGGGAATTCTTCGTTGACCCAAAGTCACATATTCACTCATCTTATACACGGGAGAGGTGGTGAATGAGTTTACAATACAGAGATTGTCAGATAGTTCGAACACCATTATTGTAAACTAAACGAGATCAAACATATTGATCCTAAGATTTGGATGGACAATTAAACATTGATGTTTTTGGTGGAACTAACGGTTTGATTAACTATTTCAATTTATTAGTTCCAAATGATGAAGATGTGATGATAAAGATGATAAACAATTAAGAAGTTGAAGAATTTGAAGAACTTAGAGAAAATAACTCAGGTTAAATTTCAACTCTTAATATCCCAATTAGGATCACACACGATACAAAATGATTTTTAAATGATTTTTATAAATATGTGTATTTTTTAATAGGATCCTAATTAGCTAAACTATTTGCTCCTATGTGTAATTGAAAAATAAATATTTATAATTGATTAAAATTGAATTTAAGTATTTAGTGGAGCTAATCAATAAAGTAAATTGGTTAAATGGGCGAAAACGTCAATGAGAATGAATTGAAAATGAGTTTAGAAGAGCGTTCCAGCATCCATAAGTTGACAGGTAAGTTGACCAAAACAAAGAAGAAAACCTCTCTGTATCTCTCGGTCGACAGGTAGGTCTACCTGTGCTTAAATATGAACTCTATGTATCTATAAGTCGATAGAGCGGTCGACTTGTAAAGAGAAATAGAACTCTCTGAATCTCTAAGTCGATAGATAGGTCAACCGATGGGCACAGAATCTTCGGCTTGGCTACATCTTGAATCGAGCGGTCGACTGTTGATCTTGGTCGGTCAACTTATAGGTCTATTTCAGGATATTATGCAATTCTAGATTTCTTCTGAAAGTAGTTGTTACTAGCCATTTTTTGGTTAGGATTCATGAGAGATTTTAGGGATGTAATATTATTTGAGATATGCAACACATATTATAATATCCCTATAGATTTGGTTCATTAAGTTTGAATATTTCTCAATTTAGTACATAAAATTGTTTCTATTCTATTTAATTGTGATTGAGAAATATTTGGGGTGGGGAGCTTAATTAAAAAGTTTAAAAGTTATAATTAAGTTATTTGAACCTGAATGAAGTTTTAATGATATAAAGGGTTTATAAGATTAATTAAGTGTCATAACAAATGGGTACTAGACGTTAGAGAGTTGATTTCAATCTCATTTATATAGACCAGTGTTTTTCATATCTTTAAGATAGATCAAGAGATATTACTGAGTTTTTCTAAGAGAAATCATATTGAGATTTATGAGAGATTTTCTAAGAGTCATTCTTGAAAATCATTTGTTGAGAATCATTGCTACTACCGAATTTGAAGTAATATCACTCTAATTATTTTTTCAGTGGATTTCGGGTGAGATCTTTCCAAATTACTTTTTATTTAGTATTGCTTGATTAATTTTTGGAATTTGATCTTTAGAAATTATTTTTTGATTTTTTATTGAAAAATATTTTTTAAAAAATTTCTCAAATCAATTTGATTACATGCTAAATTACGTGCTACCCATTTTTGTTTAAAATTAGATTTTGAATATCCCACTTTTCTATCACTAGTTTTGGGATATTAATTGAATTTCAATTTATTTGGGGTGGTAGAAGCTCCAAGTGAGAAAAATAACTTGTCAATTTTCAATTGGTAAGTTGAGTGACAGATTAAATACTGTTGGGAGTATTTAATCTAAGGGTAGCTGGTTTCAGTCTCTTCGTGTAAAGAGATGGAGGTAGTAATTCTTCCTGAATTCAATTGTTTTGTGAGAATTTTGTAACGGTTCAATCCTTACCAGTTAAAAGGATATTTAGAGTGTTTGTGAGGTTTTGATTCTTTAGCCTTTGTGCTAAAAAGAATTAGGTTATTCTTGAGCCTGTAAAAAGTAAAGGTTATTCCTAAGCTTGTGAAAAGGAATTTGTAAAGGTTGATTCTGAGCCTGTAAAAGAATCTTTGTGGGGGTTTGGTTCCTATCTTTAAACAAATCTTGAGTTTAGTGGGTGCTGGGTGCGACTCTCCGTGGGGCTCGGAGGACTGGATTAGCCAAAAGTAGCTTGGTGAACCAGTATAAATTTCTGGTATATTGCTATCTTTACATTATTTATTTTTGTTGTTTGGTGTGCATCTAGTTGATTTTATATTTCCGATGTGATATAAAGATAATAATTAATTATTTGAGTTATTAAGGTATTTTTTTCGCTGATATTTTTTAATTACCCAATTCACCCCATCTCTTAGGTATTCACTGGGCCAACAATTGGCATCAGACCTGGTTTTAGCTCTGACATTGTTTTGATCATGAGACTGATATAATTTGCAATGATAAGAATGCAGATAAGACTATTGAGATGCTTATTGCACTTACGTATGTTTTTGGAAAAGAGAATTTTAAACTAGAGCAAAAAATTGCAATTCTTGAAAATAAGAAGTTTAGTACTGTCAAATCTCTCAAGAAAAAGAATTTGGACAAATATTTTGAAATTGTTGAGTTTATAAATGTTTTATTTGAAATTAGTAAGTTGTGTGAGAAAATTGAGTCTCTTGAGGATGAGACTGAGGTTTTGAAAAATGACTTTTATGATCTTCAACTGAATGAATTTAAAATAAAAAATCTTAAAACCTTGAATGAGGCCTTGAGTATTGAATTGGATAATACAAGGTGTGAGCTAGATAGAGCTTGTGTGAAAATCCATTTTTTTGAAAGTGAGTGTCAAATTCTTAAGAATGATCTTGAATTTATGCCTAAAAATAATTTTGGTCTACAGGTAACGTTAGAACTAATGAACGGTTACTTGAGAAGACTCAAAAGGAGCTTAAATAAGCAATGGATAAAATTCAAGAATGTTGAGAGTAGTAAATCTATTGAAAAACCAATAGTTACTAAAACTTCTCAAAATCACAGACAATATTATGCTCCCGTAAGAAACACTGACTATTCGAAGAGGCGTGCTAACAGTATTAAGTGCTTTTATTGTGGTAAATTTTAGTCATTATGAAAACTCTAATTATTTATTACATGGTTACTTTGTTGGATCCAGAAACAACTGGATCCCAAAAAGAGAAAATTTTGTTGTAGGTACTAATCAGAAATTTAGATAAAGGTACACACACCACTTGCTCCCAAAGATGATCCAGGTATGTCAATTTTTTTTAAGTTTAAGTTTATTAATTTTGTTAGGGAGACTAAGCCTGTTCATTTTGAAATTTAGATGTTTGTGATACATGTGTGTGTGTGTGTGTTTAAATGTGTGAGTAATTAAATTTTTATAAAATATATTTGGATCAAAATAAGTGATAAAAATTGAGTTAATTTGATCAAATTAGGGTTTAAATACACAAAAATCAAACAGCTCAGAATGAGCAGTCGACTCATGAGTCGACTGACAGTAGCAGGTTGGAATATAAAGAGACGTGCCGCATTCATCTATCGACCACCTTTAAGATGGCAGTCGATTGACCATTACGGGATATAAATACCCTCACTTGATTATTTCATTTCATCCGAAACTAAAACCCTTTTTCTCTAAAACCCTTCATCTCTCAACTTCGTTCAAGCATAAACTTCACTAAATCAGTTCATTTCAGCTTGAATTAGAAGATTTTTGGGTTGAATCTAAAGGTCTACGGCTTGGATCTAAGATTTGGTGGCTCATTACTCGCGAAAAAAAGTTGGTTTTCTCTAATTTCTAGGGTTTCGGTTGGTTCTCAGTTTAGACTTAATCTCTTGAGTTATTTTGGTTGATTTATTTTTGTGAAAAATGCCTAGAATCAAGAATCATGCTCAAAGGGCTATGTTGAACAATGTATTTTTTCGAAAGGAAGATGATGAGAAAAAATATAATAAGGGGTTTGTCAACCGAAAGGTTTTAGATTGCAAACCTATAGATTTTGTTAGTTCAAAAGAGAAAAATATTGATATTGAAGAATATTTTAGGAAATTGGGGTAGGTTGATTTTGTCACCCAAAAGAATGAGTGGATACCAGTGTGGGTGAGAATGTTCTATAACAATCTCACTTACAATAATATTCAAAATTCATCATATGCTAAAGGAAAAGAAATCTGGTTTGATAGGGGGTTATTATGTGATATTTTTGAAATACCTAGAGGAGATGTTGTTCTGTACAATACCTCTCACTAACTTTCGAAAAATTTCAATAGAATGGCAATTACTGAGAAATTTGATTTAGAGGGAGACAAAGCAGGATCATTATCTCTTGAGCATCGATTCCTTCATTTGGTGCTAACCTATATGGTTGTGCGTAGAGGGGGAAGTCATGCTAATGTAAATGACTTTGATCCTTATTTGATGAATGAGATTGTTGAAAGGAGAAAATTGGATCTAGCTCATATCATGATGGACCACAAGAAGTATCATGTTCAGAAACCCTTTGGAATATTACCTTATGCTAATGTACTCTAAAGGTTGTTTGATCACTTTGGAGTTGAAACTAATCATGATGAGCAAAAATTCATGATAATCATACCTGGATGGATCAATGTGGGTAATGCTTCGTTAATGGGATATGAGTACAGAGGAAATATATGGGTAAAGAAAAGGAATCAGAAAATGCAAAGAATGCAAATTGTAGGCGATGAAGAAGATAATGAAAAAGAAATGAGTATAGATTAGAAGATGGATTTTATTTATGATCAAATTGATGATCTAAGGATACATACGAATCTAATGGATGATCGGATGACTGGGTTAGAAAATAAAATGGTCCAAATTAATATGAACAGGGAAGCTGGATTTGGGAAAATAACAAGGAATCTGCAACAAATGTTTCAGTTTATGCAGTCATCTCATCATGGATACCAACAGCAATATAATGCTCAGCTACACTTTACAAGACATCCTATGTTTGGAGCATAGCAGTCCTTTGGAGGACCAACCACAGCAGGGCTATCTGGAGCAGGACCGTCAACGCCGTTTCATCAGCAAATGACTTTAGGGCCTATTGTTCAGCCAGGAGTTCCGTATCCTCAGCAGCCAGCCACTAGTCCGATGGGACTTTATTATCACTTTTCTGGACAAAGCCCTCATTAGACTTTAACTTTTATTCTCTTTTTAAATTTGTTATTGAGACAAGTTCCACATTTACTATTTCGGTCTGTAATAGCTAATGGTGATCATTGATTTCTAGTATATGAATTTTGATAGATTAACTAGACTTGATCTACTTAGTTAAATTTTTTATCCCTAATGATGATCCACATGGTATTTGTTGAAAATGATCTTAATGCATAAAGTTGATTTTATGAATTTATTCAATGAGTTTTTCAAAAATTATATATATATATATATATATATATCGATATTCTGATTTAATTACTTTAGGTTTATTCTTTCAAAATAAATTATATGTTTGCCTAAAGTAGAGTTCATGTGTTCCCCCCTCCCTAAATTTTTTTTGAGACGACAAAGGGGGAGAATTAGTTAATATTTTATTAAATATCTTAAGAGGGAGTTTATTTTTTATATTTGTGCTTTGTTGATATTTTTTTTTTTTGAATATCTGCATTCTTATGCTTAAATGAGTTATAAAACCCGTCTCGGATTCAAGGAGAGTGTGGTTACATTATTGTTTTGAAGAAAATATCAAAGTTAATTGTCATCATCAAAAATGGAAAAATTGTTGATTGTAAGATTTTGATGGATAATTAAAGGTTGATATTTTTTGTGGAACTAGCAGTTTGATTAAGTGTTTCAGTTTATTAGTTCCAAATGATGAAGATATGATGATAAAAATGATGAAGAATTAAGAGGTTGAAGAATTTGAAGAATTTAGGAAAAATAACTCAGGTTAAATTTCAATTCTTAATATCTCAATTAGGATCATACACGGCACAAAAGATTTTTAAATGATTTTCATAAATATGTGTGTTTTTTAATAGGATCCTAATTAGCAAAATTCTTTTCTCCTATGTGTAATTAAAAAAGAAATATTTATAATTGATTAAAATTAAATTTAAGTATTTAGTAGAGCTAATCAAGAAAATAAATTGGTTAAAGGGACAAAAATGTCAATGAGAATGAATTAAAAACGAGTTTAGAAGAGTGTTCTAGCATCCATATGTAGATAGGTAAATCGACCGGAATAAAGAAGAAAAAGTCTTTATATCTCTCGGTCGATAGTTAGGTCGACCTGTGAGAAATGAAACTCTCTGAATCTCTAAGTCGACAGATAGGTCGACCGATAGGCATAGAATCTTTGGCTTGGCTACATCCTGAATCGAGCGGTCGACTGCTGATCTTGGTCAGTCAAGTTATAGGTCTGTTTCTGGATATTATGGAATTCCAGATTTATTCTGAAAGTAGCCGTTACTAGCCGTTTTTTTGTTAGAATTTATGAGAGATTTTAGGGATGTAATATTATTTGTGATATGCAACACATATTATAATATCCCTATAGATTTGGTTCATTAAGTTTGAATATTTCTCAATTTGGTACATAAAATTGTTTGTATTCTATTTAATTATGATTGAGAAATATTTGGGGTCTTAATTGAAAAGTTTAAAAGCTATAATTAAGTGATTTGAACCTGAATGAAGTCTTAATTATATAAGGGGTCTATAAGAGTAATTAAGTGTCATAACAAATGGAAACTAGCTGTTAGAGAGTTGATTTTAATCCCATTTATATAGACCTGCATTTTTCATATCCTTAAGAGAGATCAAGAGATATTACTGAGTTTTTCTAAGAGAAATCATATTGAGATTTGTGAGAGCTTTTCTAAGAGTCATTCTTGAGAATCATTTGTTGAGAATCATTACTGCTACCGAATCTGAAGTAATATCGCTCTAATCATATTTTAGGTGGATTGCGGGTAAGATCTTTCCAAATTACTTTCTATTTAGTATCGCTTGATTAATTTTTGAAATTTGATCTTTAGAAATTGTTTTCTGATTTTTTATTAAAAAGTATTTTTTAAATAATTTTTTGAATCAATCTGATTACGTGCTAAATTACGTGCTACCTATTTTTGTTTAAAATCATATTTTGAATATCCCACTTTTTTATCACTAGTTTTGGGATATTAATTGAGTTTTAATTTATCTAGGGTGGTAGAAGCTCTAAGTGAGAAAAATCACTTGTCAATTTTTAATTGTTAGTTGAATAGCGGATTAAATATTGTTGGGAATATTTAATCTAAGGGTAGTTGATTTCAGTCTCTTCCTGTAAAGATATTGAAGTAGTAATTCTTCCTGAATTGAATTGTTTTGTGAGAATTTTGTAACAGTTCAATCCTTACCGGGTAATAGGATATTTGGAGTGTTTGTGAGGTTTTGATTCTTTAGCCTTTGTGTTAAAAAGAATTAGGTTATTCTTGAGCCTGTAAAAAAATAGAGATTATTCCTAAGCCTCTGAAAAGGAATTTGTAAAGGTTGATTCTGAGCCTGTAAAAGAATCTTTGTGAGGGTTTGGTTCCTACCTTTAAACGAATCTTGAGTTTAGTAGGTGCAACTCTCTGTGGAGCTCGGAGGATTGGATTAGCCCAGAGTTGCTTGGTGAACCAATATAAATTTCTTGTGTGCTACTATCTTTACATTATTTTATTTTATTTTGGTTTGCACCTAGTTGATTTTATATTTCATCTGTGATATAAAGATAATAATTAATTTAGAATTAAAATTAATTATTTGAGTTATTAAAGTATTTTTTTCTCTGATATTTTTTAATTACCAAATTCACCCCCCCCCTCTTGAGTATTTCACTGGGCCAACAAAACACATTTAAGTAAATGAATTTAATCCCTAGATAATCCACTCCCCTAAACATCTCATATTAGTAGTATAGTATAATTAGATAAATTAGTATTTTAGTTTAGTATTTTTTAATTATAAACTCATTTTTTATCACCTAAATAAAGTTAGGTTATGATAATTATGGTACTCAATAATAATATCAACCAATCCTTGTAGACACGATAACCCTAACTCTCCTAATCTATACTAAAACTTGACCCGTACACTTGCGATGAAAGTGGCGACGTAATATTCCACTACTAGTTGACCGACCCCTGCCCATCGGTCGACTGACATCTGCCCATCGATCGACCGATGGATACAGGATGTATCCCAGCCTTTTCTCAAACAATGGTTGTTTGACCGATCCTAGAGGGTAGGTTGATTGATCGATATAGAATGCCATCTCAGACTTATTTTCGGCCCTGGTCGATTGACCGATCGATAAAGGGAGTTTAGCTTTCGACCATCAATTAACCGATATCTTATGGTCAGTTGACTGATCGATTCAAATACTCTCCATTTCCCATCCCTTGCCCTTCGGTTGACTGAATCCTATGGTCGGTTGACCGATCGTTGCTGGAACAATATCCCTCTCACTATATTTCAACTCCAAACTTCAATATTTTCAACCCTTTAATCGATTTCTTCTCTCGGTTAACTAAATTGACACTAATAATCAATTTTAAACACTAATCTTGCTTATGTTAATTTTTCTTTTTTAATTTCACATTAAAGCAAATATTTGAACAATTATTAGGACCTTAATTTAAACACACATAAATATAAATGATTTTTGTATCGTGTGTGATTCTAATCGGGATACATTAAGAGTAAAAAGGATTTGAGTTGTTTTCACCTAGATTCTTCAGAATCTTCAATCTTTTAATGTCCGTCTCTGTATCCTTCCTAATTACTTCATGATGTTATCTTGATTGAAACTCTTTAAACTGAAACACTCAATAAAAACATTAGTTCCACCAAAAATATCAACACTTAATTATCCATCAAATCCCAGGATCAACATAAATAATTATGGGAAATTTTTATACAAAAATATTTTATGTTTCATTACGAGTCCAACAATATAAATTTCATAAAATTTGGACTTGTGTTTAATTTTATATGATTTTTCAAAGCTTGGAAAATGTACAATTTCGCATGTTGGCCCAGTGAGCTACCCAAAAGGAGGTGAATTGGGTAGATATAAATATTTAAACAAATTTATTATCTTTAAACACTTAATAACTCAAATAATCAATTTATTCTAAATCAATTATTATCTTTATAACATAGCGGATAAGTGTTCAAATCTAGGTGCACACCCAAACAACAAGAAATAAAGTAAAGAAAATCAACAAAGCTGAACACAATGATATATCCTGGTTTACCAATCTAATCTTGGATAATCCAGTCCTCCGAGCCCCATGGAGATTCGCACCCACTAAACCACTAGATTCCTTTAATTGGTAGGAACCAAACCTTTACAGAATTATTCTTTTACAGGCTCAGAATCAACATTTACAATTTCCTTTTCACTGGCTAAGGAAGAACCTTTATCTTTTTTATCAGGATAAATATTAACCTAATTCATTTATACCTTAAGTTAAGAATCAAACCTCACCCAAAAACACTCCAAGTATCATTTCCACATGAAAGATGGAACTGTTACAATTCACTCAATTTTAATTATAATCAGGAAGAATCAAGTCTATCTCTTTTCACAGGAAAATAGTAAGCTAACGTTTTTATACAATAGGTAAAGATTAAACCTCAACCTCTTTACCAGAAGAGATCAAAATGTAAGCTACCCCTGACTAGATACTCCCAACAGTATCTAATCCGCACAAACTCATCAATTACAAAAATCGATAAATTTATTCCCACTCAGAGCTTCTACTACCTCAAATCAATTAAACTCAATTAATGTCCCAAATTTACTAGTGATAGAATTTATGTGAGGAATTCAAAATCTGATTATAAAATAAGTGGGTAGCACAAAATTTAGTATGTAATCAAATTATAACAAAAATTATTTTAAATAAATTTTTATGCCTTTAAAATTCAAAAAAATAATTTCACAAAGATATTTCAACCAAGAAAGTAATAATAATATAACTTCACAAATAAGAATAAAAGCTCAGAAAGATCTCACCAGGATATCACCGAAAGAATGAAAATTGAATCGCTAGACAGCTCAGATTGGTGACGCCAAAACAATTAGCACTTTAACATAAGAACTTCTTAAATAATTAAACTCACAATTGATCTCTTGATATAATCTCCGAATAATTATTCTTACAAAGCTCATGAACTGAAAGTTCTTGATATATGTGATGTACTGATCTCTAAAAAATGCAGGTCTATTTAAACTGATTTGGAACAAGCCCTCTAACGGCTAGTTCACATAAGATATGATAATTAAATGCACATATAGACACCATATATCAATACCATTTAATCCTGGTCTAATTCAGTTGAATATGGATTTTAAAATATTTAATTTAGTCCCGAGAATAATTCTCAATTTCAAATCAAATAGATAGGAAGTATTAAATGAACTAAATTGAGAAATACATTAATTTCATGTACCATATCTATAGGGATATCTAAATAAGAGTATCATATATTCAATACATTTAAATCCCTAAGATATTTCCAAACATTCAACTAAAAAATTGCTAGTCACGGCTAGTTTTGTTCAAATCCCGAAATTCTTCGAAATCTGAAACAGCACAGTCGGTTAACCGGCCTCTGCCCATCAGTCGACTGATCGATACAGGATGCTAGCCAAGCTTTTCTAAAATACTGGTCAGTTAACCAATCCCTTATGTGTCGGTTGACCGATCGATACAGGATGCAATCTCAGGTCAAATTTCAGCCCTAGTCGGTTAATCAATTATCGATGGTCAGTTAACTAATCAATACAGGGAGTTCATCTTTTGACCATCGGCTGACCGATCGATTCAGAGACTCTTTATTCCCCAGCTAATGCCCATCGGTTGACTGAACCTCCATGGTCGGTTGACCAATACTTGTTGGAACAATTTCTCATCGATCTATTTCAACTCCAATCTTCAACGTTTTCGACCCTTTAACCAATTTATTTTCTTGGTTAACTAAATTAACACTATTAATCAATTTTAAACACTAATCTTCCTTAGGTCATTTTTTCTTTTTCAATTTTACATCGGAGCAAATAATTTAGCGATTATTAGGACCTTAATATAAACACTCATAAATACAAATCATTTAATTTGTGTCGCGTGTGATCCTAATCAGGATACATTAAGAGTAAAATAGATTAGAGTCATTTCACCTAGATTCTTCAAAATCTTCAATCTCTTAATGTCTGTCTCTGCATTCTTCATAATTAATTCATGATATTATCTTGATTGGAACTCTTTAAACTGAAACACTCAATAAAAATATTAGTTCCATCAAACAAATCAACACTTAATTGTCCATCAATATCCTGGTATCAACATCGTACATTGTTCATTGCTAACTTACTAGTTCTGGTTGAGTAAAGACAACGACGTAAAATGATATTATTTTGTTTATTAAATGACAAGGTGAGTCAGTCTTATAATTTATTGACACATTTCTGGCAATCAAGGGTGTTGGTTTTTGACACCTCCTTGTGATGTGGTAGTTGAAATGGTGTCGCGAATCAAGGGTTTGAATCCTTCCATGTTTATTTTTCTTAAAAATTAATACTTTAAATGGAAAAAAAAAAAAAAAAAACTATAATGTAGGAGAGTGAGGAGATTTGAACCTATACACTTTGGAAACAAAACAAAATCTAAGAATCACTAGGAGATTGGAACATTGCATTCACAAGGTGTAGATACCGCATTTTGTCCTGCTCATTTAGTTTTCAAAACTATTGGGCTAAAGTGCAATTTCAGATAAACTTTAAATTGAGTTTGAAAGGGAAATGAATTTATGCCTTAGATTACATTTGATACTACAAAAATGATTATTTGTGTTTAAAATAATTAATTGTTTAAATTTAGAAACTACCCAATTCATCCCCCACCCTCTTGGGTAGCTCTTTGGGCCAACGCTATGCACAACTCGTGAGGTGATAGATGTTTTGTCATAATCCTCACATGTTCTTAACATGTTCTTAGATGTTTTTGGTCGTCATATGTTCTTAACATGTTCTCAGATGTTCTTGAAGATATTGATGTTCTTGAATGATTTTTTACATGGTTTAACAATTTTGACATGATTTCAATGTTTTTTTACTTGATTACATGCTACGTATACGAAATATAAGTATAAGAAACTATATAAACACACTATGTACAAGAAATATAATGTATTGAAGACAAGATCGAAGGATGTTTAGGAAGACATACCTAATTTAAGGGAGTGGTCGTTCCCTAAGCAATTACCTTCTTCTCCATCTTGTGATCTTCTTGGTTGTTTCTTGATCGTTTGTCATCGACCTCTTGAGATATTCCTCCAAGATCCTCAAGAACTACTTTGGGATGGTATTTTAGTAGAATTTCGAGGTGTTCATTGAATAGAAATCTTGAAAACCCAAGGAACCCGAGATTAGAATTCGAGCCTAGAGAGAGAAGTTGTGGGTTCAAGGTCTTGGAATTGTGAAAAATGAGCCCATTATTTATAGGCTGAGAGGTCTGCATATTAGTCAATGGGAAGGCCATCCCTGGATTCTCCTTAGGGTTTATTTGTCTTAGGGTTCATCCCTTTATGTCTTGATGTTGAATAGTTTTGGACGAATCTTGAAGATTTAGTAAGATCTTTAAAATTTTGATAATGATTACCAAATCATTAAATATATAAGGATAATAAATGGAAATCATTGCTCACAATTGGAAATCATTAGTCATCATTAGCATTCATGAGATATGAATGGTTGCACATGGATTATTTAATGCATGATGTAACTCTTTGTGGTTTGGTTTGGTGGCTAAGTACCAGTTACTTGTACTATTTTGGTTTGGTTGCCATTAATGTTTTCAAGGTGAATTGAATCTAGTCTTCAAGTGTCATATGGAAAGTAATGCTTAATAATAACACTTGATATGATGGGCATTGAATGCCTTCCAATGGGATTGATTTGGTTCAGTTTGCCTTGTAACAGGTAGTCACACATTTCAATTATTTCGGTTTCTTAAGATATTTCAAAATATCTAGGTGGATTGAATGTGACCTTGACATGTCATCCCAAGTATTTAATACTTGATGGGATGGGAATTTAATGGTCTCATTAAATGTATGCGAGGTGGCAAACCGGATCGGTTAGATTTGATAACCATTAGTTACTTCTTAAGTAACTTGGCTCATTTCCTTAGATATTTTGTAATAAATATCTAGGAAATGTCTTGGGAATTTAATGGTGGGTCATTAAATGCTTGGTAGGTCCCTTTGTTTAATGGATTTTGATTGCAAGTCATGATGACTTCAGTTTAGTTGATTTCAAACCGAGTCCTAATTTTTAGTTACTTTGGGTAACTTAGACTTGTCATGGAAATTTCTTATCTTGATTAAGGTATTTGGATTTGATTTAATAGATATTAGTACCTTAAACAAATATTTAAAGAAATGTTTTCGGTGTCAAACAGACGAATCGGTGATAGTAAATGTTTCAGGGTTAAAGTAGGTAATAGAGGTAAATTGGTAAAATGTCTTATAGTTGAAGAGTAGTAACTAATTTTTATTCATATTAAAGGTGATTTCATAAAATTCATCCTCTTAGTCCTCTTTTAACTTTAGGAATTTTGAGGTTAACCTGAAACTTCAAATTAACTGAATTCTATCAAATTTAACAGTTTTATGTTCTTTTTGTAGTTTTTCTGTATTATCCAGTGCGATCTAAGGTAGAAATTGATTCCCTTTAAACCTCGGTTTAAAATTTATCTGAACTTCTATTTTTAATTCAACATTAACTGGGCAGAGCAAAATACAGTCTCTACAAGGCCTAACACACCATCTCGAGGGTCTTTACTGGAGAAACACCATTCGCCATGCCATTCGGATCAGAGGCAATAACTCCTATCGAGCTAGGCCTACCAACCTACAGAGTAGCCCACTATGATCCTGACAAGAACTAGTGTGAGTTAGCACTAAGCTTGGATCTGCTGGAGGAAAAGCGATAACATGCCCATATCTGACAAACCGCATATAAGATACGAATGGATCGATGCCAAGATAAGTACATCAAAGTGCGCTCCTTTAAAGAATGTGACCTTATGCTACGGAAAGTTACCATTGCCACATAAAACCAAGCGGAATGGAAGTTGGGCCCAAACTGGGAAGGATCCTACCGTGTCCCCAAAGTCATCAGCCCGAGCACCTACAAGCTTGAAACGCTGGAAGGAAGATTGTTTAAAAATCCATGGAATGTAGAACACTTAAAAGCAACATTTTCAGTAGCCCATGCTCTTAATGTTTTTCTCAATAAAAATCTATACCTTACTCGAAATATTTGTAAGTGTTTATACATGTTGAGATAAAACAACAAATATGCCTAATAAGACTACTATGGCCCTCAATTGCCCAACTTGGAAAATAGGCGACTATGACCCTCAATAGCTTGATTTGGACTCCAAGTGGCTACGACCCTCAATACTTTGGCTGGGATCCAATGTCTCACCCTACTGGTAAAAAAGGGGTCAACTCCAGTTAATGGCACCACCTGCCAGATAAGGCGACTACAACCCTAAATATCCCGATTCAGTCTCCAGGCGACTACGGCTAATGAAGAGGTTATTTACCAACAAATCAAGTACTTTTGAGTTCAAATATTTGTGATTTTTCAAGAATTTTTGTTAGTTTACTGTGTTTCGGTGTTGTTTTCTAGGAATATAAATAAATGGGAGAAAAACTGCACAAATAAATACAGGTGTGAAAACTTCAAATCCGATTTTGATCATGATGAAATTTGATCATGGACAAACTTAAAACATGAAAGTTGTAGATGTATTTCTTATATTTCCATAGAATCTTTAATCACCTCAATCGGAGTTTGAACGAGAAAGTTATGGCTAGATTTTAGAAGTTGTGCGCTACAGCACGAAAGTTCAGTCCCAACAGGTCAAAAACTTTGCACTGCACCGGAAAAAATGCCCTGCTATAGCCCCCAAAATACGAACAAGACCTATTTTGAGCCCTTTTTATACCATCTTATACCTCAAACCCTAGGGGTGGAAAATATAGGAAAGAAAACACCATTGGTGTGGCGATTTTGGGAGAGAAAACACCCCATGGTGTGGCAATTTGAGGCCAAATTAGAGGGGAAAATACCATTGGAGGCACAAAACTGCTAGAGAGGGAGCTTGGAGTTAAAGTATATTGAAGATTTGAAGCTCATCTCCACAAAGTCTCTTACTTTCTCTCACCCTAATCTTTCTTGAATTTATATTTGTTATTTTGTATTTATGGATTTCTTAAAAGGATTAGCCATGGATTCTACTATGTTTTGTTAAACTTCATATCTAAGGCTTAATGTAGTCTCGTTGAACCATGTTTTGAATATTTTGTTAATTATTGGTTTTAATTCCAATTTATGTCTCTCTATCTTTAATGCTTTTAATTCATGTGGCCAATGAGTTGGATTATTTTAGGTTGTGAATTTTATGATCAAGAGAGATTGAGTTCGTGTTTAGAATTTAGAATGCATAATTTAGGTTGTTGTGAGTCCGCGAGAAAAATCAACACCTAGACAATCGAGTTGGGAATTTAGGATCTTGTGAGACCGAGAGGTGATCAAGTTCTAGATTTATCAACTCGGATTTCTATTCAATTGTATTTGCCTTATTAATGCTTCCAATTTATGCTCCTATATGATATCTTGGTTGATTTGAGAACTTGGGATTTGACACTCGGGAGAGGTAATTTCAGGTTCAAACTTAGGTTAAACACGACTTAAGTTTTAATTAATCGGGAGATTATTAAAGCTTGGGTAATTTATAAAGTCAAGGCATAATGAATGTTCTCACTTAAATACTAGATAGGGATATCTATTTTGAAGTGTTTGAATCTTCTCTCACTTAACACTCAAGAGAGGTAGTGAGGGACCACGAGTGACCTTGATTATTGAATGAATGGAATTGACTAATAATTACTTAATAGGATGACATGAAAATAACAAGGTGAAATCAAGCCCTTAGAACAAATTGTGCATGGGAAATCCTTATTTTATTTTGCTTTTGATTTTATAATTGTTTTAGTTTTATTTTTATAAATCTAAAATTTGGTCGCCTAGATAAAATTGGGTTACGATAATCGCAGTACTGAATGACGATTTAAACCAATCTCTGTGGATACGATACTTTACTCACTCTATACTATTAAAACTTGACTCGCACACTTGCGGTATAGCAAAATAAATTGCTACCAAGTTTTAGGCATTTATTTTCATTTCTAATTTTTGTTTTTGAGTCTTGTTTGTTTTTGTAAGGTAATTGAATATGTTTGATCAAAAAGTCCTCTTACTATTTTCTCAACTAGATTCTAAGTTGTTCTATTGTACTTGGAAAATATACAAGGAGATACTTTTTATGATCCCTAATCATGGTTTCTCGAAGGAGTGTCAACTACTAAACTTCCTTGACAGGTTACAAGCCATAACAAGAACATGGGTGGATGGATGAAGTGGTACCACCTCTTTTTATGACCTATTTGCAAACAAAGCCTACTTGTTATTGGAAGACATGGCCGATTTTAACTATCAGAGTTGGAATTATTCGACATCTAACCAAACTTAGGGGATAGTTCCAACATTTCAGCGCTATGGTTTGACAACCCACACCAACATATGGAGGCTTCTACTACCCTTGAATACCTTGTAGACCTACTTGCCCAGGTTTTGGAGGAGACAAGGCAATTTTTGGAGGAGACAAGGCTCCTTATGGAAAAATGTGAAAGGATGGAGACCGTTCATGATTTACAAGTTGAATCTCCTTTTGACTCCATTGAAGCCATGACAATGGTAGTGGCAATAAGAGACACACAAGCTACATCCATATGTGAAAGTCACCATGAAAAATCAAATACAAGTGGGAGGACATTGGAGGTGTCTTATGAAGATGATTCAAAAGAGAACGAGACTCAAGAATTGTTCATTGATGGCAAATCACAAGATAATTTTGAGTCCTCAACTCTAGGAATCCAATTGGCGTTGCCACTACCAATTATTGAAAGCCAGTATGAAAAATCACACACGAGTAGAAGGAACTTGGGTTTGTTTGATGATGATGATTCTAATGAGGAGGAGACCCAAGAGTTGATCGACAATGAAGAATCACACGACAACACTTGTGATTATCCACCTTTTGAGATCTATGTTCTGATACCAATACCGATCAAAGATGAATACATCTATGAGGATTTAATGTGGCTCACTTGTCATTCTCAACCTTTAGCATCGTTCATTCAAGCCCACCAAGCACATAAGCTAGAGTTAAGTCATGTTGAGCATACATATAAATCATTTTTTCATCTTTCCAAGCTTGAGAGCATTCAAAACCAAGACCCATTTATTTTATTGTATGACACATACTATGGGAGAAACCCACTCTTTGATGAGCCCTTCTCCGTTGTCAAGCCGATGATGTTAAACCAAGTGCTTCTTGGGAGGCAACCCAAGTTTTTAAATAATTGAGCCTAAGGATACAAGCTATGGAAGAAAACACCACAACGGTACGTGTTCTCATTCCCTTATACTTAATTTGTATATATGTCTGATTTTAAGTTTGGGGGTGAGACACATGTTGGCTTATGTTTGTTGGGTTTAGGAAATGCTTGTGTCTATGACTTTTCTTCATATAACTTGTATTCTTTTTTCCATATTTTTAGTTTTTTTTTTATAAGCTTGTTTGAATAAATTGTGAGTTTTGTTGAGATGATGAGTATAGACACTTGATGTTCTCTTAGGTCTTTTGAAATGCATTGCATTGAGATTTCTGTGTGCTTGACTCGTTTTGATTGAAATTTACTCTTGACTCTTTACAATTGAGCACCATGAATCATGATCACTTGGTCTTTTGAGTACTTGGAGAACATTTATGTGCTTTAGGTAGGCTTTGACATCTCATGAACACTAGAGTCCATTTGAGTGAAACTTGAGGCAAAATTCTAGCTTATGTATTGTTGGAGAGATGATTTATTCATTTCTTTGGATTGTTTGGGCCTTTGAAGCTAATCCATGAAAAATATTTACCCTTTGTTACCCTGGTTGAGCCTTATTGCCTAATTCTTTCATTAGCCTAATATGTACATCCAACCCACTAAATGCATTCCCACTTCCTAAATCCATCACTAATTGGCATTTTTTCATGGATCATTGATTGTAAGGACTAGCATGGAGTGTGTTTGGAAAATCATCAGTGGATTGGGTTTTATTTGAAAAAAAATAAATCAATTGGGTGATGAGTTGAGTCACTTCCTTATATTTTCCTACAACATTGAGGACAATGTTGATTTTGAGTTTGGGGGTATGGTTCTTACATATTTAAAAAAAAAATGTGTGTGTTGGTTTGTTTTGAGAATAATACCTTGTGAGATCGATTGAAAGAAGATATTTGATGAAAAGGGGAGTTGGTGAAAAAAAAATCTTGGAGATCTTGCAAAATCCATTGTCGTGATACATGCCTACAGTGATTTGAGCCTAAAAATGATATTTTCATCCATCCTTTACCCTAACCATACATTAGAACCCCACAAAGTCCTTTTGATCTCTAATGGCATATGAACCTACACACAATTTGTGGAAAGTGACACGAAAAATGGGCTTATGGTTGTTCTTACATTCACTATCTAGGGATTGTTCATTGTCTCCTTAGCACATAAATATATTTGAGGCTCGTTTGGTTGGGTGAGAGTAATTGTGCACACACTTACACATCGAGAGTCTTGAGTGGGTTGAAATTGATGATTGATGTTGAAATTTTAGATAATCTAAATGTTTGCATTACTCTTGAGCTTAGAACATTTGGTGGCTTTGGAGATGATTGCACTAGTTGTTGAATCGATATGAAACTCACATTTTCTCTTTCGTTGCCTAGTATTTGATTTGTGTTTTCTTCTATTTTCTTTTCTTTTGCTTGAGAATAAGCAAATGTTTGAGTTTTGGGGTATTTGATGAGGAGGTTATTTACCAATAAATCAAGTACTTTTGAGTTCAAATATTTGTGATTTTTCAAGCATTTTTGTTAGTTTAATGTGTTTTTGTGTTGTTTTGTAGGAATATAAATAAATGGGAGAAAATGTACAAAATGAATGTAGGTGCGGAAACTTCAAGTCTGATTTTGATTATGATAAAATTCGATTATTGAAAAACTTAAAACATAAAAGTTGTAGATCTTTTTTTTAGCATTTAACAACATCTTGAATCACCTCAATTAGAGTTTGGATGAAAAAGTTATGGTCAAGTTTCAGAAGTTGTGTGCTGCAGAGCGAAAGTTCTATCCCAATAGGTTAGAAACTTCATACTGTAGCGGGAAAAAAGCCCTGCTGTAGCCCCAAAACACGGACAAAACCTATTTTGTGCCCTTTTTATACCATCGGAGGCACAAAACCACTAGAGAGGGAGCTTGGAGTTGAATTATATTGAAAATTTGAAGCTCATCTCCACAAAACGAGTTTTCTCTTCCTTTCTCTCACCCTAATCTTTCTTAAATTTATATTTGTTATTTTACATTTATGGATTTCTTGAAAGGATTAGCCATTGATTCTACTATGTTGTGTTAAAATTCATATCTAGGGCTTGATGTAGTCTCGTTGAACCATGTTTTGAATATTTTGTTAATTATTAGTTTTAATTCTAATTTATACCTCTCTGTGTTTAATTATTTTAATTCATGTGGCCAATGAGTATGATGATTTTAGGTTGTGAATTTTATGCTCAAGAGAGATTGAGTTCGTGACCAGAATTTCGAGTGCATAGTTTAGGTTGTTGTGAGTCCGCGGGAAAAATCAACACCTAAACAATCGAGTTGGGAATTTAGGATCTTGTAAGACTGGGAGGTGATCAAATTCTAGATTTATCAACTCAAATTTCTATTCAATTGTGTTTGCCTTATTAATGCTTCCATTTTATGCTGCCATATAATATCTTGGTTGATTTGAGAATTTAGAATTTGACACTCGGGAGAGGTAATTTTGGATTCTGACTAAGGTTAAACACAACTTAAGTTTTAATAGATCGGGAGATTATTAAAGCTTAGGTAATCTATAAGGTCGGAGCATAACGAATATTCTCACCTAAATACTAGACAAGGATATCAGTTTTGAAATGTTTGCATATTCTCTCACTTAATACTCGGGAGAGGTAGTGAGAGAGCACGAGTGACCTCTATTATTGAATGAATAGAATTGACGAATAATTTCTTAATAGGATGACATAGGAATAATGAGATGAAATCAAGCCCCTAGAATAATTATGTATAGGAAATCCATATTTTATTTTGCTTTTGATTTTATAATTGTTGTAGTTTTATTTTATAAATCTAAAGTTTGGTCGCCTAGATAAAATTAGGTTACGATAATCGTGGTACTTAATGATGATTTAAACCAATACCTGTAGATATGACACTTTACTCACTCTACATTATTAAAACTTGACTCATACACTTGTGGTGTAGCAAAATAAATAGCTACTAACAGCCCTCAATGGCCTCGCTCAACTAGACAGCTAAGGCCCTCAATAGCTTAACTCGACAACCAAATGGCTAGACAACTAAGATCCTTATTTGCCTGATCCTAGATAGCTACGACTGCAATAGTCTGGAAGGATGACAAAACGAAATTACTCCTCCATTGAATTGATCACACTTGATAACCCGAGCCCACCTTCAACGGGGGCCAACGAGGAAGTGGAGAACGTCATCGCTGACGCGCTAAAAGACCCTTCCTTATAATAGGACACACCCGATAACTTAATCCACCTTAACGAGGAAAGTTGGTAAGGAGTCGATGTCATCCGATAACCATCTGGGTTTTAGGTAACTCCAAACTCAACATCAAGTTTATGCATGGATGAAAAAAACATCCGTATACTCGGGCAAACCTGACAACCCGTGTCCACCTAAGTAGGGGGCCAACAAGGAGTAGAGTTTATATCTTACAAACTTAATCCCACTTCTAGATGAAGACACCACCAATGGATACACTCACCACAACATGGGCCAACTACAAACTACTATTTCTGTAATTTCCTGTACTCTATAGCACGGACTTGACTATTTGCGATATTATCCAAATCTTTTGTGTAATCAAAATACATACAAAATCAAGCAGATACACAAAGAAAAAAGAGATTTCATATATATGAGTAAGCTACCTTACAAGTTTTCCCACAAGTACATTTCTACAAAGTCGCCTAATACAAAATAGAAAATGCCCTAAATGAAATATGGATGGAAGAATAACCTTCTAATAACTGTATACTCCTCTAGAAGAAACAGAAAGGTGGCACATAACCTACGAAGCAACCCTCCTTTGCCCTTACGGGAGGAAGAGATGTTAGAGATTTTCACAAAGAATGATGAAAATCTCCCAAAACTAGAAAGAGGCAACATAGAAGCCTTTCCCTATAGATATCCTAAAGTAGAGTAAATGGTGGTCTCTCCAAAATGACCAATCCTGTTAACCCAAGATAGGCGAATGAGGGCTCTTAACCAAGAATCGAACTAACTCCCTGAAAGGACACCCCCAGATCTCTAAGCACCGGCATGATTATTTTTCCTCATTCAAGGAATAAGTCACCAAAAAGCCAACCGTCTATACGTTGGACCAGCAACAATACACCTCTTCCCTATCACCTCAAGGAACCATAGGGGGAACTCATGTACTCCTCAACGGCCAACGACCGTAGAAAGACCCCCATCTCTCCCTCGCATGCTCTTTTTTTATCAATGAGAAAGGATTATGATTCATCTGCAAACAAATAACCAAGCATCACACTGGAAGAATGATGGACCTCTACTTTTGCCTCTACCGTTGCCTCAATTGTTGGGGCACCTCCAACTACAGCTTGATAAGCCTCACCCTTTTGGCCTCCAAGCACATTGAAATGTTAGGGCAGTTGCCATTCATGGAGATAAAAATAATTCCAAACTCTTTTAGATAATAGGGTCATTAAAGACATCGATCTTCTACTCTCAATTGCTGCACAAGAACCTTTGTCTTCTGATATTTGTCATCAGGGCCTATGCAAGGGCTCCTCATAAAGAAACAAAGAAGACAAAAGAAAAAATAAAGGATGAAGAAAATAGGCAACAAGACATTCCATAAATAGGTGGCCCAGACGAAATGCTAGGACACATGCCTTATTAATGATAATAGATGGCATGTTGTATTAATGGTCGATAGATGAAAAGATCGAAGAAAGTCTAAATACGGATACATTTCATGAAGTTTGTGTCCAGAAACGCCTCAAAAATGCTGCACTAGGATACAAGTTAATCATCCCTACCTCGCAAGTAAGCAAGATCTGGCACGTAACCAGAAAACGATGAGCTTGGACTGAAACAAGGTGGGCTCCAACTGGATAAAATGAAAACGTACAAAACTACATCTGAAGGCAAGTAGCCCTTCGGGTTAGAGGTTTCCTCCTTGGGCAGGCCCCTCATCTCTCCTCCCATTGACTGGTGCAGTCACAACATGCCAGATCATCTCTCTCACCATGGAGCCTAACCCCTGCCGGTACTTCAAACTCAGGAGATCTCCAAAGCCATTGCCTCGATCACATGATTATCTCCATGGCATCAGCAGGCCTTTGTTGCATAGTATCAATCTCATACCTTGGCCTCTCGACCTCTTGGAAAGCTTCAGAAGCAACATGCTCGGCTTCCACAGCCCGACGATCTCGTTCCTTAAGTTGAGACCTTAAGTAAAGAAAAAGAACGAGTCATGTCTTAGGAACCACTAAGAGAAAAGTTAGTTGAATCCTAAAGCAATCATCGAAATCAAGAAAAAACAAGTATCATTATCATGACAGTTGACTTAACAAACTTAGTGCTGGATCGCTACCCAACTCCGCAATTGTCACCTCAACATCCCTCGGAGAAAATACGGCTTAAGCCCACCTTACCATATCTTTCGGATAGAGAAAGATCCATTCACCAGCCAAAGGCCCCTTGATCTTGGGGGCCTGTTCTTTCAAAACTGATGATGGCAACCGATCCCATTAAGGTTCACGTATTTTCTCCTTTTTTTTCCCAAAATTAACCAAAAAAGACCCCCTCACCCTCTTCGCCGCCAACTCAACGCGAATCACAATGCAGATGGCTGATTGACACCTCCTCTTGGAAGATTCAAGGCTAGGGAAAGGAAACACATCCAGGAAGCTGGGAACGGGGCAACCGCCACCGTCACTCCCCAAGCAACCACCAGAGAATCCGCCGGCAAAGAAGATAAAGTCGCAACAGAGGGCCCTCTAAGACCTTCGGCTCAGCGTCCAATAACTCTTCATTAGCAAAATAGCCATCCACTACTGGAGGTCAAACATAATCGACACAAAAGAATGAAAAGGAAGGGGCCCATACCTCCTTTCTCGGATAACATGTCCGAAAGAGACAACTCAAACCTCGATAAAAAAATCGATTATGGGGGACCCGCAGCCCCAACAGGGGCATCAAATCGAAGATCGAACAAGTTTTCCTTAAAGGAGATGAAATCCCTCTCGGCCTCCGAAAGCCCTAGCAAAAGAGCAGCAGCAAATTCCTCCACCTCGTTGAGCACTAGACGGGCAAAATACTTTGCGAAAGAAGTTAAAGGCCAGAGAGGGGTAATTTGCTAAAAAATGAAAGTAAGAGAACAAACTTACTTAGATGCGACCACTTCCTTAGCAGAAGGTAGACCCTATATCCTCTCAAGGGTCGTCAGAATATAAGGCGATACATTCAGACGGGTATTAGAGCACGTTCCACGATAGCTCATGAGTAATCATATGTACGGTAGGGATGGCCATAGGTCGAGTTGGGCTTTAGCTAGGGTATTACAAGAATATACCAGACCCTAACCCTACTTAGCTCAATGATCGAGCCCCACTTTCATGCCCAAGCCCAGCCTTCCCAAAAAAAATCCCTAAATTTTTTTTTTTATTTAAAAGGTAAATACTAAAACATAAATGCAAACACTAAAAGCAAAAATCAATACAAACCAATATTATTATTCACATTCACATGAAATCAAGCCAAACTAGCATTGCCAAACCAACTAGGGTTGGGTTTCTTTAATCTATCTCTGTCTCTATCTCTCTCTTATATCTTTTTAAAAGTAATAGTACTCAGGCGGGGTCACGCCAGCCCTAAAAAAAAATTTCTTTGCCTAAGCCTAGCCCTAAATTTGATCAAACCTAAAAATCAAAACCCTAGCCCTGCCTATGGGCTTAAAACTAAAGCCCAAACCCTAAAAAATAGGTTCAGGCTGGGAGGGCCCCGGGCCCATGACCATCCCCTAATGTACGGTGACAGGAATAGAGAACACCTCATGCATCTCATGGATGTGGTTATCTTTCAAGTAGCTCACCACAAGTTGGGACCCTGCCCACTCTTGCTCCCTCGCTAGTGCCGCCTTAGGAGAAGCCTCAACTTCATGAGTAAGAGAGTGATGGGTTTTCGCCAGTAACGCCCCTTCACCTTGAGCTACCACCAAATCAGTCGCCCCAATGCCATTAGCTGCCGAAATTTGAGCCTGTGAGCCTCGTTGGGAAACCCCATAAGCGCCATCACGACCCTCAACAGGGAGTACCCTAGACAAAGGCCAACATCAGCATTACCATCATACACTTTGGACGATTCATCCTTTCCACCGTATACGTTGGTCGACGATCTAGTCTCGTTGTCACCTCTGTTTCATAAAGGATGGGACGAAGGCCTAGAATCTCTCGCCATTGTAAAATACGCAAACTAAATGCAACAAATGCTTAGAAACAAATACGATACTCAAGAGAACATAATAAGAAAGTTCACAAACGCATCCCTTTAAACGAGTTGAACACAACTCCCGATCAACCATCATCTAAGAAGTTGAATCGACCAACCGTCGAATCGAATAATGCAGCAATTAACAACCTTTTGTGTACACAATCAATTGTTGAATGCCCAACATTCTTGAAAAATGAAAAGTTGCGACGATAGGCCACCACTAGTGCATTGACATGGCACAACCCTCAAAGAGTTGCATGCATTGAATCCTTACGGAGCGTCCAAATATTCCCAAGGCATGAAATCATTATACACCTAGGAACAAGGGGCATCTGATGAGAAAAAATTTGGCTAGAAGCTACAAGGGTGCGAGATGTCCTCAAACACATGATTGGCCCAAGAACTCCTGAACGTTTGATTAGACAGGCACATCTAGATACCCATTTTTGTTCTCTATATTCGTTCCAGAACTCTATACCTATTCTGGGTCATTCTTCCTAGGGCACGAGCACCATCATGCTCCTACTCCAAAGGTGGTTAGAGTTGTCTCTCCCACAAAGAAAAGTACTGTATCTATAATGGTTCCGCAATCTCCACCACTCATCCCAACCATCTCTACGGAAAGGGAACCAAGATTGGGGCCACTTACCATATTAGTATCTAGAGAATCATGGAAGACTTACCAAACATGTATCCATTTCAATATAAAGACCAGAACTCTAAAGGTCTAAGGTATATGAAGTTTATATGAGTTTTACACTCTTACAGGCAAATCTTACGTTGTCTTGCAAAACAGCTATTATGCTTATTGCGTTATATTACCTTTATCTCAGTACCCTCTACTGATTCTCACACCAAAGGTGCTATACTGATAGTGCCAGCCATTGTGCATTGTTTTGTAGGATTCAGATTGAGAAACAGTGAGAAACCACATTAATCCTTTGCTCTCCCATCTCAGAGTTGACGTGTTTGGTGATCCACTTCCAAACATCATTACTATTCAAAAATCAAACCAAAATCAAAATTATTTTATTTTTTAGTTTGAAAACAAAATCATAACTGATATGGGTAAAATGAGGCTCCCTCTATGTAACCGCCACCTGGACCAGATCTGCCACATCACCAACATCACCTCAGCAACGGCCTGAGCACCCCAAATAATAGATAGCCCAGGATTCCATCTCAGGTCAACAAACATGAAGTACTCGGGTCATCAAGCAGCAGCCTACTTGGAATATCACCACAGCAGGCAGGTCAGTGAATGCAACCCAACCTGCATCCCGTGCCTAAGCTGACCTATCTATCTTAGCAGGCTTGGGTCATGGGCTTCTCCATCTATAGTGTGAAGGCCCAAGGCCCAAGCCGATAGCTTTAATCCGCCATGTTGCCCACGCGCCTAACTACTTAGCACTCAACCGAGCTTAAGGCCCTAATCTTGAGGAAGGCTAATCACTCATCTACCTATAAATAGGAGGCTTCTCCTACACATTTAAGGGAGAAAAAAAAAACCACCATAGATCGCCCAGACAAATTGAGGTAATCATTCCTAAATGACCTAATTTCTTCTCCTGAGCTCTTACTCTGATGCTGGAAGGGACACACCAGGAAAAACCCGACCTATCCTATATGTAGGTGATAGATCTGAGCTCAGCCCGGATGGTTTCCCTAATAAAAAGACCCCGGCTTGGATGATAGGCCGGGTAAAGTCCGTCCAACTTGGATCCAAGACTCCAGCAGGATGAAGATCCTCCCGAGATGGACTCCAACCTTGGGTAAAGGGTGGCCAGACTATACTGCTAGTCAAACCAACTTCTGACACCAATAGTTTGGCGTTGTCTGTGGGAAGCGCGTTACAAGCCTTCTCCAAATCATCAGTTACCTGCTTTAC
This sequence comes from Eucommia ulmoides, assembly GCA_016647705.1. Classification (NCBI taxonomy): domain Eukaryota; kingdom Viridiplantae; phylum Streptophyta; class Magnoliopsida; order Garryales; family Eucommiaceae; genus Eucommia; species Eucommia ulmoides. The sequence continues at coordinate 39,883,293 of CM028335.1, forward strand.
TAAGGTTTGATAAACATGAGGTCTAGACACTCTTTACGATTAGGAAACCAGAACGTTGCGATAAATAGCAACCCCACTGAAGATATGTCACGAGCACTGAGACCAGACTTTAGGGCTACAGCTCGCAGGATGGTCGATGGAGAAAATATCAATATTCAAGGACGAAATATCAATTTTGAGGTACAATCATGTCCCCAAGTCCTGGCCTCGGGAGTCTACCAGGGCCAAACTTTCGAGACCATCGACGTTGCCCGGCTCGATAACGTGGAATGGCAGCTCAGTAAGTTCCAGGACTACTTCAACATCCTTCTCTCCCGCCTGCCTCCGGCCCCAATTGAAAGGGGACCACATCTCTATATCGCAGGGGAGAGGGCCTGCCCACAGGAGTCCAATGATCAAGTAGTCACCTCTCACAGATAGGTGGTGCAAGTTCAGCCTCAAGCCACAAACTGAGCTCCCAATAGAGGGATCTCGACCCCCCCATCACCTCAAGATCCATTTCGTGATCGGCCTACAGGCGACGATCTGAAGATAGGCTGGGATTACCACTGGCCTGGGAATACAGTCTCCAAGATCGCTCCAAATGCTAGTTTTACTAGGTACAAGAGGTGGACTCCCACTCCCCGCCACCAGCTCAGAGGTGGGAAGCTAGGCTTGCCACCAGTCAAGTTATCATCTGGGTGAAAAGAGAAGCCACCATAGAGCGACGCATGACTGTGATAGAGGCCACCCTCAGTCAAATGCACAACACCGGAGGCATGACCGGGCTGTACGCTAAGGTCAAGTCCTCTTTCATTGCAGAGATTGTAGAAGAACCAGTCCCCTACTAGTTTCCCAATCTGCTGGTAACCCAATACAATGGGAAGACTGATCCCCTAAACCATATCTCCATTTGCGTCTCCCACATGGATGTGCACGCTGCCTCCAACACGGTAAAGTCTAAGTTATTCTCTCTTGGGCTGACCGATCCTACCAAGATGTGGTTTAACGACCTACCACTAGCCTCAATCTCTACTTTTATCTAGCTCGAACAGTAGTTCCTGGAGAGGTTCAATCGATCATAGAGAAATCCCAAGACTGTCACTCATATCCTCTCTATTGGCAGGAAGAGAACGAGAATTTGGGCAATTATGTACACAGGTTCTGGATGGAATATCTCGCTTGTAAAGGGGTATCCGATACCGTGGCCCTCAACACATTCATTGATGGGTTAAGTAACCGAAGACTCACCTACGACCTAAATTCTAGGCTAACTACCAACCTGCATGACGCTCTGGATCTCGGCGCCAATTACTACAAAGTCGATCTCCTCGATAGAGTCAAAAAGGAGAGAGAGAATCTCCTCAGGAAAAAGGGCTAACCCGATGAAAGGACGAGCCGATATCAAGCCTCTAGAAGACTCTAAGCAGAAGGACGATTGGGACCTCTGCCCGGCGATAAGAGGCTACCCCCAGGCCCCCGCTAGCTCGGTTTCACTCCCCTCACCGCATCTATCACCACCATCTTCATCGAGAACATAGGGAATGGAATCTTCGGTCAACAAGTACTGCACCTTCCACAGGAGTCGCGGTCACGCCACCGAGGACTGTTTCTAATTGAAGGATGAAATAGATGCCCTCATCCAATGAGGTTACCTCGACAATTATGTCTTCCGATCAGATAAAGATCAGGTTGGTAGAAGCGATCGTTGTGACGAGCACCATGGTCAGTACCGAAGACGGAACGATAATTGGGCTCTGCCCCAAGAAGACAAATTTGGTCATGACTACAACCTGAGGGTCGATGGCGAAATCAACGTCATTCATAGAGGCCTTGGTCTCGAAGGCGAAACATCCTCCTCCCAAAAGAGATATGAAAGCAAGGGTAAGAGAAACGCCGAGCAGGATGTGCATGAGGCCAGCAAGATAGATGCTGCCTCGCATAACGTCATCTCTTTCAGCGAGGCCGACATCAAAATGGTACACGTTCCGCAAAATGACGCCCTGGTCATCTCAGCCCTGGTTAACTATTTTAAGATGGCGATGATACTTTTTGATGGGGGCAGCTTGGAAGATATCATCTTTAAATGGGCCTTTGACAAGACGAGCGTGCAGCCCATAAGATCCGCCCCCCTCTTCAGTTTTGGTAGGGATGTGGTCAGCTCGGTTAGCTGGGTCTCACTGCCCGTCACAATTGGTTCCAAGCCCAAAATCGCCATCGTCTGGTCCAAGTTTCTCATAGTGGACAGGCCGTTTCCATACAACGCGATAATAGGTCGACCCACCGTGGCCGCCCTGAAGGCTAGTTGCTCTCCATATCACCAGAAAATAAAGTTCCCCACAAGTGCCGGGGTAGGAGAAGTCAAAAGGGACCAAGAAGTTACCCAAGCCTATGCAAGAAGAGCTATAGAAAAGAAATAACAATTATAGTTAAGCCCTTGCCAAGCTCATGAGGAGCTCGTAGCCCTAACTAGGGAAAGTAAGTTCATCCCGATCGATAATCCCCAGGAGGAAGAGCCCATCCCCAGACCTTATTAAGACCTAATCGGTGTCCCCATTCAACCCAACATAGTCAAAATGACGGTGAGAATTAGGGCTCGGCTCAGCTCAAAGGAACGAGCTGACCTTACCCAGTTGCTGAAGAAGAACTGCAACGTGTTTGCCTGGTCGCACATTCCCAAGATCGATCCTAGTATTGTCATGCATAGGTTCCATGCTGATGTGTACCACCCACCTATTCTCCAGAAGAGAAATAAGTTTCATCCAAACCGATAAAGGATAATTGAAAAAGAGATGAACAAGCGCGGTGCTCAGAATGGATTCTCCTCGAAACAGAAAGGAGGTCCAGGGTTAACAGGTTAGTTAACCACCCTGAACCGGTCAATCTCCAGGTTATCTGAAAAATGCCTCCCGTTTTTCAAAATTCTTCGGGAGAATAAGGCATTCGAGTGGACCGAGAAGTGTGACCAAACCGTTGAAAAGCTGAAGAAGTATCTCTCATCGGCTCCCCTACTCATCATGCCTCAGAAAAGAGAGGACATGCTCCTATTACTCGAGCAGGATCCTCATCGACGTAGAGGCGAGGTATACGAAGTTCGAAAAACTAGCCTATGCTCAGCTGATTGCCTCAAGGAAGTTCAGGCAGTATTTTCAGGCTCATACCATAGTGGTATTTATCGACCAACCATTAAGGCAAATCCTTCACTCCCCTGATATGTCTGGGTGATTAATGAAGTATAGCCTTGAGTTGAGCCAATTCCATATCGAATATTGTTGTGCGACGAAGGATTCAATCCTCGCGTATTAACTACTCGCAAGTGTATGAGGTCAAAATTTTAATAAAGGTGGGGAGAGTAAGGGTATCGTGTCCACAGGGATTGGTTTTGATTATTATTAAGTACCGCGTTTATCTTGACCTAACTTTATCTAGGCTAAAACAAATTTATATAAAATTATTATAAACTAATACTAAAATACTAATTAAACTATACTAATACTAATATGAGATGTTTAGGAAAAATCTTGCCTAGGGATTAACTTTTGTTTACAAAAATGTGCTTGGTCTCGTTTCAGTTTACGTTAATGGCGTTCGTGTATTCGACAATCTTGGTTCGTAAACTCACTCACCACCTCTCCCGAGTGTAAGACGAGTGAATATGTGACTTCGCGTCAACGGAGAAATCCCCTTCAACGTCTTAAAGATGCTATGTCACGTAAGTCTCGCCCCAACGTCATTGATTGCACACTTTTTAACGCCCTCCCGGATCGTTAGATTGTTTTGTTGTGTTTACACTAGTTCGAAATCAAGGTTACCTCTCCTGAGTATCAAACTCCGTATTCTCAAATTATCTAAACAATTATAATAACATGACAACACGACAAACACAATCGAAAATATTATAAAACACACATTAACGAAACACAAACTCAAACAAAACAACACTTTTATAAATTATATTAATCCCTAGACAAAAACCCATTTAGCTCATGGCCATAGCCGGTTATACAATGAAAACAAAGATAAACATGCTCAACTAACTACCAAAGTTAAGAAATAAAAGAAGAAACAGATGAAACTTAACCTAGTTCAAAGATTTGCCGCTAAAAACGCTTCAGGATCGCTTCTCCTTTATCACAATGTGATCTTCTCCTTCGAAATTGGTTGAACACTCCTAAAACCTCTCTCTAATCCTAACCCTAATGGAGATCTGATGTCCAGAGAAGAGGAGAGGAGGGGGTATAAATAGGGAAAATATCTAAAATAAATATCTAAGCTGTGCAGAGGTCACCGCCGTGGCAGTGAGTAAGTCGGTTAGTTGATCGCCTAAGCGGTGGAGTCAGTGGTGGATTTGGTGACATCCTACTTTTCGCCATGGCCGTGAATCTCAGCACCGCGAAGGTGCACGTTCAGCAAGAAATCAAATCTCTGTATCTTTACTACCACGGTGGAGGTCTGGACGCCGTGGCGGTGGGCTTCTTTCAGAGTAATGCCATTTTGCTCGTTTTTCCACCGTTCGTCGACCGTTCTTGGTTTGATCTCATCATTTACACTCCGTTTTCCTAGTTTTTCACCCCACACACCTGTAATACAAAAAGAATAAAAACATATTAAAACGTACTTAAAACGTACTAAACGTACTCAAAAATTAACAACGTTCGGATTAGAAATAGATAGGTAATAAACACCTATGAATTGCCCTAGGATGGTGATAAAGGGACAAGTCCTGGATGACTTCATAGTCAAGATAACCTTCCTAGATGAAGAGCCTGTTTCCAACCAAAAATGTGCCTAGAAGACTTCTTCAACGGTAGTCCAGGCCGGCTGCTCGAAAGAATCGACCAGGATATCGATAGGTTCTCCAATCAAAGCAGCTCGGGTGCCGGGATGGTCCTTATCACCGTTGACAAAGAGAAGATTGAATACGCCCTCAGGCTTGGATTCCGGGCTACGAACAACGAGGATGAGTATGAAGCCTTGTTGGCTAGGCTACGACTGGACTAGAAATTCAATGTAAAAACCCTCCTGGTAATGTGCGATTCCCAACTCGTGGTTAACCAAGTCAATGGTGAATACATGGAAAAATACCCAAGTATGGTGGCCTACCTTAAGAGAGTAAAGAACATAACCAAACTCTTTGAGAAAATGCAAGTCACGCAAATACCCCGAGAGAAAAAAAGGCATGCTGATGCATTGGTTAACCTTGCCTTGGCAGTAGAGTGTACACTCAAGAGGATAGTTCCCATTTAATTTCTAGCTGAGCCGAGCACTGCATCCTCGGACGAGATCTCTACGATATACACCCTTAACTCTGGACCTACTTAAATGGATCCCATAGTAAGCTATATCACCGATGGGACGCTCTTAAAAGATCAAGCTAATTCTTGGAGAATACGATACCAGGCGACATGTTACGCCCTCATCGATGGTGTTTTATACCTCAAGTCCTTCTCTGGTCCGTACTCTAGATTCCTCCGACCTGAGGATTCCGAATACGTTATAAGAGAGGTTCACGAAGGCATTTGTGGAAACTACTCGAGGGGCAGGTCGTTAGCTTAAAAATTACTCCTGAACAGGTACTACTGGCTCAAGATGCTCGAAGACACGAAGGAATTCATTAAGAAATATAACAAGTGACAGCAATTCGCCGTGCACCCCCACGCCCCACCGACCAAGCTGGTGCCGATATCTAGCCCATGCCTGTTTTCCCAGTGGGGGATCGAACTCCTCGGCCCGTTCCCCCAGGGGACCAGCCATAGGAAATTCCTAGTAGTCACCATCGATTACTTCACTAAATGGGTAGAAGCCGAGCCTCTCGCCAAAATCACCAAACAACGGATCTGGGACTTTGTCTGAAAGTGCATGATTTTCCAGTTTAGCATCCCAAAGGCCATTATCTCGAACAATGAAAATCATTTCAAAAATTATATGTTTGCCGAGATATATGCCGGGCTGGGGATCGGAACGCACTTTTCCTCCTCTGGTCACCCCCAACCTAACGGCCAAGTCGAAGTCACCAACCAGACTATTTTATAAAATCTGAAGACCAGGTTGGATAAATCCAAGGGGTTATGGGTGGAAGACTTGTACCTCGTGCTGTGGGTTTACCATAAACAACCCTAACTTCTACCAACGAGACGCCTTTCGCAATGACATTTGGTTTAGAGACTGTCATCCCGATCGAGATCGATATGCCTTCGCCCAGTACTGCACGATTGTTCGACCGAGCTGAGAATGAGGCAATCTTAGCTCTCAACCTTAACTTACTCAAAGAGAGGAAGGAAAGGGCTCAGATTCACCAGGTCACCTATCAATAAATAATAGCCCGATACTACAATCGCTGGGTGCGACCTCGATAATTTGATATCAGCGACCTCATCCTAAGGAATGTCACAATGGCCACCAAGGATCAAAATTATGGGAACCTAGCACCGAGCTGGGAAGGGCCTTATCGAGTCACTTGAATAGCCCGACCCATAACCTACAACTTAGAAACTGAATAAGGGGTACCGCTGAGACACCCCTAGAATACCGAACACCTGAAACATTACTATCCAAGAGAAGAGCCGACCCCTTAGGGTTGTCAAAAGATTTTTTATTTTGATCTTGGAAATTTGTAATGGAAAAATTCAAAATCAATGAAAAATAGTGTTTTGGCTTAAGAAACTTTCAGTCTCCCAGATTCTCCAAGTATAAAGGCAGGAACAAGCAGCCCTTTATGCCAAGAGGCCGGGTGAGCTGTCCTCCAGCCCATCTCCAGATCCCCATGTGGAGGTATCCTTCCCACTGAGGAAGCCCAACAAAAGACTAGCATCGCGCTGAAGATGAGATTAGAGGCAGAGACGAGCAGCCCTTCATACCGAGAGACTGGGTGAGCCATCCTCCAACCCTTCTATAGATCCCTGTGTGGAGGTAGCCCTCCCACCGAGGAAGCCCGACAAAAGACTAGCGTCGTGCCAAAGAGAAGGACTAACGGAAAAGCCGAGCAGCCCGTCATGCCGAGAGGCTGGGGTAAGCCATCCTCTAGCCGTTCTCCCTGTAAAGGCAGGGACGAGTAGCCCTTCGTGCCGAGAGTCCAAGTGATCCGTCCTCCAACCCTTCTCCAGATCCCCGTATAGAGGTATCCCTCCTACCGAGAAAGCCCGGAAAAAGTCTAGCGTCGCGCCGAAGAGGGGGACTAGCGGCGGAGACGAACAGCCCATCATGCCAAGAGGCTAGGGTGAGCCGTCCTCCAATCGTTCTCCATATAAAGGCAAGGATGAGCAGCCTTTCATGTCGAGAGGCTGAGTGAGCCGTCCTCCATCCCTTTTCCAGATCCCCATGTGGAGGTAGCTCTCCCACCAAGGAAGCTCGGCAAAAGACTAGCATCGCATCGAAGAGGAGGATTAGCGACGGAGACAAAAAGCACATCATGCCAAGAGGCCGGGTGAGCCGTCCTCCAACCATTCTCGCTGCTAATGTGGAGATGAGCAGCCCGTCATGCTGAAGAGCCGTCCTCTTGCCATTCCTCCATGCAAAGGTAGCCCTCCCACCAAGGAGATAATCCGAAAAAAGACTAGCATAGCCCCGAAGATGGGGATGAAGCGATCTCATTTCAGGTTGGAACCCCTGTAAGACGATCACAAAGCTAAGAAACCGAGCTCCCTGTGTCACCTAGGGGTAGGACGACCAGCCTAAGTATACCGGGCTCCTATTTTTTGAGTTAAAAAATAGGGTCGTTGTGTGTCTCAGTCAAGTTAATTGGATTACATAGGAGACCAAGGGGGCCGGAGTACGCCGAAGATTTACACCCTCAAAGTATATGACTACTCGCAAGTGTACGAGGTTAAAATTTTAGTATAGTGTGATCGTGAAATATCGGGTTATCGTATCCACAAGGATTGGTGTAGTTACTATCGAATACCGTGTTTGTCGTGACCTAATTTTATCTAGGCGAAAAACAAATGTATTTAATTAATTAAACTAATACTAATATAACCTAAATTAACTACAATAATATGCTAATATGTTTTAGGGTGAAGAATTCCCTAGGGATTAACGTGTTTACAAATACGTGTTCGATTTCAATTTACTTACGTTTACGGTGTTTAACCCATTTTACAACCTCAGTACGTAGACTCCACCGCCACCTCTCCCGAGTGTAAGACAGTGGAATACATGACTTCGAGGCAACGAAAAAGTCCCTCTCAACGTCTTAACGACCCTAGGTCACGTGAGTCTCGCCCAGCGTCATTGATTACACACAATCCAACTCCCTCCCGGCTTATTGGATCATCGCGTTGTATTTACTCTATCGACAATCTCCGTTCTAAAACTCCCTCGCCACCTCTCCCGAGTGTCAGACGAGGTATATAACGCAACTTCGAGTTAACAAAGAAGTCCTCCTCAACGTCTTAATGACCCTAGGTAGCGTGAGTCTTACCCCAACGTCATCGATTGTCCACGATTAAAACCCGATCGTGTTATAAAATCATGGCATTTGTTTATCCAAATTCGAATCCAGGGTTTGTCAAAACCCCATATTCTCCATTTATGAATGCAAGCATAATAAACAAACAATATGATAAACACAATCAAACTATGAAGAACAAACATAAACGCAACATCGAAATCATCCAAACAAACATATTTATAAATATACCATTAATCCCTACTATAATCCATATTTAACTCGTGGCCATAGCCGCATATACAATAACATAACGAGCTAAACATGTTCGCATGATCCTAAGATAAAGAAATAAGGAAAAACAATCGAAGAACTTAGCCTCGTCTGAAGATAAACCGCTAAGAATGCTCAACGATCGATTATCCATCTTCTCCACTTTGGGATGTGAGCTCTACCTCTAAAATTCCTAAACCTATGCCTAAATATAGCCAAAGGTGCCCAAATGGCGGGGGGGTTCACAAGGAGGGGAGAGAGAATGGTATTTATAGCCAAAATATCTAATAAATATCAAAGTTGTGTTATGGGTTTTTGCCTAGGCGCAGGATTTTTTGCCTAGGCGAAGGTAGGTCGGTTAACTTTCTACCGCTTTTCCGCCTTGGCGGTGGAACTCTCGCCGAGGCGAAGGAACTGCAGGTTTACATTTTGTTTTAACTGTAACTTCTCCATCTGAACTCCGATTGAGGTGATTCAAAAACCTATGGTAAGCTAAGAAAAAGATATACAATTTCCATGTTTTGAGTGTTTCCAAAATTAGATTTCATCGTAGTCCAAAATAGCCTTAAAGTTACAGCACCTGTACCGGCTTTGCAGGTTTGGTGACCGCTTAAGCGAAGAAGTAGGCGGTGGACTTGGAAATGTTTCTACTGGGGTTTTTGCCTAGGTGGAGGAAGTTCCTGCCTAGGTGGTGGGCTGTCAGTAGCCTTTTGTCATTCTCAACATCTTCACTGCCTAGGCGGAGGTCTGGACGCCTAGGCGGAGGGTTTCCTTCATAATTTTTCCTCCTTGCTTGTTTATCCATGTAACTTCGACTCACCTTCGGTTCGATCTCATCATTTTCACTCTAGTTTTCTATCTTTTTGCCCCACACACCTGATTTAATACAAAAAGAAAAAAGATAACCTGATTTAATACAAAAAGATAAAAATTAATTAAAACATAATAAAATACTATATAAATGCTCGAAAACCAACTTAATTCGGTTTGAAAATATGTAGATAGATCACACCTATCAGTCGGCGTGCAACCGAATGGTCAGGGTCAACTTCCTAGCATAAATAGCCCAAGTGGCAATGAACCACCGGGCTTCTGAGACACGAAACCTAATTTTTGGTCGGTCTAACTCCAAAATATGACCACAATAGCTTGGCAAGACCAACTCTTATGGTCGCCTGGGGGCAGGATGGCCATAGCTCTGGTTTAATCTAGGTTAAGAGATTTTTCTCTATTTTCTGGGATAAGAGATTTCTCAAAATAATGTGATAATATGCAAGTGGCCAGGAACCACCAGGGTGAAGACGAGCTCCAGTCCGCAGCGCCCTGGTAGGTAAAGCCTTTGTCGGGCTACTAAGGTTTGCCTCGGTCAATAAATCGGCGAGTTCTCAGCCCAAATATTCAAGATCGGTAAGGTGAGTGAACTTGCAATAAATATCAGATCGCATTTGTTAGTTACAGTTGACGACCGGCCAGAAAAGATGGAGCAAGCAAAACCAAAAAAGTAAAACACATGACATACAACCTTAATCATGCTCGCCACTCCCTAGCCCCTCGACGACCTGTGCAAGCCACCACGGCTCCCAGAAGACCTGCTCGGCACAGCATCATGGATGCTCGGCTCAACCCCTTGCCCACTCGGCATCTCGTCTTGTTCAGCCTGTGCCTCGTCGATGTCTGCCTGAGAGGGTTCAAGGTGGATTTGCATGTAGTCAACTTCTAGGAATTGACGCCGGAGCGAGTTAATGGCTCCCTTGAAACCAACCTTAATCACGCTCGTCCTAATCCGATCCCGCAGCCCGGTAAACTCTGCGTTGTTCTTGAAATCCGTCACTGCTTTAGCCCAGGCTCGCTCCAACTCGGTTGCCTAGCCTCTGGTGAATGTTTAGAGCTGGTTGAGGGCGGTCTATTCGGCAGTCCTAGCTCCGGCCAACTCCTCATCGGCCCATCTCAAATCCTCGTCCTTCTTGTCTAGACATTCATTCTCAGCCTGGAGCCTTTCCATCTCTCTTTGGTACTGGCTCAGGAGATCGACGTACTCGTCCTTCTCTTTCTCTAGCCCTCACGCACCTAGTTGGCATTGTTTCACCGAAACCCCATCTCTACAAAAGAATAGAGGGCCTGTGAGGTTGGCAAAGAAAAACATTAAAAAATTAAACCTTCAAGGACCAAGTTCAAAACCTCTTCGAGGTGAAAACTTACTGCGAACTGGTACCAATACAGGTCGAAAGCAAAGTAGATAGTTAGACTTCTCAGCGAACCTTGCCCTATCTACCAGAAGAGTGATCTGATGGATGAAGGTCGGGAGGATGGCTAGAGTCTGAAGGATGCCCTTGTCAATGTGGAGCCCAGTCATTGCGATGAATGGCTCCACCTTCCCCTCCTCATGCTAGAACTCTCCGCGCCTGGCTGGAGCCTCAGCCCAGCTCCTTTTCTACTACCCGATCATGGCCTCAGGCGCCCCAGCCTTCTACTTCCCTTTGTCCCTCTTCTCAAAAGGGGCCAAGATCTCTGCGTCAATCGCTATGGTCGCCAGCCTGGCTGTTGTTGGCGTCCCAAGCCTCCGTGGAGCTTTCGTCATTCCTGTCACTGCTGGCTTGGCCTAGACTGCTTGTTGTGCCGGCCTGGTTAATGGAGTAGCGGGGGCCAGTCTCTCTTGGTCCGCGAGCCCTCCTCGGCAAGCTGGCTGGGCTTGCTCCCCTTCTTCACGCCCTGGGCTGCCAACTGGGCTAGAGTAGCGATGTCCATAACTACATGGAAGAAACCAAAAAACGTTAGTCAACAATGGAAAATCTTCAAGTTTAAATAATCAAACAGGCATGGGTAAAGAAACTTATTGTTTTAAGAATCCTCTTTTAAGGTCAGCTCCAGCAAGGATGAGTCACTCCAAAAATAGAGGTCGTAGAGGTACGACATGAGCAAGGTGCCGACGTCAAGGAACGGGGTGTCAAAAATCTGATCTCTTTCTGCGAGGATCTGCGGGCTTGGCTCGTGCTTCTTCGGAACTGAAAAACGAAAACAAAAACAACTCAAAAAAATAGACCGGGAGGGAAAATAATGTGCTCCGAGCTGAAAAGCTTACCCACGGTCCCCCAATACCTCTGGACCGAAAACTCATACTTAAGCGCCTCATCGGCCTCCCATTTGGTCCTGCCCAGAAAAAATAAGTATGACTTCTGATCCTTGATGGAATCGGTATAGCCCTTGAGGAATTTCCGCTGGGCTGAGATGTAGCAGGCCCTTCCCATATGGCATTGACTTCTGTAGGAAGACGAAATGAAACAGTTCGAGCGTTAGGGTGATACCCTCGGCCGGGTAGATCACATGGAAAGCCACGACCATGCGCATGCTGTTGGGCGTAAACTGTGATGGGCACAACCCGAAATCCCCGCAAACCTCCTTCACTCAGGGATGGATGGGAAATCGCAGGTCGCCCTACAGCTACTAGTCGTAGACCGTTATAAACCCCTCTGGTGGGGCACAAGCCCAGTTGTCCTCCTCAAGAACACGCATAACCACCAAGCCAGAGATCACGTACCTAGAACGCAAATCCCGAACAACCTTTTCCATCAAGTCAGATTTTACCTGCCAGACCCAGGCTTTCGAGGAAACCTCACAGATCAGTCAACGAGAGGTTGAACTTACCCTGGGGGGATAATCGGACGTCAACGGCTGGGCTGCCACCTTCTCAAAGGATATAACCTCGGTGTCAAACTCCACGGTTGGACCCGTGCTGAGCTCAACCCTGGGGGCCCTAGTAGAGCCCACCTCGCTCATCGCTCTCCTCTTCTAGGGCCCACTGGGCACGCCAGAAGGCTGGGAAGTCCTTGCTCTGGCCTCCCCCTAGGTCCTTTCAGAAGAAGAAGACGTCCACTAGATGACAACCTCTAGCTCACCCACCAGCTTGGTTGCCGAAGGCACCTCCTGCTCATCGACCTCAGTCACAGACGAGCTGAGCTTGATCTGTATGACCTGGGGTTCAGTCATCGTCTCCTCAGATTCGAATGGGCTGTACCCCAACGAGCTGGACTCATACACAGGAAAAAAAAAAAAAAGTACCGTGCTCGGAGGTCGGGTGATGCTTTCACGCTACTCTGGTGAAGAAATGTGGAGGAATGAAATGTGTACTTATAGAGGAGCCAAAAAGTTGAACCGTCGCGATGATTAGACGGTTCGCAAAGCGACAATTCACGCGCCATCAGCCACGTGTCGCACATCCGATCAGGGTGACGGTCAAACTTCCTGAGGAAGCCAAAAGGCGCGCGACCGAAAGAATTCTTCCTACAAAGCCCACCTATGCTTCCGGGCTACGTCATCTTGACCCCTGGGTCCCTACTCCCCATTAGCTCAACTGACCGCCTCAAACCAGCCGACATCAGAACTCTCAGCATCTCATGTCCCATTTCCACGCTAAGGCTTAAGCGGCAACTGATGTGGGTAAAATGGGGCTCCCTCTACGTAGCCGTCACTTAGACTAGATTTGCCACATCACCAACGCCACCTCAGCAACGGCTTGAGCGCCCCAGAGAATAGACAACCCGGGACACCTTTTCAGGTCGGTAAACATGAAGCACTTGGGTCATCAAGCAGCAACCTCCTCAGAATATCACTACAGCGGGCAAGTTAGTGAATGTAGCCCGACCTGCATCCGGTGCTCGGGCCGACCTGTCTATCTTAGCTGGCTTGGGCCATGGGCTTCTCTATCTACAGTGTGAAGGCCCAAAGCCCAGGCCCATAGCTCTAATCCACCGTGTCACCTACACACCTGACTACATAGCGCTATACAGAGTTTACAGCCCTAATCTTGCGGAACGCTAATCACTCCTCTGTTTATAAATAGAAGGCTTCTCCAACTCATTTAAGGGAGGAAAAAAAAAACCGCTACAAATCGTCCAGACAGGTCGATGTAATCATTCCCAAACGACTTGATTTCTTCCCCCGAGTTCTTACTCTCACGCTAGATGGGACACGCCGGGAAAAATTCGACATGTCCTGTGAGCAGGTGAGAGATCGGAGCTCAGCTCGGACAGCAGCTTAAATAAGAAGACCCCGGCTCAGATGACAGGCCGGGCAACGCCCGTCTAACCCGGATCCAAGACTCCAATAGAATGGAGATCCTCCCGAGATCGACTCCAATCCCGAATGAAAGGTAGCCGGACCATACTGCTGATCGAACCATCTTCCAACACCAACAATAACCATAATTATTTGACTAATTTCATATTCAAATAACTCAATTCGGGTTTATTTGGCTATGCCTAAAGGCAATCGTTCTGGAAAGGCTGATCCAAACGAGGAGCTTGTGATAATGTAATTATTGACCAAGAAAAAAAAAAAAGTAAAATAGGTGAGCTCCTTGTCACATGGGGTCCACAAAGACACCGCACTTTCGACGGCGTGTGAGTGGAAGGTTGGCACCCGAGTGCGTCATGCAACCGACAAGTCACCGGTAAGAAGAGAGAGAAAGAGTAGGCCCAGAGCGAATACTGAGATATATTTTGGATTAATAGTCAAAATTTATTGAAGGCCCCTATATTTGTTCAATTATTTCACTCAGGTATATATACTTGAATTTGATTGAATTGATCCATTTTGACCGTACAGGAGTGTGATGTGCTCCTCATTGATAAACAGGTGATAATCTCATGTGTTTTTTGTGTTAGTGAAAAAATGAATAAAAGGAATTAGTTGATGCGAATGGATTGTATGAGTGGTCAAATAAAAGAAATGAAAGTTGAGGGATTTAATTACAATTGGTGAAAAGTATCAGGTCACATTCATTGACAATAATGGGAAACGGGAGAAAGGGGGGACCACTTGGGGAAGGGTGCTTGCTAGTATTTAAATGGAGGCGCTGGGGCTCAGCTGAGAGAGCCGATTTCCATCTCTGCTCCCTTCTCATATTTTTTGGTATTCGGAAACCTTATTCAATGAATTGCCAGTAGCTCTCTCTCTCTCTCCCTTCATCTCAAATCCACTAGTGTAATTGCCGTCTTGCTTCTCTGGTGGCCAAGATGGGTCTCAGTCTGGATGAGATCAAAAATGAAACTGTTGATCTGGTAAAAACTTCTTTACTCTCTTTGCTTTTTCTGCTTCTGTCTTTGTTGATTATGGAAACTCAGATTTGGCTCTTCTTTCTCGATTTCCTAAAGAGAGGAATCATCAGATCCATTACGGCTTCTTTTGAATTTTTTTTTTCCCTCCGACTATTTTCTCTCTTTATGTCGATGCATGCGATTGATCTTTCGACACTACAAATGTGTTCTGTTTCTCTAATCATTACCAAACATAAAAACTGAATCAATTGAGATCAGATGAAGTGAATAGAAGAAAAGATTCCCCGGCATTTTTTATTTATTTATTTGAGAATTGATTCCTTGATCTGCTTTTTATACATGATGCCCGCGAATATGTTCTCTCTTATTTTGTTTGATTCTCAAAATTTATGCTCCACGAATTCTATTCAATCTATTCGTACGTAGATTCTGAAAATTTAACGATAATACAGGCTGATGGTGTGAATTCAATTCAATCATCATGCGTCCTTCTCTCCCTAGTAGTAGATTAGATTAGATATACAAACGCGTGAGAGTGACGCATAGACACCGCTTCTATTCCTGTTTTTTTCTTTTTATTTATTTTATTTTCATTTTTTAATGAGGAGGTTGGTTTTAGTGTCCATTTTCCTAATTAATTGCTCAACTGTCTTTTAATAGACTTTCTATCAGCTTTATCTTTTTGGAAATTTGTTGTACTTTTTCCGTGGTACCCTCTCGCTCTCTCTCTGCTCACGTTTCCGTGGTTCTTTTTTAAAATTTTCTGGGACGTATTATATTAATACTCCTGCAGTTCCTGCTTAGTTTTGTAGTACATGTATTTTAACTTTGAATTTTAAACAAAAAAAAAAAAAAAAAAAATGGGGCTGGGCAGTTTTATTAGCGTGACTACCGTTAACGGTTTCGATCAGCGAGTGACCTCTGACTTCCGACACTTTTTCGTGAATCAATTCATTGTAAAATTACTTTCCCATCTCACCCCTTGATTTCAAATAAAACTCCAAAGACGCCCCTCTTTGTGCGTGAACGATTCGATATTCTCCTTGGCGCGTGAGCAACGCGCTGAAGCCCCATGTGAAAGAGCACTTTCTTATCGCCTTAGTTTGTGGCGTTGTGATTGATCGGCAATCCCAAACCATTCTTTGAAAAGTGGGGAGGGCGAAAATAGAAGCTTATTTGGTGTGGGGTCTATTTAGTTAGTGGAAAGTCAACTTGTATGGCACGTTCTTCCATACAACTGTAGAGGTAACGTGAATGCATCAACTGTAGTGGAAAAGGCTGCTAATTTTTAATATATTATTTAAAAAATAAATTAATTAATTTTCTTTTAATCAAAAAGTGTAATTTTAAAAAATCAAATTTCTACTTTAAATTATGAAGGATCTCTATTAAATATAAGAAATCATGACAATAGTAGTGATGTACACTAGTGCATAGGGGTGTTCAATACGTATTTTATTTTTATTTATAGTTTTCAGTAAAATTACTTTCATTAATATAATTTTCAGTACACTTCTTGAGAAAAAAAAAAAAAAAAAAACTATTGTTCTATTAATGCTTGAAAAACACCATATTAAAAGTAACATATATGCATGGTTCTATAGATGACACGATAAATTGATTGATTATTGTTGTGGCAACAACACATGCATTCCCCCCATGATTTATATATTATTTTTAATTGTTTGCATTAGTGGATTCAACAAAGGCTGTAGAACTCTTGAACGCAACTCCTTTATCAAGTCAAACTCTTTAATTATTTTTCTTCTTCTTTGTTGATGGCTTCAAACTTGCAATCATTTTCTTTTCTTTAATTTCACATTATAACAACTCCTGATGGGGATGTCCTCCGGTCAACAATGTCCAAAAAGGTTTATAAAAAAAAATGAAAAATCGTAAAGATAAAATTATCAATAAAATTGAAGATAGAATTATTTATTAATTATATTGTCATCTATACCCTTCAATACTTTTGACTTTAAATTATTTACTAAACATTAGGGATGACAATTCAATCTAGTTCATGCTGCCCTGAGAGTGAGAGAGAGGGTTCTACTATTTTTTAGCCAAGGCATAGGGAGGGGAAGGGTAAAAATACAATAACCCATACGTATCCAAGATGGTTTGGTTAAATTATATTCGTCCTTTTAACCCCACCCCAGAATCATGCTATTTTACTGAATCTTTATCTATTTATATAGTGAGATAGGACGTGTATTGTTAAACAAAGAAATAAGATAAACATTTTGAACTAAATATAATTAGGGTAAAACCGGGGTTAAGATTTCAATGTCACTCCTCACAAATTAGGGTGAAGAGTTGGGATCTAAATTTGGAATTTTAATGCACAAACTTCTTGCCAAGGACTTAAATTCGAATCTAGGCTAAAAACTTAAAATTAGTACTAAATCATTCTATTTAAAAATAAATAAAAAAATTATGACAATTTTGTTCTTATTTTGTCAAAATTGAAGTTCTTATTTTAAGACTAATAAATCAAAATTTGAGTTTATACATGTTAATTAATAGAAGTTAGTGTTGTAAGTTTTAAAACTTAGATAGTGGACCAACTTATAAATTTTGAAGTTATTTTTATTGAAATATAAATTTAATACAAGATTATTTTAAATGAGTGTCTTTATACACGGAATATAGACTAGTGTACATATGCAGAGAGAGACATAGTAATGACAACAATTCGGTTTGAGTACAGGTTCGACCAAAAATACTAATGAAGTCGCTAAGAAAAAATTGAAACATAAACCAAACCGTAGTCAAGTAAAATCTGAAACCAAAACCGATCCATAAATCGGTCTTTTTTTTTTTACACGTTTTTAATCTAAACAATTCGGTGTCATACAAAACCAACATAGAGTCGCAAATCCATTAAAAAATACATAGAGATCTGCAAAGTTGGTTCTAAATGTTGTGAACTGGATAGAACAGGTTGACATAAATTCAATAAGAGCATGTCAATCACATATTTTAGAGATCCATTTTAAATTCCGGGGTGAAACGAGGCAAAACTTAAAATGCTCGTGCTGAGTTCGAATATTGCATAAATCACCCCAAACCCGTCCAATGTCATCCTAAACTAATACTATAATTTAAAAAATCATTAAATTATTTATAAACGTTACCACTAATATTTCGTATATAACTTGTTATTACAAATGAATAACATAACATGCAAGTATAGAAGTCAATATGAATAACAACTTTCGGGTATTTTAGTTGTTGAAGGTCATGTGGACTGGTTTTGCTTAACCATTTTCTTATTTTCATTACAGGAAAAGATCCCGATTGAGGAAGTGTTTGAGCAGCTGAAATGTTCGAGAGAAGGTCTGAGCGCGGACGAAGGAGCCAACAGGCTTCAAATCTTCGGACCCAACAAATTGGAAGAGAAAAAGGTCTGTTTTAAATCAAGTTTTAAATCATAATCACTAGGACCCTCCAGATGATATTGAAAGTTGATTTGATTTCATTGCAATGAACAGGAAAGCAAACTATTGAAGTTTCTGGGGTTCATGTGGAATCCACTGTCATGGGTCATGGAAGCTGCGGCGATAATGGCAATTGCACTGGCTAACGGAGGAGGAAAGCCTCCGGATTGGCAAGACTTTGTGGGCATCATGTGCTTGCTAGTTATCAACTCAACAATCAGTTTCATTGAGGAAAACAATGCCGGGAACGCTGCTGCTGCACTTATGGCTGGTCTTGCACCCAAAACTAAGGTACTCAACAATCAGTGCTTGCCTTCCGAATGTTTAGTGGTCTGATCTTTCATTCTCATCTTTTGTTATTTCGGTTTTTCTAGGTGCTTAGGGATGGGCGATGGACTGAGCAGGAGGCCTCAATATTGGTTCCCGGAGACATCATCAGCATCAAATTGGGAGACATTGTTCCCGCTGATGCCCGTCTTCTTGAGGGTGATCCCTTAAAGATTGATCAATCCGCCCTTACTGGAGAATCTCTTCCAGTGACCAAAAACCCGTATGATGAAGTTTTCTCTGGCTCCACCTGCAAACAAGGTGAGATTGAGGCAGTTGTTATTGCTACTGGAGTTCATACCTTCTTTGGAAAGGCTGCACATCTGGTGGACAGCACCAACCAGGTTGGGCACTTCCAGAAGGTTCTCACTGCAATTGGAAACTTCTGTATTTGCTCCATAGCTATTGGAATGCTGGCCGAGATCATCGTCATGTACCCAATTCAGCACAGGAGGTATAGGGATGGGATTGACAATCTCCTTGTACTCTTAATCGGAGGCATCCCTATTGCTATGCCCACTGTTCTCTCGGTGACGATGGCTATTGGATCGCATAGGTTATCACAGCAGGGTGCCATCACCAAGAGAATGACTGCAATTGAGGAGATGGCCGGTATGGATGTTCTGTGCAGTGATAAGACCGGGACTCTGACCCTTAATAAGCTCAGTGTTGACAAAAACTTGATTGAGGTGTTTGCAAAGGGTGTGGATAAAGATCACGTTGTTCTTCTTGCTGCCAGGGCTTCTAGAACTGAAAATCAGGATGCCATTGATGCTGCCATTGTGGGGATGCTTGCCGATCCAAAAGAGGTATATTTCCTTATCCGTAACCGAGTTATGAGATCAAAAGGTCATAATTGTATCTAATTTGTATTCATTTTTAGGCTCGAGCGGGAATTAGAGAGGTGCATTTCCTCCCATTTAATCCTGTTGACAAGCGGACTGCTTTGACCTACATTGATGCAGAGGGTAATTGGCATAGAGCAAGTAAAGGTGCCCCTGAACAGGTATTTTATTTTTGTGTGTAGCTTTTGACTTTCATGAATCAAGAATATGAGATGACTAAATTCGATTTGTCTATTGCTTTGAATCAGATCTTAACCCTTTGCCATGCCAAGGAAGATGTAAAGAAAAAGGTTCATGCCATCATTGACAAATTTGCTGAGCGTGGGCTGCGGTCATTGGGCGTTGCGAGACAGGTTTACAGTCATAAGTTAATGATTCTTATGTGTTGGTTTTTGATGCGTATGGGCCTTATTTTTTAACTTCTATTTTTCTCTTCCATTTTATTAATGCAGGAAGTGCCTGAGAAATCAAAAGAAAGTGCTGGTGGTCCGTGGCAGTTTGTTGGACTATTGCCCCTTTTTGATCCTCCTAGACATGACAGTGCAGAGACGATAAGAAGAGCCCTTAATCTTGGTGTAAATGTGAAAATGATTACTGGTAATTGGATCATGCATTTGTTGGAAACATGATAATTAATCAAAGTAATATGGTATGACCTCTTACTTGACTGGTGTGAAAATGTATAGGTGATCAACTTGCCATTGCAAAGGAGACAGGCCGAAGACTTGGAATGGGCACGAATATGTATCCTTCTGCTTCTTTACTAGGTCAGGACAAGGATGCTTCCATAGCTGCTCTTCCAATAGAAGAGTTGATTGAGAAAGCCGATGGATTTGCTGGGGTTTTTCCAGGTATGTGATTTTAGGTTTTGAGTTTCACATGGAAGTGCTTTGAAATCTGAAATCCACAATTTTGGTTTACGCAGAGCACAAGTACGAAATAGTGAAGAAGTTGCAGGAGAGGAAGCACATTTGTGGAATGACAGGAGATGGCGTTAATGATGCCCCTGCTTTGAAGAAGGCAGATATTGGAATTGCGGTTGCTGATGCTACTGATGCAGCTAGAAGTGCTTCTGACATTGTGCTTACCGAGCCTGGGCTGAGTGTTATCATTAGTGCAGTGCTGACAAGTCGTGCTATATTCCAGAGGATGAAGAATTACACAGTTTGTTCTCATCTCTTCTTAGTTCTCTTTCTTTTTGCCCTGAACCATTCTTTCTGAATTTTCTTTCACCTTCTCTTTTGGCAGATTTATGCAGTCTCTATCACAATCCGTATCGTGGTAAGTTGATTGTGAGAATTTGAACAATGTACACATCTTTTGTTCTTGACTAATCTACTTTGCTGATTGATCATCCCCTGTTTTGCAGTTCGGTTTCATGTTTATTGCTCTGATTTGGAAGTTTGACTTCTCACCATTCATGGTTTTGATCATTGCTATCCTTAATGATGGTTAGACCTTACTTCCCAAGTTTTGACTAATAAAGCCAACCTGTTTTCATGACAATGGCTCAACATCTGCTTTGCAACTTATTTCAGGAACAATCATGACTATCTCAAAGGACAGAGTGAAGCCGTCTCCATTACCTGATAGCTGGAAACTAAAAGAGATATTCGCAACCGGTATTGTCCTTGGAGGTTACTTGGCGTTGATGACAGTCATATTCTTTTGGGCAATGAAAGATACCGACTTCTTCTCGGTAAAATCCTTTTGCGCATACGATTTCCTAAGTGATTCTTTTCTTTCTGTGATTCAAATTCTAACATTCTCTTTACTCTGATGATGAAGGACACATTTGGTGTAAGATCTATTAGGCATAGTGATGACGAAATGATTGCTGCTTTGTACCTGCAAGTGAGCATTGTGAGCCAGGCTCTGATTTTTGTAACCCGGTCCAGGAGCTGGTCTTTTGTTGAAAGGCCAGGGCTCTTGCTTATGGTCGCCTTCCTACTTGCTCAGTTGGTAAGTCATCTCCACCTTCTCAAACTTTAGGCACTCGAGGCTCAGTGGTTTCACATCACTCCAATTGTAAACGAACTGACAAATTTAAAGATTTATTAGGGTTCAAATTTGTTAGATAAACAATAGATTTATTGCTGACTATTAGTAAAGAAATAGTATTCAATATTGCAAATATAACAATATACACATGCAAACTGATTATATAAATTAACTATTTGGTCAATTTTGATAAATAAATTAAGGCAATGTTTGGGGACTTTTTTAAAATACTTTTTTGGCTTTTAAGCAAAAAATACTCAAATTTAAAAGTAGTGTTTGTTTTCCACTTTAAATAAGTACTTTTAAAAATAAAAATAAAGTAAATACATGATTTTAATTAATTTTTTATTTTTTTTGGGAAAAAAATACTTTTTGTTTCTTCAATTCTTATATTTAAGAGAGCAATGGATTAGGATGTCTTCACCAACTTTTTTTCAACTTTTTTTTTTGTTTGGTACAAGAGATCATT
Organism: Eucommia ulmoides; assembly: GCA_016647705.1. NCBI lineage: Eukaryota > Viridiplantae > Streptophyta > Magnoliopsida > Garryales > Eucommiaceae > Eucommia > Eucommia ulmoides. The sequence continues at coordinate 39,905,069 of CM028335.1, forward strand.
AATAGGGATAACACTAAGATATTCTCTCTACACCATCGAACACACACTCGAATTATATTTATTTTTTTATTTGAAGTAAAAGTACTTTATTGTCAAATTAACTGTTTTTGTTTAAAAGAGAGAAAACGTTACTAAATGTGCCTAAAAAGGTTAATGTTTTAGTTAAGAAACATAACATCCTACTTCAAAAAAAATTTGGCTCTCGCATTACTTAAATGTGGTTAATGTTTCTTGCTTTCAGGTGGCAACTTTGATAGCGGTATATGCAAATTGGGGTTTCGCAAGAATAAAGGGTGTCGGCTGGGGATGGGCTGGTGTCATCTGGATTTACAGTATTGTCTTCTACATCCCACTTGACATTATGAAATTCGCCATCCGTTACATCTTAAGTGGAAAGGCATGGAACAACCTGTTGGAGAACAAGGTAATACTTAATTTGAAATCTTTTGGGGCTCTTAGTTCTCCATCTTTCATCTCTGATGTCTTACTATCCATTTTTTTTAATAACAGACTGCTTTCACCACCAAGAAAGACTATGGCAAAGAGGAGAGAGAAGCTCAATGGGCTCTTGCACAGAGGACTTTACATGGACTTCAGCAGCCAGAGAGTTCTAATATTTTCAACGAAAAGAGTAGCTACAGAGAGCTTACCGAAATCGCTGAGCAGGCCAAGAGACGAGCCGAGGTCGCAAGGTATGTATCACTTGTCACATATTATTTCATTGGTAAAAATAAGTACTGTTATTGAGGCCCCGTTTGTTTAAAGTTTCTATTCTAAAATATTTGTTTTTGGGAACGGAAATAGAAATATAGCGACAAAAAAAAAAAAAAAAAATGTTTATGTTCTGCTCCCAGATTTTTAGAACAAATACCTAGGAACAAAATAGAACATAATTGTTCTCAAATTTCTAAAAGTTATTTGGGAACAGAAACAAAAAAAAACAAACCTCGTCATTGTTTTTGAAAACTAACAATAAGCAAATGGAATGAAGGCTTCGGGAGGTGCTGACTCTTAAGGGTCACGTTGAGTCGGTGGTGAAGCTGAAAGGCCTTGACATTGAGACGATCCAACAACACTACACTGTCTGAAGATCAGAAAAGGCTTAACATGAACAAGACAAGAAACAAGATAAAGAAGAGAAGGTCACCTACCTCATTTGATAATTTGTTAACGAAGGGAAACTTTTTTAATGTGCCATAATTTTCCCTGAATGTTTACAACTCTTTTTTTTTTTTTTTGGATTTCTTATTATGTGTTTAAATGGCCCCTACGTGGAGCTCCTTTTGGTTTCTATGTACTTTGGCAAGTAATGTCTTCTGTCACACTATTTTTCAACTCTTGCTCGCGTCTTTCGTAGCTTCATTCAACAACTTTGTTTTCACGTTTGCATTCCCTTGTCTATGTTAACTTAGAACATAGATATCAGGAATAAGAAAATACAGGGATCTTTAACTCAAGTTGATTTCTATTGTTTGTGTGTTATGTATTGTGTAATGCATACATCTTACAAAACCAAAGGCTATATTTATGAAGAATACTGGAAGAGCCAGACCGAAACACATGTGACATGAGGGCTCACATCCCAAACTCTAGCCAAAAAGCCTCCGGGCTTTCGATTTGGAGCATGAGCCCTGGGCCTCCTACACAATTGAGTTGGAAGAAAACTTTACAGTCGTATTCCTATCTATGCAAGGGATTGAGATCCTCTGATTGATCTTGATCCTAAATATTTAGGAAAAGATGGGCGCCTATCTATTAAAGGGATTGAGATCCTCTAATTTATCTTGATCCCAAATATTTAGGAAAAGATCAAGCATGAACTCGAGCTTCGGTTGATCTCGATCCCCAATATTTAGGAAAAGATCAAAGATTGGACTCAGGAGAGTTATCGTACAAAATAAGGACTTGATTAGAGAGAGGGGGGAATTTAATTGGATGGTTTCTCGCAAATTTTTTTAAACATTCTTGTTTTTTCGAAATTTCTTTTAAAAAAAATAACAGTGTGATTGATGAATGGATCTTATCATTTTTAGTTAAAAAAACAGCTCAAGCGTGGTTTACTAATTTCATAGGCTTTCACCCTAAACCATAAGATCATATGTTGAGGGCGAACTACATTACATCTTTGATTTCTAATGTTCGATTATTTTGACCCAAAACTCGTAGCTTTTTGAAAAAAAATTGCAATTAAAATCTATTATTAATTTGTTATGTTTTACATTTTTATCAAAAGTTATAGTTTTTTAATAACAGGTACAAGTTATCTATCGAGCTTATTTGTTATGGTGTTGTTCAAAGTTTATTTCATGATAGACAGATGAGTTGACTAAGAGAAACTATTGATTGCAACCGTTGTACCATATGAATGTGTCACTTAGTATTATCAACCAATGAAATAAGTCATTTGTTCACGTGGATTATGCTTAGAGTGTAGTTACTATTGGAAGGTAAGATCCATCTGATATAAAGGACATGATTGGATGGTGACACCATATTAATTTTCCCTCAATGATTAGAGAAACTAGGACATTCATTACCCCCAACAACAAGACCGTTGATCTGAACTTTGACCACATAATCATTTATCTAAATTACTTTTAGTATTCCACCATGTGCATGCCAAATAGGGTCTATTTTCAGCAAGAACCTCAACAATTTTCAAATAAACACCTCACTCGTTAATGGCCTTGTTTTGTTTCATAGTCAATTGGTATTACAATGTGTTGAAATATTTAGTTCATTTTATTATTATTTTTATTGCTTTTATGTTATATTGATCAATATGGTAATTTCTTTTATTTTGTTTATTAGCTTATTTATTAGGGATAATTTTCTTTCTTATTTAGCCTATTGTTATAAATATGTAATCCATCTAGCTTCAATGTAATATAGAAAAAAATATTGTTTTTCTTATATTCTATTTAGTATCTAAATCCAAATGAAAAGAAAAAAAAAATAAGAACCAAAATCTGTCGCCCCACCATCACCTAAACATTGGAACCTCCAGACTTTGCCGCCATCACCGTTAGAACCACCAGACCCCATCTTCGTTGTCTCACAGCCATGACACTTTGTCCAAAATTGTCCTACTCCAGCAACCATCTCATGTTGCCCCTTGGTTGTTTCCTATCTTCCACAGTTGCCTCACAACTACCGAACGAAGGTCCTATCCTAGCTAAAGTTTGGTTCACTACCCCTGCTACGTTGTTCGGGTAGTCACTGGTTCATGGCCTCATGGTTCGTTGTTTGGAATTGTACATCCATTTGTACCCATGTACTATAAAATTATAATTTTTCTATCTCCATCATCTAGGTAACAGAGTGTCGGGCTGCCTTCATGTCTCTACCATTCTTCTAGTAACAGTTAATACCCTACATTCCTCCTCAAATTCTTTTTTTACCCATCGTATCCTATAATCTGTCTCCATACCTACCAAAAATGTATTATATCTTCAGTATACTATTATTTCTTGCCTGAATCTTTCTCACAAACAAAATGCATAGACTCACAGTATCGTTGTAGACATCGCATTTTGTCCCACTCATTTTAATTTAAAAAATATCAGGTCTAAAGTACAAATTCGGATAAATTTTAGACCGAAGCTTGGAGGGACAAATTTCTGCCTTAGATTACGCTTTAATATTACAAAAAAGATAAAAAGATATGAAAAATATAAAAATTTGATAAATGTTTCGTGTCAATTTGAAATTTTTAAAAGTTAATGAGAACTGAAATGACAAATTAAAAGTGACTTTTCTATGGATATCACTTTTAATATATTTAATTTAGTTTCTACCCTTTAATTTGAGGAAATTTTACCAATTACAATTACTTTACGTTTTAACCCTTGAAATTTTCGTTTTTACCGTTTTTGTCAAATTGATGGCAAAAATATTTTATTTTTCGAAATTAAACTTTCCAATAATATTTTGGATAGTTTAATTTCACGTTAATTGTTTAGTTTCCAAAAATCCATTAACAAAACGTTAATTAGACAAATGGGTGCCCAAAAACACTAAAGTTCACTAAAAGCACACCCTCCAAGCTTAAAGAGAAAGTATAGGATTCTTCTAGAATAGTGTTCATAGCCAATTGAAAGCCTCCCAAGAGTGTTACTATAAATGGCGTGTATTAATTGAGTATCTTTTAGAAAGATTTTTCTCCATACCATATATAGGAAGCTAGAGAATAGCATGATTGCCACCACTTTATATTTGTAACCCTCCATCAATTAAATGGAATTTAATGCCATTAGATGCAATATGATAAGCCTACGCATTCATGAATGCATAGGCAACGCTTTGCCATAAAAGGTAACCATTTTTCTTAATGGCTATAGACTGATCATACACACACTTTCTCTCTAAACTCAAAAGAAAAAAAAATATCTTAAGTTTGCAATTGCATAATACATTAGATAATTATCACAACATTATACTATCAATTTAGAAAGAACGTCACAACAACATACTATAAAAAAAAAAAAAAAAAAAAAAAAAAAAAAAAAAAAAAGGAGTATAATCAATAATGTAGCAATAATATAGAGTTATAGACATAAAAACAACTCAAATTAGAGAGATTTAACCAATAAAGTAGATATTTACCTTAACTTCAGGAGATTCGAGATCTAAGAAATTAGAATTTTCAGGCTCAAATTTGGGTTTTCTATTTTTTTTCCTGTTCTCTGAAAACTAGGAATAGAAACAAAATATGTGAAAAAATCACACGGTTACATTCTTTCATACGGAACGAAAACTGAAATATGGGAACAAAATCTAAAAATTAGAATTTTCAGCCTCAAGATGGGTTTTCTACTTCATTTTTTTTTTTCCTATTCTCTGAAAACTGGGAACAGAAACAAAATATGTGAGTAAATCACATAGTGAGAATGATTAAACGGCGAGAGAGATGCAAATCCAAGAACTGAAATAGGAGAATACTTGTAAGCTGCGATCGACGGATGGTGAGAATGATCAAATGGCAAGATCTTCTAGGGTTGTGATGGCAAGGGCAATACCGACGAAACAAATAGAGACTGCCGATTACCTTCAAACCTTCGCCAAATCTGGGAAATTAAGACAAAATCACACCCATAAATTTTGGGAAAAACAATTCGGCTATAAAGCTTCAGCGAAAAAATATATATATATCAAAATCAGCAATATGAAAAAGAAAATCAAAATCAGTCATTTCTTCACCAATGTCTTTGGCGATGGCAGCGCTAGTGGCGTGGAAAGAGAGAGATAGAGGAACTACTTAGATCTGAAGACACAAGGGAAGGAATTGGAGCCGATTATATACCATTATTTTTTGAAATACGCCATTGAAGAAAGAGGCAACAACGTCGTGAGGGAGGGGGATCCACAGTCGTTGCGAGGGATAAGCCGACGCTATTGTCGTTGCAAGTAAGAGATAAGCCGTCATCTTGAGTGAGGGACGGGGCACTCATCGTCATGAGTGATTATCGTCGCGAGATCTAGAGAGAGAGAGAGAGTCGACTGAGAGTGAGTGAAAGTGAAAGAGAGAAGTGGGCTGAAGATGAGAAACCCTAATTGTTTAATTTTACTTTTATACCTAAGGTTAAGATGATCTAATGGCTACCAATATCTAGAGACATCCAACGGTTATCAATATAAATAAGCTGATTTATTATATAGATGTCAAGACCCTTGTGGTTAAAAGGTGAAATAAAATAAGATCATCTATCCCTTATGGGATAAGGGTGTGCCTTCTTCAGAAATATTTTCTCCTTCTTAGTTATGAGTATAACTTGCACTTATATATATATATATATATATATATTATTTTATTGTTATTTTATTTTTACTAACAAAAGGAACAATAACATTAACCTTGCCTAAGCAAGTAACTTTAGTTGTAGTGTTCTTGACAAGAATTAGATGTGCACATCTTACCATTACTATTATGTTTTGTTTTTATTTTGGGTAATTAATTATATAGTCCCTCAAAGATAGTGAAATTTAAAAAGAGACAATTGACTCAATTATTTAAGTTTTAAGTCCTCCTAGAGTTTGTAGAAAAAAGTCACTAATATTACCCCCCAACTATTCACTCATATTTACAGATTCTATCATTTTGTCATTTGCAATAAGAAAAAAAAATATTGAACTTCCTATATTTACAATAAGAACATCATCATTACCAAAGCCCTTCTCACAAGCAAAAAACAATTCGAAAATTTCAGAAAAAAAAAATATCAAAATAACCTGCAAAAAAGGATCTACACGATGATGTAATCAGATTTTTTTTATCCTTTTAATATGATACGTAAACGTTAACATAAATCTTAATTACTAGAGGTGAAGGATTTTAACATTAACGTAAATATTTAAACAATACACATTGCCTATATTACAAATTACGATTTGAATCTCACCTTCAAATCCCATATCCATATTGTGCTTTAGCATTAATGTATATTGGTTTTTGGGAGTTTTGTGCATTAGCGTTAAAGCAACTTAAGTTTGCGTTAATATTAACTCTCCATATGTGATATTTTGTCTTTTGGGCTGGGTGTGTGGTCGCGATTTTTTTTTTTTTTTTTTTTGCGCTACATACCGCAAGTGTACAGGTCAAGTTTTAATAGTATAGGAAGAGTAGGGTTGTCGTATCTACAGGGATTAGTTTAAATCGTCGTTAAATACCGTGATTATCATAACTTAACTTTATTTAAGCATCCAAATTTTGAATTTTTAAACTAAAATAACTAAAACAAATATAAATACAAAAATAAAATAAAGTATGGATTTTCTATGCACAAAGGTTCTAGGAGCTTGATTTCATCTAGTTATTCCCACGTTTTTCTATTAAGTAATTATTAGTTAATTTCGTTCATTCAATAATCAAGGTCCTAGTGCTCCTTCACTCCCTCTCCCGAGTGTCAAGTGTGGGAATATGTAAGCACTTCAATACTGATATCCTTATCTTGTATTTAGGTGAAAACATTTGTTATACTCGACCTTATAGATTCCGCAAACTCTAAATATCTTTCGATCTATTAAAGCTTACGTTGTATTTAACCTAAGTCCGAACCCAAGATTACCTCTCCCAAGTATCAAATCTCAAGTTCTCAATTCAACCAAAATACCGTATGTGAGCATAAATTGGAAGCATTAAGAAGGCAAACACAATTGAATAGAAAACCTAGTTGGTAATCTAGAACTTAATCACCTCCCGATTTCACAAAATCCTAAATTCCCAACTAAATTACTTAGGTGTTGATTTCCTATTAGACTCACAACAACCTAAGTTATGCACTCTCGATTCCGGTTACAAATTTAATCTCTCCCGAGTATAAAATTCGCAACCTAAAATTATCTAACTCATTGGCCATATGAATCAAACGCATTAGGCCTAAGAGATATATAAAATAGAATTAAAACCAACAATTAACAAAATAGTCTAAACATGGTTCAAACAAAACTACATCAAGCCTTACATTAAATTACAAATACAACATAAATAGATTCATAGCTAATCTTCTCAATAAATTCATAAATGTAAGCATGTTCAACACAATATTATAAATACAAACTTAAAACAAAAGATTAGGGAGATAAAAGGGAAAAGAAAACGCTTATTGTGGATATGGGCTTCAAATCTTCAACTTCAAGTGCCACCAATGGTGTTTTCCTCCTCGAATTCGCATCAAATCGCCACCATCAGGTATTTTCTTGCCCAAAATCGCCTCCTTTGTATTTGAGGCATAACAGGGAATATATAGGGTTCAAAAATAGGGTTTCTCGGGTTACAAGCTGATGGGAGCGCACTGCAGTGCCAGTTTTCACACTACAGCGTGCATTGGACAGAAACTAAACCAAACCAAACCATATTCAGTATGAATATTTCAAAAAAATAAAATAAAAATTAACACAAAGATCTGGAATTTGAATCTCAAAAATACCGGCAGTGAACGGTGATTCAAGAGGAATTCAAATAAAAAAAAAAAAAAACCTACTAAAATCACCAAAAAGTTCTAAATAGATCCAGAAATAAAAATCTGGTATTCCAGATCTGAACAACCTTTTTAAAACAATCAAGAAATTTCATAACAAATATTTCAGGGAGAAAAATGTAAAATAAACCTAAGAAAGTACAACTAAAACAAAAAGATGAAACAAAATGTATTTACTTGTCAAACACAAGAACAAACAGAAATTAATCTCTCTATCCATTCATCAAATCACATACAAGAGGTGTCAGAAATATTAACACTCTTCATCTTTGCCATCCCTCTATCCATTCATTAAATCACTAACAAATTAATCGTCCAGCTCCATTCATTCACCTGAATAACATGGTTCTTGAAGCTAACATTCTCTTTGTCCTTCCTGATTTGATACTCAATGTATAGATTACTGATAAGATAAGCCGTTCAGCTCCCAATCAAACCATAGAATATCTAAAACACTATTCCTTATACAAAACCTAGTTGCGAGAACGAATATGGAAGCGTTAACAGCACTTTGCGCCACCTGCAAAATTCACCATGATCAAAACCTTCAATCTAAAGAGAAAAACTAGAGAGAGAAAGAGATCGGTTTTTGTGGGTTTCTGTTTCTGTACTTGATTTGGGGCACAGCTGAACCAGGCGTCCCAAGCAAAGCCACTATGCCAGAGGAAGCTTAAAATGGAGTGATCTACTTCTTTATTTTCTCTCCTCTTTGGCTTCATTTTCTGTTTCACTAGGGTTTCATTAGAGAAAGAGACCTGGAGAGAGATGCATACATTTCATTGGGGTTTCTCTAGTGAATGAATTTAGAGAGAGAGGACTAGTGGAGCGGCCGAATGAGGTTTAATGAATGGAGTGGCAGGGTTTTGTTTATTATATATTCCGGGACATATTTGTCTATTCACGATTCTTTTTTAACTGTCAAAGACTAAAAACTAAACTATTCGTACTTGATGGTTCAAAGGCTAACAAAACTACTTGATTGAGTTTTTTTCTACATCAACTCTTAATTTAGGTCTAAATAATAAAAATCTCTTTTATTTTTCTTAAACAAACAAAAAAGGAAAAAATAAAAAAAGGAAAAAATGAGTTTTACATTGAAAGTTTTCTTCATCAAAATGACTTTATGTTTTACTCTAAAAAAATAAACTTCAGTTTTCTTTAAAGAAATAATATTTAAGTTTCTTTTGTAAGGGGAATGTCTTTAAAATATATTTTTCTAAACTTAAATTACTTAAAAATGCATTTTTTTAAACTTAAACGTCTCTAAAAAGTATTTTTCAAAATTTAATGTCTACAAAAAATATTTTTCTAAACTTGTTTCCCTAAACTATTTTACATATGCGTCTTTTGAAAAACCTTTTTTCAAAAAATAATTTTTGTAAAAGGTTATTATTGTCTTTTTCTAAAAGATGTTTTTAACAAGTTCTTTACAAAAACCTAATTTACTTTCTTTTTTTCCCGTAAAACATGTTTTAACTTTTTCTCATATTTAGCTTGTTTAACATGCATCATATATATATGTATAACAAAATAAATAATTAGGGTGGTCATGGGCCAAGGCGCCTGCCCAGCCTGAACGACCCAATCCTATTTTTTTAGGGCTTAGGCTTAGGGTTTGAGCCCACAGGTAGGGCCTGGGCCTAAGTGTTAAGACTCGATCAATTTTAGGGTTGAGCTTGGGCAAGGCCAAAAAAATTTAGGACTGGCCCAGCCCGGGTGGAAAAATAATCAAATATATATATAAACACACACACGCACACACATATTATACACCCAAGACAACCCTAGTCCCTAATTTGTTCCTGCCGCGCCACTGGAAAGAGAAGTGAGAAGTGAGAAGTGAGAAGTGAGAGAAAGTCACGATATACACACAAGACACAACCCTAACCTTAAATCACTCCTCCATTCTCTGTCGCCGCTGGAGAGAGAGAGAAATTTCACCTTCGTTTTCGAATTTCCCCGCCCCCGCCGCCACTGCCGCTAAACACAACCCTAACCCTAAATCACTCCTCAATTCCCCGTCGTCGTTGGAGAGAGAGAGAGAGAGAGAGAGAGAGAGAAATTTGACCTTCGTTTCCGACTTTCCCTGTCGCTACCGCCGCTGAACACAACCTAACCCTAAACCAACAACATTCCACGCATACAGAGCTCTCGTTCGTTTCTGACTTTTCGCCGACCTCTCTGTCGTTTGTTTCCGACTTGTCATTGAATGCCGCCGCTACTGATTTCAGGTAACACCGCCGCCGACTTGTGTTCTGTTCTACTTTAGATCTGTTCATTTTGTGTTCATTTTGTTATGTTCTTGTTATGTTCATTTTGTGTTATGTTCTCTGTTCATTTTGTGTTTTGTTCTCTGTTCGTTTTGTGTTTTTTTATAACGCCGGGCTTTGGGCTTAGGTTTTTTTTATAGGGCCTGGCTCGGGCCTATCATTTTTTTGTAATACCCTAGTCTAAGCCCAGCCCAGCCTATGACCACCCCTATAAATAGTGCCCCATACATGCATGCTAAATGGGCTCAGATGCAACAATATGTAAAAACTCTCTACGTGAATATAATTGGCTAGGATTGATCAAGTACTTTTAATTCATTTTAATTCGAGCCACTGAGCTAAATCTAGGTTTATAGGAAATCTAATAAATCAAATATAATCAAGACTATTTAATTTTTCTATAGAACCAACTAAAACCATCACCTAGTTCAAACGGTTTTAAGTTCATGATCAATTCTTTTATTTCATATACATAAGCATTTTGATGGAAAATATGTAAAATACACTTGATTATACCAATTGTGGAATTATTTATTGTAGTTGTATCACTATAATTTTAATTAAAAATTAAAATTTATATATTTAATTAAAAATAGTAATGGAAATCCCTAATCCAATTAGGGACACTAATAATCTATCCTTATCTCATAAGAAATATTAGTTTTAATTCTAATCTAGTTAGAATTCTAAATTTAAAGTAAAATTATATTTTATATGGATTAACAATTATCTCATAATTATTAAAATAGAATCTAATTCAATTTTTAATTGAGGTTTTATTTAATAACCACTATTTAAGAGTTCATTTTAAGAATATCATTTTAAATAGTTGATGAGGGAAAAATTCCCAAATGCAAACCAGAGTGAAGGAAGATGAAGAAACGGGTCAGACCTGCCCCAAAAGCCCGACCCGAAAGAGACGTTGCAAAGGCGAGCACAGGCCACTGCCCTAATAGCCCATGAACAAGGCACCTGGCCTGCTAAGAGATCCCTAACCCCGCATTGGGCCTATTCTGGGCAGAACCTAGCCACCCAAGCTGGGCTTAATTACCGAATTTAAAGGTAGTAGGTCAACGTAACCGTTACCTCACTTACCACTCCCATCCATGCACTTACACGATTGACGCCACTTCCCATAATGGGAACACATGATATATTTACGGTGGCTGATTATGAAACGTGGAGAGAATCATGGTTGGAACGGCTAAGCAGAAGAACGGCTTATATATACGGTAGGGAATGAGGTATCAATACATATAACTCTCTTTATACACTCTTAATATACTGTTGAGCTTTATATCATTTCTTAGAGCAATTTAACTTGATTCTCACGCCAGAAGTTCTTTGGCCGACACCACACTAGTGTCCCCCCATAGAACTAACTGGTTTTATAGGAAGGGTAGTCGGTTGTGGAGGTTTTTAGCACGTGAGGCCCTGAATCAGGCACTGGGTAAATTTTGGTAACATCATTTGGCGCCGTCTGTAGGAAACTAAGCAAAAATGAGTTTACAGATGAGATAAGGCATTTACAATCAATAATAACTGGTCAGAGTCAGGCAAGTAAGATCCCACCACCAACAAACACGGAGGCTCACATAGAGGCTTCAGGCGAAAAATACGTTATTCTTTCCCCTTAAATGCAAACGATTAACACACTAGCGGTAAAGATCATCGCAATGGAGGGGTTTCTAACAAGAATGGCCCAACATATCATTGCGAATGCCTAACACCCTCCTTCTATTAATAACGAGTTCGGGGAACAAATCGAGTCACTGGAGTCCCTGGATCCATCGCAGGGAGAATGAACGGACCAAAGGGGCATGAGTACCTACCGAGGTGGGGGACGAATGCTGACTCATAATGAGACGGTAGACTCCTACCAGCAACGCAGGACGCTGGAGGGCAGAGACCTGCCGATTGACGAGTTGGACGCACTTTAAGGGGAATTGAGATGCCGTTTATGATAGGTGTGAAAAATCTATCTATTTCGAAAGCGAATTTGTTAGTTTTCAAGAATTTTAGTTGTATTTAATTGTGTTTTAGTATAAAATAGGGAAAGGACGTTAAAGGGCAATAAACACGTGAAAACGGTGGAGAAACGGTGAACAAAATGTGCAAAACAAGGTTTCAGTGAATGAAGACCACCTCCTAGGCGGAAGTTCCACCGCCTAAGTGGAAAAGAGGCAGAATGTTGGAGTGCTGAAGGGTTGAACCACCGCCTAGGCGAGAAAACCACCGCCTAGATGAGAAAGCGACAAATTGATATGCCAGCAGCTACCCCCTAGGCGAAGATCCGACAGAAGCTTAACCGACTTAAAGCCACAACTTAGGCGATGACACTCTGCACAAAAATATCTGTTTTCAGATATTTTGAAGATATTTCCAAACTTTACCTATTTAACCCCTTTTCTCCCCCAAACCTCAAAACCCTTAGACCCTTACCTTAGACGTGGGAGAGGGCTTGGTTGTTCTTGAGAGCTCTCTTCCACCTTAGTTAGATTAGATTAGTTTTAGGAGGCGTTCTTGGCCAACCCTTGAAGATCTAGAAGAGGAAGTTCATCAACGGAGAAGAGGAAGCTCGGGAGGATTGTTCTTTGGCGAAAGTGGACTACTCCACTTTGAGATTTGGCTTTTCTTCCCATGTTTCCATCTTTGTATTTAATGTTTATTGTTGATAATGATGATATCCTCTTGATTTATTGGTGTATTGGCTAAGAACATGTTAGTGTAGATTAGAGATTAGTTAGGGAAAGGTGTAGTTATGTAAATACTCGTTTGGTTTAATATACGTTTCTTTAACGGTTGTTACTTTTAAGTCCGATTGTGTTTATCATTTTATAATGATCTTAATATGCGTGTAATGGTATTAGGGTTGGATTTGAAAATCTAGAGTTTGACACTCGGGAGAGGTAACCCTGGATTCGGACTAGGGTAAACATATCGTTATGATCTAACGATCCGGAAGGGGTTAGTTAGTGTGCAATCGATGACGTTGGGTCAAGACTCACGCGGCCTAGAGTAGTTAAGACATTGAGGGGGACCTCTTCGTCAACACGAAGTCGCGTATTCCCTCGTCTTACACTTGGAAGAGGTGGCGGAGGAGTTTACGAACCGAGATTGTTGGATACCTAAACTCCGTTATTATTAACTAAACAAAACCAAACATGTATTAAGTGAACGAAATCAATCCCTAATTAATCAACTTAGTTAGGATTAACCCACTAATTGTAGTTTAGCTTAGTTTAATTTCAGTTCATATCTTTCATCGTCAGGATAACATAAGACTATGTCAATTGCGGTATTCAATTCAATTATTCACACTTTTCTCTGTGGGAACGATATCCGATCTTCAAGATCCACTATATTAAAACTTAGACCTCGTATACTTGTGAGTGTAAGTAGGCGTGCAATTTCGCGCCCCTACCAAGTTTTTGGCGCTGTTGTCGGGGAATCAGTGTGAATTTTATTGAATATTGCAAAAGAAACGTGGTAACGGCTCAGAACTTAAGTTTAAAATAGGAAAAGCAAATGTATCGTATTCTAGTCCCATCAATACACCAAGTTTTTGGCAGTGTTGACGTGGGATTAGTGTGAATTTTAAGTTGATATTGCGATTAAGTAGTCGAGTGTTAATCCTAACATTTATTTTTGTTTTGTTTTCAATTTTTATTTTTGTTTCATTGTGTTAATGAGATCAGGCGGTGCGAGAAAAGATGAAGAATATTGGAATTCTTAATTCTCAATCTCGAGATTGAGCCTATTGCAAATGTTAAGGACTAAGAGGAGAAGCCGACTTCAAGCCATTATCTTGATCTGACTGAGCATTTGAGTCCAAATTCCTTGTCTATGGGAAATTTTGGTGAAAAATACTTAGTGACACGATAGTCCAGTTGGGGACGGTAACTCAAGTGCTATTTTTTTTTGAAATGAAATTCAGGGTATCAAATTACCCGATTTTTGTTACTATTTATTTGATTATTCATTCTTTTTGGAAGCCGGCATGGCTTCGGAATGTGTTCGGAAGCGAATTTAGGAATATGGACATTTAAGGAAGTATTTTAAGTTTAAACACATTGAACAAGCGAAGTGAAAATGTACGGGGTGGAGCCGTATTTTGAAAATTTGAGAAAAACATGAAAGTGGGAGTAGCAGGCCCGCCGCCTAAGCGATGAACCACCGCTTAGGCGGTAAAAATACAAAGTGGGTATTTTTCATCAAAAACGGCCCACCGCTCAAGCGATGAACCACCGCTTAGGCAGTAAAAATACAGGATGCACCAAATTTTGAAAATACGCTCCACCGCCTAGGCGGATTAATAGCAGAACAAAATGTTTTCACACTGGTGTAATTTCGCTTAGGCGAAAAAATCACCGCCTAGGCGGAATTTCGTCAGAAAGATTTTCTTTTAAAAAAGGGCTTCATTTCTTATTCAGAGTTGAACTTTAAATGTGGGGATCATGAGAGAGGATAGTGACAAGCGATTTTACCTCGGGTATCGTTCAATTCAAACGATTATCTATTTTCAATTCTCCAAAGCCAAACCAAGCCCTATTGATCTTTCTGAATATCCGAGCCTACATTAGTGGATAGTAGACTCCAATCAAGCGTATGGTTTTCCTGAATCCTTCAACGGTTTAAGTTATGAGCTTAACGATTGAATAATCGAATCCGGTATTTGACTAGTTATACATTTGAGTTCTCACACACACACTTCAAATGGATCTAGAATGGTTTTTATTGATATTGATCATTGAAATTCTAGAACACCACTTGGTGTGGGTTACTTCCCGAACTTGATCAGATTTAGGGATGTTGAGGGAGGAACAAATTGGTCATTTCAATTGAACTTTATATTTACATGCATATACTTCTTTCGTGTTAGTTTAATTTTTCATTTTTAGTTGGTTAGTTGGTTAGTTAGTTTAGTTTAGTGTTAGTGTTTTGCTCGAGAACTAGCAAAATTCTAAGTTTGGGGGTATTGATAGGTGTGAAAAACCTATCTATTTCTAAACCGAATTTATTAGTTTTCAAGCATTTTAGTTATATTTAATTGTGTTTTAGTGTGTTTTAGTGTAAAACAGGGAAAGGAAGTTAAAGGGAGATAAACAAGTGAAAACGGTGGAGAAACGCTGAACAAAATGTGCAAAACAGGGTTTCGGTGAATGAAGACCACCAATTAGGCGGAAGTTCCACCGCCTAGGCGAAAAAGAGGCAGAATGTTGGAGTGTTGAAGGGCTAAACCACCACCTAGGCGAGAAAACCACCGCCTAGGTGAGAAAGCGACAGATTGATATGCCAGCAGCTACCGCCTAGGCGGAGAAACCACCGCCTAGGCGAAGATCCGACATAAGCTTAACCGACTTAAAGCCACCGCTTAGGTGGTGACACTCTGCATAGAAATATCTATTTTAATATATTTTGAAGATATTTCCAAACCTTACCTATTTAACCCCTTTTTTCCCCCAAACCTCAGACCTTTACCTTAGACGTGGGAGAGGGCTTGGTTGTTCTTGAGAGCTCTATTCCACCTTAGTTAGATTAGATTAGTTTTAGGAGGTGTTTTTGGCCAACCCTTGAAGAGTGAGAAGAGGAAGTTAAGTTCATCAATGGAGAAGAGGAAGCTCGGGATGATTGTTCTTTGGCGAAAGTGGACTACTCCACTTTGAGATTTGGCTTTTCTTCCCTTCTTTCCTTCATTGTATCTAATGTTTATTGTTGATAATGATGATATCCACTTGATTTAATGTTGTATTGGCTAAGAACATATCAGTGTAATTTAGAGATTAGTTAGAGAAAGATGTAGTTGTGTAAGTACTCGTTTGGTTTAATATATGTTTCTTTAACGGTTGTTGCTTTTAAGTCCGATTGTGTTTATCATTTGATGACGATATTAATATGCATGTAATGGTATTAGGGTTGGATTTGAGAATCTAGGGTTTGACACTCGGGAAAGGTAACCCTGGATTCGGACTAGGATAAACACATCGTTACGACCTAACGACCCGGGAGGACGTTAGTTAGTGTGCAATCGATGACGTTGGGTCAAGACTCACGTGGCCTAGAGTTGTTAAGACATTGAGGGGGACCTCTTCGTCAACACGAAGTCGTGTATTCCCTTGTCTTACACTCGGAAGAGGTGGCAGAGGAGTTTACGAACCGAGATTGTCGGATACCTAAACTCCGTTATTGTTAACTAAACGAAATCAAACATGTATTAAGTGAACGAAATCAATCCCTAATTACTCAACTTAGTTAGGATTAACCCACTAATTGTAGTTTAGCTTAGTTTAATTTCAATTCATGTCTTTCGTCGTCAGGATAACGTAAGACTACGTCAATTACGGTATTCAATTCAATTATTCACACTTTTCTCTGTGGGAACGATATCCGATCTTCAAGATCCACTATATTAAAATTTAGACCTCGTATACTTGTGAGCGTAAGTAGGCGTGTAATTTCGTGCCCCTATCGATTCACCTCAGATATTTTGGAGGTACTACTATTTGATAAATTTGATCCCACCAAGTTTGAGAAGTACGACAGAAGAATAGACCAAGTGGACTATATTCGATAGTTCAGACATATTATTTCCATCTACTAAGCGGGAAATTTTGCGCTCTGTAGGGCTTTTGCAACAACCCTAAAAGGGTCAGCTCTGGAATGGTTGCACTCGCTGCCACTAAACTCAATTTCGTCTTTTATGGACTTTGGGAAGCAGTTCATTGGCCAATTTATCACGTGCCAAAGATTAATTGAAGGCGTTGACTATCTGTTAATGTTGCAACAAAAGAAGGGTGAAACCTTGTGCCAATACATGAATCACTTCAGCGAAGAACTAACGTGCATTAAAAGTTGTAATTCAAACCTTATCATCAACGCCTTCACCTCGGGACTAAGGCAGGTCGATTCCATGACTCACTAATGAAGCACACTCCGAAGACTATAACTGAGCTGATGGAAAAGGCAAAGCCTTACATGAAACTAGAAGACGTCAAATAGGAAGGCAGGTCAGCAACGAAAGACAATTCCAGAGCTGGAGAGACTAATCGTAAAAAAGTTAAGAGCAGCACTTCAGATCGACAGAGAGAGCATCTTAAGTGCTGGATAACAAGAGCTAGGGAGCAGCAGGGACCAGACCTCCCGAACTTACGTGTGCTTATCCCCAAAATACTTCATGAGATTAGGTTATCCGAGGTTATGCAATGGTCTCCTAAGCTCCCACCGAGGTCCACTAAGATCACGGACACAACACTGACAGCTGTTGGGAGCTTTAACAGGAAATCAAGCGATTGATTGACATGGGATGACTGTACGGATACTTACAAGAGTAGGCGAGAGAAAAGAAGAGACTAATAAGCAAAGTTTGTTTGGAAGAACGTGACAATAAAAGGAATAATGACGACCTAGACAACACTTATGTGGTCATCTATATGATAAACACAGTAAGTCCTCATACTGGAAAGACAAATCACGAGCAAAAAAGAAAGGTCCGCGAGGCGACAGATGATCGATGCTATGGGGAAGTGATGGCTCTAACCAGCAACATGGGACCAGCGATCACCTTCAATAAAAAAAATTATAATGGGGTAACTCACCCTCATGACAATGATTTGGTGATAACTCTTTGGATCTCCACCTTTGAAGTAAAAAGAGTCCTGATCGACACCGGCAGCTTAGCCAAAATAATTGTCATCAATACACTTAACCTGATAGGCGTTCCTAGTTCAGATATTAGATCCACCTAAACAGTAATGGTAGATTTCAAAGGAGACCTGAGCTCCCCCAATGGGAAGATCACCTTATCCGTCATAGCAAATAAAGATAGAGGTGGAGTAATCAAAGCAACTGAGTTCATGGTAATAGACTCGATGTTTCCATATAATGCTATCTTGGGACGGCCCTGGATCTATGTAATGGGAGCTGTGGCGTCAACCCTCCATCAATATATTGAGTATGTAAAATATGGCAAAATGATCGTAATCAGGGGAGATCAAGTTGCATCTAGGCAGTGCTTTGCGATAGCAATGTAGGGAAAAAGAGCCATACAGTGACACGGAGGCAAGAAGAAGTGAAGACCAGAAGCCCTTCCCATTTAATTAACTTTAAAGACCCAAGTTTGTGAGTTTTTATTTTTCTCTTTGTGATTTCCATTTTTAGTTGAAAGAACAATTGTCCTTTGCTAACAATAAATACAGTTCACAATCAAAGCTGCCTAGCTCAGCTCAATCAAAACTGACTAGTTCAGCTCAACAGAACTGCCTAGCCCAGTTCTCTCATAGATTGAACTGCCCAGCACAGTTCACATCCAAAGCTGCCTAGCTCAGCCCAATCAAAGCTCACCAGCTTAACCCAACAGAACTGCCTAGCCTAGTTCGCTCATGGATAGAATTGCCCAGTACAGCTCACATTCAAAGCTGCCTAGCGTAGCCCAATCAAAATTGACCAGCTCAGCCCAATAGATGCCTAGCCCAGTTCGCTCATGGATTGAACTGCCCCGCACAATTCAAATCCAAAGCTACCTAGCTCAGCTTGATCGAAGTTGTCTAGCTCAACCCAATCAAAGATGACTAGCTCAGCCCAATCAAAGTTGACCAGCTCAGCTCAATCGAAGCTGCCTAGTTCGGTTCACTCATGGATTAAACGGACCAACACAGTTCATATCCAAAATCACCTAGCTCAGCTCAATCAAAGCTGGCTAGATCAGCTCATCAAAGCTGCCTAGCTCAGTTCGCTCATGAATTGAACTACCCAGCATAGTTTACATCCAAAGCTGCCTAGCTCAACTAACTACCTCACCTCAACAAAGCTGCCCAACCTAATTCGCTCATGGATTGGACTGTCCAGCACAGTTCACATCCAAGGCTGCCTAGCTCAACTCAATCAAGCTACTTAGCTTAGCTTAACCAGAGCTTCTTAGCTTAGCTCAACCAGGGCAATTTATCAACTAAATCGATGGGGTTTATTCAACTATAGATTTCAAAGACTCAAGCAATCCATAACTCGTTAATTACTTAAGCTTGTTATAAAAGAGGACAAGGAGTGCTATGACAGTATTATGGCCCCGTTTTTCAAAACATCTCGTGTTTGATACATTTATAAAATTAAATACACCATTTGTGAAGTTAAATGCACAATTTAGCACACAACATGCGATGCCCAACCACAGTTCAAATACAACAAATGTAGCAGTGCAAGGAAAAATAAAAGTCTTGAACTCGTTACTTCTTATCATGGAAGCAAAAAGAGTACATTTATTGCTACTGTAAAAATCCTACCAAACCATTACAAAAACATTACAAAAGCTTATAAGCCTATACTACTTACAAGGAAAACACTCCCGAGGCTTTTCGCAAAAAAAGAAACAAGACTAGGATGAGAGGATTGGGGCTAATCTGATCTATGAAAAGGCATGGGACCCAAGTCCTCAGAATCTGAGTTTGAATGGTAGAAGTCATGTTCTGCATACTGATTCAATGCTCGGATCAGAGAGCGTATCTTCTCATTATTCTCATCGTTTTTCTCTGAAAGCTTATCTCTCTTTATCTGCAGCACCTCATTGTAGGATTTGTAGAGATTGACTTGAGCTCACAAGTCATCAATTTCTTCCTTTGCTAACCTCAACCGGTCACAAAGTTCGTGGATCTGAGACACCACACAAAAATAGGAAGTGTCGAGGAAGGCAAAGGTAGCACAAGCGCCTTCAACGGCACGAAGCCATGGGGGCCCTTTATCGAGAACCTTGGCTATCATCATCAACTCTCGAAATCGATGCCCCAACTCAACCTCCTTCTTCTTATCATTATGAACAACATCAAAGATATCAGACGCAGAGGACAATGAGACTATAGCTAAAATGTGATAAGGAAAAATAAAAGAAAAGAAAAGCGGACACTCGAAGAAAATGTAAAGAAATCATAATAGGAGGATGCTTTAAATAAGCAAGCTAACTATCACCAAATGACAAAAAAGAGCAAACCGAATCGTCAGAACATTTATGATGCAAGATATGAAATGACAACAACCAATATCCAAAGAAAAATGTGATGGTTCCCAGGATAAAATACGGCAGATATTTAAAGATTGTCATAATTACAAAGTACCATCATTACAAAACTGATTAAAAAAAAAGTGAAAAGGTAGCTAGCCAATTAGTCAACACTCGGTTGATCCACATCATCTGGCAAAGGTGCGGCACAAACATCAGTAACAACCAAGGACGAGTTGCTGAGTGATAGGTGTGAAAAACCTATCTATTTCTAAACCGAATTTGTTAGTTTTCAAGCGGTTTAGTTATATTTAATTGTATTTTAGTTTGTTTTAGTGTAAAACAGGTGAAGGGACGTTAAAAGGGCGATAAACAAGTGAAAACGGTAGAGAAAATGTGAACAAAATGTGAAAAACAAGGATTCGGTGAATAAAGACCACCGCCTAGGTGGAAAAGAGGCAGAATGTTGGAGTGTTGAAGGGCTGGACCACCGCCTAGGCGAGAAAATCACCGCCTAGGCGAGAAAAGATCAGAATGTTATGCCAGCATCCACCGCCTAGGCGGAGAAACCACCGCCTAGGCGAAGATCCGATAGAAACTTAATCGACTTAAGCCACAGCCTAAGCGGTGAACCACCACTTAGGCAGTGACACTATGTGCATAAATATCTATTTTCAGATATTTTAAAGATATTTTCCAAATCCGTCCTTTTAGACCTTTTCTCCACCAAACCTCAAAAGACCTTCAGACGTGAGAAGAGGCCCCAGTTGATGTTCTAGAGAGCTTCCTTCCACCTTAGTTAGGTTTAGGTAATTTAGGAAGTAGATTAGATTAGTTTAGGAGGTATTCTTGGCCAACCCTTAAAGATCTAGAAGAGGAAGTTTATCAACGGAGAAGAGGGAGCTTGGGAGGATTGTTCTTTGGCGAAAGTGGACTACTCCACTTTGAGATTTGGATTTTCTTCCCTTGTTTCCATCTTTGTATTTAATGTTTATTATTGATATTGATGATCTCCTCTTGATTTAATGTTGTATTGGCTAAGAACATGTTAGTGTAATTTAGAGATTAGTTAGGGAAATGTGTAGTTGTGTAAATACTCGTTTGGTTTAATATATGTTTCTTTAATGGTTGTTGGTTTTAAGTCCTATTGTGTTTATAATTTGATGACGATCTTAATATGCTTGTTATGGTATTAGGGTTGGATTTGAGAATCTAGGGTTTGACACTCGGGAGAGGTAACCCTGGATTCGGACTAGGGTAAACACATCGTTACGACCTAACGACCGGGATGGCGTTAGTTAGTGTGCAATCGATGACGTTGGGTCAAGACTCACGCGGCCTAAAGTCATTAAGACATTGAGGGGGACCTCTTCGTCGACACGAAGTCGCGTATCCCCCCGTCTTACACTCGGAAGAGGCGGTAGAGGAGTTTACGAACCGAGATTGTCGGATACCTAAACTCCGTTATTGTTAACTAAATGAAATCAAACATGTATTAAGTGAACGATATCAATCCCTAATTAATCAACTTAGTTAGGATTAACCCACTAATTGTAGTTTAGCTTAGTTTAATTTTAATTCATGTCTTTCGTCATCAGGATAACATGAGACTACGTCAATTGCGGTATTCAATTATTCACACTTTTCTCTGTGGGAACGATATCCGATCTTTAAGATCTACTATATTAAAACTTAGACCTCGTATACTTGCGAGAGTAAGTAGCGGCATGTTTTTCCCGCGCTACCAAGTTTTTGGCGCCGTTGCCGAGGATTGGTATAAATTTTATTGAATATTGCAAAAGATACGTGGTAACGGCTTAGGACTTAAGTTTTAAATAGGAAAAGCAAATGTACCATATTTTAGTCCCATAAACGCACCAAGTTTTTGGCGTCGTTGCCGGAGATTAGTATGAATTCTAAGTTGATATTGTGACTAAGTGGTCAAGTGTTAATCCTGACATTTATTTTTGTTTTGTTTTTAATTTAAATTTTTGTTTCATTGTGTTGATGAGATCAAGCAGAGCGAAAAACAATGAAGAAGATTGGAATTCTTAATTCTCAATCCCGAGATGGAGTTTATTGCAAAAGATAAGGACTGAGAGGAGAAGCCGACTTCAATCCATGATCTTGATTCGACTTAGCATTTGAGCCCAAATTCCTTGTCTATGGGGAATTTTAGTGAAAAATACGTAGCAACACGAAAGTCCAGCTGGGGACGGTAACTCAAGCGTTATTTTTTTTTAAATGAAACTTAGGGTATCAAATTACCCAATTTTTGTTACTATTTATTTGATTATTTATTCTTTTTGGAAGCCGGCATGGCTTCGGAACGTGTTCGGAAGTGAATTTAGGAGTATGGACGCTTGGGGAAGTGTTTCATGTTTAAACACGTTGAACAAGCGAAGTGAAAACGTACGGGGTGGAGCCGTATTTTAAAAATTTGAGAAAAACATGAAAATGGGAGCTTCAAGCCCACCGCCTAAGTGGTGAACCACTGCTTAGGCGGTAAAAATACAGGTTGAGTGTTTTTCAGCAAAAACGACCCACCGCTTTGGCGGTAAAAATACAGGATGCAACAAATTTTGAAAATACGCTCCACCGCCTAGGCGAAATTTCGTTAGAAGGTTTGATTTTAAATAAAAGGGCTCCACCACCTAAGCGGTGGACCTTCTGCAGTTAAAATAGCCCGTTCGTTCAAAAATTGAAATCGCAAGGTTCCCTCCCCAAAATCCTCCACCTTCTCTCTAAAACCTCACTTCCAAACTGTTTCCAATACTCAAAAATTATCCTTCCATTACCAAAAGTAGTCATTTCCATCACGATTCAACCTCCAAGAATTGGATCTCTACCCCTATTTCCGAAAATTTAGGGTTTTTGAGTAAAAGGTGTGATTTCTTCATTCTCTTTCGATTGGACCATTAATTCTCAACAAGTAAGTTTCTTTTACTTTATATTTAGTCTAATTATTGAAATTATTGGTTGGTTTGCATGATTATATCAAAGAAATCATTGGATTTTGAAATTTTGCCCCAAACCCCTTAACCCTATTTTCGTGATTCCGAAGTTCCATGGGTTTTTGGTTTGATTCTTGGTGATGAGCATGTTTAATTGGATTGTTTGAGTATGTGAACTAATATAGGATGTCACATTTGTGAAATTTGTTTGAAAAATTCAAATGGGTGTTCGTTTTGGGATGTATGTGTTCTTGACAAAGTGATTAGAGAAGTTTATGTTTTTCAATTGTTCATATATGATGAGGTTGTATTGGGTTTTTGTGATTGTGATTGTTAGGAAATGACGAAAAGAGTAGAAAATAAGAGGGTGAGAGGAGAAGGGTCGAGTTCACACCTTGGGGTGTCGACCGACGTTGACTACGATGCCACCCATTTTGTGTCAAAACAAGCGGAGGAGCACTTCAAAGAACATAAAAAACATCATGCCTGCATACGTCAACAGGGTTTCGGTCCGATTGAGGATCTCCCGGTGGAATTTCAAAATGAAATCCGAAGTCGCCACTGGGAGCAATTCTGTAAATCGCCACCCCCAGGCGAGGTTGCTTTGGTCAAAGAATTTTATGCTAATACTACAGAGGCCATAGACGACCAAGCAAGGGTTCGAAATAAGCCTATCATCTTTAGCCCTGACTTTATCAACCATCTCTTTGGACTTTCGGCACTGGAGTCCCTTGAAAGCCAAGAACCTACTCTGCATAGGGTCATTGAAAAGATCACATCTGGCGAAGTAAAGTGGAAACACCAAGGGCCAAATTTCGCTACCTTCTCGGTGAAATACCTAAAGCCAATTCCAAAAATCTGGCACCACTTCATTTGCGGAAGCCTCCTATCAACGTCACATCTTTCAGACGTCTCAAAGGACAGGGCCTTTTTGATCTACAAAATTCAAACTGGGAAACCAATCAACGTTGGATTCCTGATCTATTTATCGATCATACATGCTACGAAAACGGTAAAGGGTGGGCTCCCGTTTTCGTCACTATTGACCCATATTTTCTGACTAGCTAACATGACGATATCTGGGAAAAGCCTGTGCGACCCTATCGTTCCACTTAATCTGTCAACGATAAACCGGTTGTGGAAGACCGGGGCGCAAGAGGCAGCCGAGCCCAAGCCTGAGGAAGGGGAAGAGCTAGCAGACGAGACGGTTGGACCTTCTGGAGCCTGAGATGAAAACTCCCAGGAGAGGATAAATAACAAGCTTCAGATCGTCCTCCAGAACCAATATGAGATCTCTTCTTTCCTGGACCAATTTTCGAGGTAGCAAGATCGAGTCCAACGGAAGATTTGGGATGGCCTTGGCCTTGAGATGGATGATTACCCTCCGATGCCATCTGTGGCATCACATCTCCTCCAAAGACCACACTTTCCTTCCTAAAGTGATGACGATGATAATTCTTCTTCAGGTGAACAGTAGGGAATAAGTCTTATTCCCAAAGTATGTGTTCAACCCATTTTGTTTGCAAGCATGCTATATGTTTATTGGGTTCGCTGATGTTAGAACACTGCCATGTTCAGGCCTGGATGGTATGGAATGGATGATAGTTTAGTAGATGTTCATCCATTTTGATTTTTTGGTAGAAAATGATGAACAATTATTATTTTTTTGAACATAATGCAAAAATTTT
Source organism: Eucommia ulmoides (assembly GCA_016647705.1). Taxonomy (NCBI): domain Eukaryota; kingdom Viridiplantae; phylum Streptophyta; class Magnoliopsida; order Garryales; family Eucommiaceae; genus Eucommia; species Eucommia ulmoides. Next base: position 39,929,942 of record CM028335.1, read on the forward strand.
ATGTACAAATCTATGTTTATGTATGTATTTTATTATGAATGTTTTAGTTTTTAAATTTTTAGTTTAGTTAGTTTAATTTTTGTTTTTACATGAGTAGTGGTAGATTAATTTATGTATGTTAGTATTAGATTTAGTTTAGATTTGTGTATGTATAAAGTTGTGTTTGCATGTTTAGATGTGAGTTCATTTGGGCCAAGACCCGATGATGAGAATTATCCCCTAATTACATATTGAGGTCGGGGGTAATACCTTCCTTGTGTGTTTTGTGTGCTTAACATGTCGATTGGGTAAAAATTATCTCAATCCTAAAATTACACGACGTTTGAACTCAATGTATAATTATCTGAACGATTAGACATTGATTATTCGATATTAAGCTCATGATAGAAAATGAGGAAACTAGAACTTGATTTGGGAAAAAATTGAGGCGGAATCCTTGGTAAGGTAATTCTGGAGACGTGATTTAGGCCGTCAATTTTTCGCTTGAACCGTTGTAGCTAAGCTGAAAAATTTCATTCCTTATTTTCCCTGTCGAAGCCAATAACGTAATCAATTCTGAAAACGTTCAAATACTCCTTTCATTTAAATTTTTCCTAAACCAATGTCGCTAAGCCTAATTTTCAAAATTAAGTGAAATCAAGTGAGCGGTCGGGTTTCTGATAAATTTTTATTGATTCGGTATTAGTGTATTCACTTGTCACTTTCGTATTTCTTTTTTGTACGCTCCTAAAATAAGTTTGGGGGTGTGTTTCTATCATATCTTTTCACATATTCCTAAAATTTTATAAATTCTAATAAGTTTGGGGGTGTGTTTCTCTAACTTCTTTTTGCACTCTCCTAAAAAACTGTAATAATTCGAATTAACTTAGGAATATGTTAAAAAAAGAAAATTAATGTGAATATAGTTTTCATTTTCTTCTCTTTCGACAAGTGAATACAAGGATCTTCATTTCTTATTCAGAGTTGTACTTTAAATGTGGGGTCATGAGAGAGGATAGCGACAAGCGATTTTACCTCGGATATCGATCGATTAAACCAATTTGCTATTTTTGTTCCAATGGTACCCGTGGTCATTCTCCAAATCCAAACCAAGCCCTATTGATCTCTGTGAATATCCGAGCCTACATTAGTGGATAGTAGACTCCAATCAAGCTTATGGTTTTCCTAAATCCTTCAACGGTTTAAGTTATGAACTTAACGATTGAATAATCGAATCCAGTATTTGAGTAGTTATACATTTGAGTTCTCACACACACACTTCAAATGGATCTAGAATGGTTTTTATTGATATTGATCGTTGAAATTCTAGAACACCACTTGGTGTGGGTTACTTCCCGAACTTGATCCGATGTAGGGATGTTGAGGGAGGAACAAATTAGTCATTTCAGTTGAACTTTATATTTACATGCATATACTTTTTTCGTGTTAGTTTAATTTTTCATTTTTAGTTGGTTAGTTGGTTAGTTAGTTTAGTTTAGTGTTAGTGTTTTGCTCGAGTGCTAGCAAAATTATAAGTTTGGGGGTATTGATAGGTGTGAAAAACCTATTTATTTCTATACCGAATTTGTTAATTTTCAAGCGTTTTTGTTATATTTAATTGTGTTTTAGTTTGTTTTGGTGTAAAACAAGTAAAGGGACGTTAAAGGGTGATAAACAAGTGAAAACGGTGGAGAAAAGGTGAACAAAATGTGAAAAGCAGGGTTTCGGTGAATGAAGACCACCGCCTAGGTGGAAAAGAGGCAGAATGTTGGATTGCAGAAAGGTTGAACCACCGCCTAGGCGAGAAAAGATCAGAATGTTATGCCAGCATCCACCGCCTAGGCGGAGAAACCACCGCCTAGGCGAAGATCTGACAGAAACTTAATTGACTTAAGCCACCGCCTAAGCGGTGAACCACCACTTAGGCGATGACACTCTGCACAGAAATATCTATTTTAAGATATTTTGAAGATATTTTCCAAATCCCTCCTTTTAACCATTTTCTCCACCAAACCTCAAAAGACCTTTAGACGTGAGAGGAGGCCCCGGTTAATGTTCTAGAGAGATTCCTTCCACCTTAGTTAGGTTTAGGTAATTTAGGAAGTAGATTAGATTAGTTTAAGAGGTGTTCTTGTCCAACCCTTGAAAATCTAGAAGAGGAAGTTCATCAACGGAGAAGAGGGAGCTCGGGAGGATTGTTCTTTGGCGAAAGTGGACTACTCCATTGAGATTTGGATTTTCTTCCCTTGTTTCCATATTTGTATTTAATATTTATTGTTGATATTGATGATCACCTCTTGATTTAATGTTGTATTGGCTAAGAACATGTTAGTGTAATTTAGAGATTAGTTAGGGAAAGGTGTAGTTGTGTAAGTACTCGTTTGGTTTAATATATGTTTCTTTAACGGTTGTTGCTTTTAAGTCCAATTGTGTTTATCATTTGATGAAGATCTTAATATGCTTGTTATGGTATTAGGGTTGGATTTGAGAATCTAGGGTTTGACACTCGGGAGAGGTAACCCTGGATTCGGACTAGGGTAAACACATCGTTACGACCTAACGACCCGGGAGGGCGTTAGTTAGTGTGCAATCAATGATGTTGGGTCAAGACTCACGTGGCCTAGAGTCGTTAAGACATTGAGGGGGACCTCTTCGTTGACACGAAGTCACGTATTCCCCCATCTTACACTCGGAAGAGGTGGCGGAGGAGTTTACGAACCGAGATTATCGGATACCTAAACTCCGTTATTGTTAACTAAACGAAATCAAACATGTATTAAGTGAACGAAATCAATCCCTAATTAATCAACTTAGTTAGGATTAACCCACTAATTGTAGTTTAGCTTAGTTTAATTTTAATTCTTGTCTTTTGTCGTCAAGATAACATGAGACTACGTCAATTGTGGTATTCAATTATTCACACTTTTCTCTATAGGAATGATATCCGATCATTAAGATAAACACGCCGCTACTTACTCTCGCAAGTATAAGAGGTCTAAGTTTTAATATAGTGGATCTTGAAGATCGGATATCGTTCCCACAGAGAAAAGTGTAAATAATTGAATACCGTAATTGACGTAGTCTCATGTTATCCTGACGACTAAAGACATGAATTAAAATTAAATTAAACTAAACTACAATTAGTGGGTTAATACTAACTAAGTTGATTAATTAGGGATTGATTTCGTTCACTTAATACATGTTCGATTTCGTTTAGTTAACAATAACGGAGTTTAGGTATCCGACAATCTCAGTTCGTAAACTCTTCCGCCACCTTTTCCGAGTGTAAGACCAGGGAATACAAGAATTCGTGTTGATGAAGAGGTCCCCATCAATGTCTTAACGACTCTAGGTCGCGTAAGTCTTGACCCAACATCATCGATTGCACACTAACTAACGCCCTCCCGGGTCGTTAGGTCGTAACGATGTGTTTACCCTAATCCGAATCCAGGGTTACCTCTCCCGAGTGTCAAACCCTAAATTCTCAAATTCAACCCTAATACCATAACAAACATATTAAGATAGTCATCAAATGATAAACACAATCGGACTTAAAAGCAACAACCGTTAAAGAAACATATATTAAACCAAACGAGTATTTACACAACTACACATTTCCTTAACTAATCTCTAAATTACACTAACATGTTCTTAGCCAATACAACATTAAATCAAGAGGAGATCATCAATATCAACAATAAACATTAAATACAAAGATGGAAACAAGGGAAGAAAAGCCAAATCTCAAAGTGGAGTAGTCTACTTTCGCCAAAGAACAATCCTCCCGAGCTCCCTCTTCTCCGTTGATGAACTTCCTCTTCTCCGTTGATGAACTTCCTCTTCTATCTCTTCAAGGGTTAGCCCAGAACACCTCCTAAACTAATCTAATCTACTTCCTAAATTACCTAAACCTAACTAAGGTGGAAGGAAGCTCTCTAGAACATCAACCGGGGCCTCTTCTCACATCTAAAGGTCTTTTGAGGTTTGGTGGAGAAAGGGGTTAAAAGGAGGGATTTAGAAAATATCTTCAAAATATCTGAAAACAGATATTTCTGTGCAGAGTGTCACCGCCTAAGCGATGGTTCACCACTTAGGCGGTGGCTTAAGTCAATTAAGTTTCTGTTAGATCTTCGCCTAGGCGGTGGTTTCTCCGCCTAAGCGGTGGATGCTGGCTTAACATTATGTTCTTTTCTCGCCTAGGCGGTAGTTCATCCCTTTAGCACTCTAACATTCTGCCTCTTTTCCGCCTAGGCGATGGTCTTCATTCATTGAAACCCTGTTTTTCACATTTTGTTCACCTTTTCTCCACCGTTTTCACTTGTTTATCGCCCTTTAACGTCCCTTTACCTGTTTTACACTAAAACAAACTAAAACACAATTAAATATAACTAAAATGCTTGAAAACTAACAAATTTGGTTTAGAAATAGATAGGTTTTTCACACCTATCACTAAGCAAGGGTTGTATTTGGTCAAGTACAACCTGAGCTAGACCGAAGCTAAGTTATACTGGTCAGGGAATAGGCTGAGCTTCGGCCTCTGCTACTTCTGAGGTTGGAAGTACTGAGCAAACTTGACCAAATAGGAGCTGAACTAAGTTAAGGACGGACTGAACTTGAATAGCAACAGGCTGAGCCAATTCTGGAACAGGGAAGACTTGATCAGAAATGGATAAAACTTGTTCAAGACCAGGCCCAACTTGGTTAGAGCCCAACTAAGCTTGATCGATAGAGACCGAACCTGGATGAAGAGACGGGCACACTGCACTAATTCTTAGGAGTTACGCACCCAATGATTGCTCCGAAATAGAGATGGGATCCTCTTCATCCTTAAGCATAAACTGATCTAAAAAGGTAAGGTCCAACTCAAGGTAAGCCTGTTGTACCTATGCTCGACAAAACTGAAATCCAACTAATTGAATGCTCTCTTTGAGCGATTCAAAGTGTTCTAGAAGCTCTTTGACCCCTTCTTCATGCTTAACCTTCTTCTACTCTGCCACTGCAGTCAACTCCGCTAAGGCCCTAGCCTGCTCCATTAACCTAGCCTCTAGGGCTGCCAATTTAACCTCGAGCGCCGAGATTTTAGCCTTCTCAGAGCTCAATTCATCGGAAACCAATATTTTTCATTTCTCTAATTGTTGGATGGCATTTATTTTGGCATCTAGCACTGAGCTCTTCAGACCAAGTTCGAACTGTTGCTTCTTGAGTTTCTCCCCCAATGTGGATTTCTCAACTGACAATCTTTTAACATTAGTCAAGAGCTTGAAGTTCTCATCTAGTAGAGACTGATTTCTACTCTGGCAAAACTCACACTGAGCACAAGCAGTTTACAAGTTGGACTCAGATTGTTCTTTTGAAGACCTCTCCAATACCAACTCGATTTCAAGGAAAGCTTTCTTTTCCTATAGAATACAAAAATCATCCTCCAACCGACTAAACTCAATCAGCTGATACATTAGCTGAGTATCCAACTCGGATGTATGATCGAAGCTCCCAGCCAAGGCAGAGGAGAGATGGATACTCTGCAAGGTACTCGAATTTACTTAGAATCTTATTCAATACTTCAGACAAGTTACAAAAGCAAATCGAAGAATCACCTAAAGAAGCGCGCAAACAAGGGATCAGAAAAGCTCTGCTCTATAATGTTTCACCACCTTAGGTAGAATTTTCTCCTAGAACTGCACATAAAGGAATCGAATAGCGTTCTCAAAGATTTGTTGGCAATCTAAAACTAACGGGCCTACCTCTTTTATCAACTGAAGCATCTGCTCCTTAGAAGCCCCTAATAAGCTTAGAGTGCCGACTCCAGGTGATAGAATGGGCTAAGCATGAACTGCGATAGCCTCAGAAGCACGGCTTATAGGGACCCTAGCTACTTGATTAGCTAATTCTAACCAGCGAATTTCGTTTGGAACTGGAACATGGGAAGCAAGAACAGGGACAGACACAACCCCCACACCGTTTAATATGCAGAGACTGTGAGTCATAGTTAGAATCCAATGGCATAGGGATGGTAGATTGAAACACTTGAGGCTGGACAGATCTGGAAGGAGATACAATGGGTTGAACAGCAGCAGTGGACGCAATAGTTTGTAAAGTCTTCTTGGGCGTTTTCTTACTTTTTGTTAGAGCCACATCATATAATTGGGAGACATGAGCTTTGTTGATCTTCATGTTTTTCTTTGGAGGCACGAACGACTTGTGGGTGAGCTTTTGGCAATGTTGTTCTTCCAGTATCAAAACCTTCTCCAATTGACTAATAACCTTATGTGTCAAGCGAAACATTTGACAAGTGCTCCTACCTGCACAACACAATTTACAGAAAATGTGAGAACATTGTGAAAACAATGCAGCTCAGAAATTGCAAAGACGAAAAAAAAAAGATTACTCCGGTAGTTGAAATGTCGTAGCACAACCGGAGGCTGCCTAATCTCTTCGGGAGAAAATTCCCAACTCCCTTTAAAAAACAAGTAGCAGTTATTCCAATCCTTAATGGCTTATAGAAGATCAGTAAGGAATCCGTACTATTTGGAGGCAAAATAATAGAATCTCCTAGTATCATTGTGAAATTTTAGGAAACACACACTCCTAATCATCTCTAAAGTTATGGGCACTTTGTTTAATCGAGACAGGGTAAGAGCGCCCATAATTTGGTGAAATCCGTTAGGAACCAACTAACCTGGGGTGATTTCCAATTGACGAAACAAATTACAAATAAGCGGGGTAAAGGGTAGCTAAATATCGTATTCAAACATCCAGAAAAAACCCTAATTTCAATCGAGGAATGGATTTCAAATGTGTCCCGAGACGATCTGAGCCATTTCTCTTTGACAACACTCGCCCCGTGATCACCTCAATCCACCGGGGAATCGGTAGATGTGCGAGGTACGGCCACCAACACCTTATCCGGAAGAGACGTAGACGAGGAACCAGCCTCGGCCAAACTAAGTGGCAAAGTAGATGCCATTACTGGAATCAAGAACTTAGGGGGAACAAAAGAACACAATGTGGCAAAAGAAATCAAACAATAAAGTATGAAGAAGAAAAGAACTTACAAGGAATGACCTTACGTTCTGCTTCGATGAACCACCATAAAGGTCAAAAGGGTAAATGATGAGGGAAAAATTACCACTGCAAACCAGAGCGAATGAAGATGAAGAAATAGGTCAGACTTGCCTAAGAATTCCGACCCAAAAGAGACGTCGCAATGTCAAGCACAGACCGCTGCCCTAATAGCCCATGAACAAGGTGCCTGGCCTATTAAGAGCAGCCAAGCCTCGCATTGGGCCTATTATGGGCAAAACCTAACCACCCAAGCTAGGCCCTATTAGCGAATTTAAAGGTAGTAGGTCAACGTAACCGTTACTTCACCTACCACCCTTATTCACTTACACGATTGACGCCACTTCCTGTAATGGGAGCACAGGCTACGTTTACGGTGGCTAATTATAGATTTTGGAGAGAATCATAGAGAGAACGACTAACCAGAGAAAAGACCTATATATACGGCAGGAAATAAGGTATCAATACATATAACTCTCTATGTACACTCTTAATACACTGTTGAGCTTTATACCCTTTCTCAGAGCAATTTAATCTGATTCTCACGATGAAGGTTCTTTGACCAACACCAAACCGGTGTCCCCCCCCATAGAACTAACTGGTTTTGCAGGAAGGGTAGCAGGTTGTGGAGGTTTCCAGCATCTGAGGTCTTGAATCACGCACTGGGTGAATTTTGGCAACATCAACAATTACGTTGTAATGTAACCATTTTATGAAATATTGCTAGTGTTTAGTCCTTTGACTGCTGACCAATTTAATAAATAGACAGTTATACCCTTATATATATATATATATATATATATTAGAAACTCTAGTTTACAGGTTCGCTCATTCTTTATCTCTCTATGCCTCTCTCTCTTCTCGCTCTCTATTTTCACAATTGTCCTCACCACCGTCTACCCTTGCCATCATCTAGTGCCTTGCCACCGCCGTCCTATCATGCTCGTCTCTGGCCACCATCCTTATCTACCCCGTCATCTACCGTCCAGTGCTTTTGAGCCTCTTTCTCTCTCTTGTAGCTAAAGTTGTTGGATTCATCTGATCCAAGTCTTGTGAAAAAGCCAGTACTAACCAAGATTTAGAGAGAGAAAGCAGTTTTCAAAGCATTGTGATTTCTCTCAAGGACACTTTTTACAACAAAGTTGAAGATTTGTTTGGGGATTACAGGGGATGCTGAGAGAAGCTACTTGAGCACATTGACATTCTACCTGACCAGGTATCACGAATAAACGAAGATCGGCAACAGGTTAACCTCTAGGTCGTCTAACTATTTGTATTATTTGTTTCACTTATAGAGATAGCTATATGTATGTATACACAAGTATAAAGTAGACTTATACTGGCTGGGTGTTGTCATTCATTTTACATATTATCTTTTATTATTATGTAATTCAATAGCGTATACCAACATAGATAATCCCGTTCACTAGCTTGTCGTTGCCACTGTGGCCGTTCATCAGCTTACGCTGCCGTTCGTCCAAATCTGAAACTAGATCAACATCCGTCCTTCCAGATCATCGTGGTCGTTCGTCAACTCCTGTCGCTATCGTCTCTCTCTTATTTTTCAAATTTAGATTTCCACATTTGATTTGAATTTTTATGTGATTTGTTGATTTTTGTAGGAAATAGTGTTATGAAATTTTAATATTGGATTTCCAAATCTAAAAATTCAAATTTGGAATTTTTGGATCTGATTTGAATTTTTCTGTGATTTTAGTAGATTTTTCCATGATTTTTTATTTTTGTAGATTTTTTCTAAAATGATCATACTGAATGTGGTTCGGTGAATGTTCACTCCGATTGTTCAATGTTTTTTATTGTTTCGTAAAAGATATTCACGTATGTGTTAACACATGATTTGCGTGAATATTAACGTATATGTCTTTTTTCTAGGTTTAAATATGATACACGAATGTTGATGCAAATGTGTAAACTATTTTTGTTGAGTAAAATATTGAATGAATATTGAGTGAATAATTGTTCTGAAATTTTTGAGTGAACATTTTGAACAAACTGAAATAATATTTTGAAATATTGAGTGAACATTCACATATGTGAACTGAAAATATAAATTCAGAAATATTGAGTGAATATTCACGCAATTATCAGAATGACACATTTCGTAAATGAACAGGAAGGGTATTTGTTGAAGAGTTTTTTGTGTACTGTAAACTTAATTATTTGAATCAAATATCTTTTTTACAATTTACCTATCATTGGAGGATTAAACAATAAATTTTCCTTTTTTATTTTACCAATTCTATATCATTGAATTATCTCAAAAAATTAAAATAGCATTTTACAAAATATCGAATTTGACCAATTCTACATTAAAATAAAACTTGTATATTTATTAATTATTGTAAGACAATTAAAATAGAGATTTTATTTAAATTAGAATTCTAACATTTTGATTAAAAAATTGTGCCAATTAATCATTATCTAATTAAAAATGTATACCTATTAATCATTATCTAATAATAATTAAAATAGATTTTTAATTATTTTATGTCTATTCATTAAAAAATTATATTTATTAATCATTATCAAATAATATGAAAATAGAAATCTCTTAGATATGTTATTTTATTTTAAAATTTTATATGTAATAATTATGATCTATTAATAAAATTTTCATTTATTTGTGTTTTTGAATTGTATTTGTACTATTACTGTTTTGTTACCGTATTTCTGTTTCCAACATATTGTTTTTGTTATGCTCCCAAATTACTTTAGTTTCTGTTATATTTGTTTAGCTTTTTTTTTTTTTCGAAACTTGTGTTGTGGAATAGGAAAAAAATCTGTAAGTGTTTATAATTAATATGTTAGTTATTTATTGGTGATATGTTGATTTCAAATTATTATTTTAGCCCGCGCGACAATTCTTATATGCACACACATTGTGACCAAGTTTGAGAAGTCAAACTTAGGAAACCATATAATGTATTTATATATGCTCTCAACCGAAAAAGCAATAAGATCGATTAACTAAATTTGTTTATGGGTAATTAATTTTTTAGTCCTTTATAGAGATCCAATAGAGAAAAAAGACCTCCTGACATGAACAATTAAGTTTTCAGACCCCACCAAATTTTAAAAAAAAAAATCCTTCATTATGACTCTCCATGTTAACATTTATTTACAAGTCTGTCATTTTGTCATTATGTAATAAGAGAAATTTGAACAACAAAGGATGTTAACGTTAACGTAACTTGTTCAAGTAAATACCACTTAACAATATTACAATATTACATTGGGATTGACATTAACGTTATTAAATTCTTTTTTTTTTGTTAACGCATCATCTCCCAATCTGTCTGTTTGTGTATTACGTTAACGTTAACTCATTTTATCACCAGACGTATTGTATATTTTTTCTCTTGAATATTTATCATATTTTTTGTGTGTGTTAACGTTAATGCATTTTTTTTTTTTTTGTGTTTCATATTGTCGTCTCTTTCATTATTTGTTTTGTGTGCATTAACGTTAATGTTAGTTGCATTAATGTTAATGCAAATACAACCCAACACATTAATTTAATTGCTTTAACATTAACGCGATTACAACCCAACACATTTAATTTTATTGCGTTAACGTTAACACAATTACAATCTAGCACACTTAACTTAATTGTGTTAACGTTAACGCAATTACAAACCCAATACATTTAGTTGTGTTAACGCTCAACTTTAGAGAGTGAGTGAGAGAGAGAGAGAGAGAGTGAGTAATAATTAATATAAATAAGAGAGAGAGTTTGTTCAGGGGTACATGTGTCTTTTTAGTGTTCTTTTTATTTTTTTGGAGGACTAAAAACTTAATTGATTGTACTATTTGATCTGAATTATAATCAAACATATGAAAATGATTTTTTTCTCAATGATCTCTCTTTGGGGACTATATAATAAAAAACTCTTGTTTATTATTTTGTTCTTGGGCCTTGCGCATAGACCAAGAAGCAATTTAGTCTGCTTTTCCATTTTCCTGTTGAACTTGCGGCCCAAAACGGTGAGTCGCATAGGGCGGCCTGTGTAGAACTAACGAAGGGCCGAAATGGATTACTTTGCGCCCAAATAAATGGGCATCCCTTTTTTATCCGCGGCCCACCGTTTTTGTGCTACCGAGACTGCCGAACAACCAGCACAATCGCAGCGAGCGACACCTCCCCGTCGTGCTTCTCCTTCGTCAAACAACTTTTCGATTTCTATCAAAATTAAAATCAATAATTTTATCCTTTTTGATAGAAAATCTAATTTTGTTCTTCACCGCCTATTCCCAAAAATTGTGATTTATTGTGTTAGGAAATAAATCTCTAATAAAGATCCCGATTTAAATCCAAATTTGTAATAGGAGTTCTTATTTTTTAGACCTCTATAGAAATGCTATTGAGGATTAAAACCCCACAAAGTCTTTAGAAAAAAGTCTTCTATTCCGATTTTCCAGTTAACGTTTATTTAATATTTCTGTCATTTTATCTTATGTAAGAAGATAAAAATATGCACATATGACATTAATGTTAACTCTAAAATGTTATTGTATTTCATGTTCTTTTTTTAATGTCACGTTAACTCAGTGCTTATCTATTTTGTGCATTAATGTTAACACATTTTTTACTGTCATGTTTTTGGCTGTCACTTTAACTCAGTCCTCAATTTCAGCAATACATCATTCTTTTTCCTTTTATTATTTTTTTTTTTTTTTTTTTTTTGCGTTAATTCTTTTTGTGTGCATTAACTCGTTTTTTGTGTACGTTAACCTTAACATATTTTCATTTTTTTTTTCTTTGTGTTTCACGTTACCGCATCTTTTTTCATCTGTTTCTGTGCATTAAATATTAACGCATTTTTTACTATCGGGCTGTGGATTTTAACGTTAACGTATTTTATTCTTTAGGGGTTCTGTGTGTTAACGTATTTTGCTTAAATATTTACGTTAACGTCCTATCACATACTTTTGTCTTGTGCACGTTAACGTTAACTACTATATGTGGTATTTTGCCCTTTTAAACTGAAAATGTATTTGGATTGAGTTTGCGTTAACGTTAATACACATTTTTTCTAGGAATCTCCTGTGTTAACATTAACGCATTCATGTTATCTGAAACTCATATGTGACAAAATAAAAAACAAACACTGATGTTAACGTTAATGCACATTTTTTTGTGGCTCTTTCTGCGTTAACGTTAACGTCCTATCACGTACTTTTGTCTTGTGCGCGTTAACATTAACTATCATATGTGGTATTTTGTTTTTTTAAAATGAATATGTATTTGGGTTGAGTTTGCGTTAACATTAATACACATTTTTTCTAAGAATCTCCTGTATTAATATTAACACATTCATGTTGTCTGAAACCCATATGTGACAAAATAAAAAATAAACACTGATGTTAACGTTAATGCACATTTTTTTGTGACTCTTTCTGCGTTAATGTTAACTTCCTATCACATACTTTTATCTTGTGCGCGTTAACATTAACTACCATACGTGTTATTTTGTCCTTTTAAACTGAATGTGTGTTTGGGTTGAGTTTGTGTTAACATTAATACATATTTTTCCTAGGAATCTCCTGTGTTAACATTAACGCATTCATGTTGTCTGAAACCCATATGTGACAAAATAAAAAACAAACATTGATATTAACGTTAATGCACATTTTTTTGTGGCTCTTTCTGTGTTAACGTTAACGCATTCATGATGTCTGGAAAAATCATATGTGAGAAATGAAAAAAAAAAAAAAAAAACATTGACGTTAGTGTTAAATACACATTTTTTTATGGTCTCGTTTGTGTTAACGTTAACACGTCAAGCATTGTCCAGAAAAACATATGTGCAAAAATTAAAAATTGGTGTGCGTTAGCGTTAACGTTAACTGCCATATGTGATATTTTATCCTTTTGAGCTGAATGTGTATTTGTGTTGAATTTGCGTTAACGTTAACATACATTTTGTTGTCTCTCTGTGTATTAACGTTAATGCATTTAATGTTGTTCAAAAAATATATGTGAAAAACAAAAATCACGTAAACACACCAACGTTATCGTAAAATTAACATCCCCTCCACCTCCACCACCACCACCATTCATAGTCACAACAAAAATCCAATTCAGATCTGAAAATTTCCTAAAAGAAATCGAGAACCAAACAGACCCTAAGAAAATTTCCAATTCATATCTGAATGTGTGTTTAGGTTGTATTTGTGTTAACGTTAATGCACATTTTTTGGGAGTCTCTTCTGTGTTAACGTTAACACATTCACGTTGTCCCAGAAAATATATGTGAAAAAAAATCACACAACCATTAACGTTAACGTAAAAAAAATGAACATCCCATCCACCTCCATCACAAATCGAGCAAAAATCACACAACTAGTAACATTAATATTAATCTAGCTGGTGGTCGGCAGTAGTTGCCAAATCTAGCTAGTGGTGGCCGATGGTTGTCCGAATCAATGAACATCACTACCACCAAACAACATTGCCGAAAAAGAACATTAACACCACCAAAACGAATAATACTGCCGAATCGAACAAAAAAAAAAAAACAAAAAACAAAAAACAAATAAGAAATACTATGAACTAGAGAGAAAGATAGTGGGGGAGGTTCAGATCTAGCAGGTAGCCGGCGGTGGTTGCCGGATCTAGCTAGTGCTGGCCGATGGTTGTCCGAATCGAAAATGAACATCACCACCACCAAACAAACCCACTGAATCGAGCATCAACACCTCCGAAGAACACCACCAAATCGAGTATCAAAACCAGAGGAAAAAAAAACAAAAAAAAACAAAAAAACCATAAACTAGAGAGAGGGGGGGGGGGGGGGAGGTCCAGATTTGACATCAACATCGCTGAAAAACACCACCAAAACGAACAGCACTGCTGAATCGAACATCAACACCGCCAAATCAAACATTAACACCGCATAGCTCAGATCTGTGTGAAGAGAGAGAGAGAGAGAAAAAACCACGAACAACACCGTGGAAATATAGAAAAACAACAAGATCTGAAATGGAAACCCAGATCTAAAAAATACCGATCTGGAACTTCCATTTCGATGGCGGTGGCGACAGTGTCCATGAAGATAATAGTCCAGTAGCATATTAGACGACGAGTTTTCAGACGATAATGATGACGTGGAATCATCGTCGACAATCTTGAGGCTCGAAATATAGTTCACTAGCATATCGTCTCTGTCCTTGTACCGGCGAAGATAGAGCAGAGAACGAGCTCTCAACTCGAGAGCCATCTCAAAACGAGGCCAGAGTTCCAATGCGACGTCAACAAGGTTTAATGCCGAAAAAATATCACTCTGGATTGATGCAATTTCTTTGAGCATCTGATGAGAGAGATAAAGAGATCTTAGGGTTTAGAGTGAGAAGAGGATAGAGAGTAAACTTGCACTGGGTAGAGATAGAGAGAGAGAGAGCGTCGATAGAGAGATCTTAGGATTTAGAGTAAGAGAGAGGATAGAGAGTGAACGCTGGTTTGGTCCAACTAATTTAGAGAGAGTGAGACGATAGAATGAGAGTGAATGGACATTAAGTAGAGGATGTTAATGTATTATGTTTGTTCAGAGCTACATGTGTCTTTTCACCTCCTGCTTTGACTGCCAAAATGACTAAAAACTTAATTGAGTGTACTAAAGGTCTTTTCCCTACATGATCTTTAAAATCAAGACTAAATAATAAAAATCTCTTTGTAACAATTAGTTACTGTCCTTAAAGTCTAGAGATACAATCTTCTAAATATATATTGGATTTCTACAAAAAATAATTAATTATTATTATTTCATAATATTCACAACCAATGCTCTAATGCCACTAGAAGGATATTATATCTATGGATACGGACCAAAATAATAATAAATAAATAATAAAAAAAAATTGTACATAATTTTGCTAAGATCGAATCAGTTTATGCTAATACAAAAAGATACATTAAACATAAATAATAAATCGTATTTAAACTTTACCTCTTTCGGTGCTTCAACCTCATAGCTAGTAGTTCTCGAGGCATGATTTTAGAAGGTTCTTCTAAGAGGGGCATCAACAGACCTCGTAAATTGTGGATGTTAATGTAATAATGAACTTAAGCCCACTTAGGCCTATTATGACAAACTTTAACCCCCTCTTCCCCTATATATACTTGTATATATGGTGTTTGTAAATCAATATCGTTTCCATAATAATATCAATACATGTTTCCGACTTCTCCATTATATTAACATGGTATCAAAAACAAGTATTTCCTGGACCTGTTCTCAATAAATTTTTTGCAACCCGAACGCTTCTACCGCCGCCCTTATTCTCCTGAGACTTTCATCGCTACTGTAGGTTTCATCCCTTATTCGGTAGCAACAACCACCATACCACCATCTTTGTCTTGCAGAGACGAACACAACTCCACCAAAATCACCTCATGCAGAGTCTAGACACGCCCTCACGTGACTTCAACAGCCCTCAGTACCACTACCCTTTGCCATCTTGGATTTTGGGATCTACCGCCTCAACTAGGGCTCCAAATCCATCTGACAATATACCATCGGAATCGTCTCAAAGAGACAAATCCAACGACACAAAAATCATCCTTGTATCTTACCTCACGTGCCCCCATGCGTAGTACAAATCTGACTGCGTTTCTTCGTGTGAGATCCACGTGCCGCCATCACCTTTCAGCTATTTTGGGTACCACGTCAGCCCTAAACTCTGCCCAGTCAGTGCCTATTTAGCTCTCATTTAGTATCCACGTCAATGATACATTATTGCCATGTCATTGGACACGTCATCTTCCACGTTATCATTTTTGTGGTTATTTTGCCACGTCATTGCCACGTGGCTGACACATCAGCTTTGTACGTGCCATGCCATTGTTTCCTTCCGTCCTTCCACGTTATCGTTGACCACTAGTCAGCATCTAGTTAATTGCCACATCACCGGTTTTTTTCTTTAATCTTCTTCTGACCGGTTCAGGAGTTTTTAGATCGGTTTTCTGAAAAGTTGGATTGATTCCTGGGGTTTTTCGATGTTCTGATTCTATTTTCGGCCTTCGTTTTGTGGTTTGAGTCTCATAGAATATAGTTTCTATTATATCCATGTGGTTCCTACACCAGTTCACCTGATTTTTACCTGGTCCTTTATGATTCAATATCGGTTCCTAGACAATTGCATCATTTTGAATCCATCACAACAGTTTCTTCAGGTTCAACAACAATGTATGTGGGTTCTTCGCTCATTATCAATACCAAAGAGGGTTCGGATCATACCTTCACTACTATCACTATATCTATTACAGATTTGGCCTCATTCCTCCTTCATATCTTCTCCAAAAATGGTAATGGTACAAATATTTCCCTTACTCTCCCCCTTACTATAGGCAACTCTTCTTGGTTCTTTGATTCTGCTTTTTGTAATCACATGACATTTGATCCTAATATTTTTTCAACTAAACTATCCCTGATGAATAGCCCTAGTATTCATACCACTGATGGTTCTCAAATGTCTGTTACCCATACTAGTCAGATTTCTAAGTGTCATCTTTCTATTTCTGACACGTATTTGATTCGAAAACTCACCTTAAATCTCTTGTCTATTAGGCAACTTTGTGAATTGGGATTTGAAATCATATTTTCTAATAGTAGTTGTCATGTGTAGGATCTTCGAACAGGAGAAACTCTTAGGACTGGTAGTAAGGTTGGACGCCTATTTGAACTTACCAGTTTGTACTTTCCATCTCCAACTCCACAACCACCACAACTACATGTCCCTTCATCAACCTGTGCAACCTCACCACCACCGCTAGTATTATCTTCTTTATCCTCATATTTATCTCCACAACCACTAGTGCTTTTCTCAATATCCCAAATTTGGCATGCTCATTTAGGCCACACTTCATCTAATCGACTCAAATCGCTTACCTCTAGCGGTCAGTTAGGCTCAGTTCAGCATGAGTCCTTCAAATGTATCCATTGCCAACTTGAAAAACAATCAGCCCTACCTTTCAAAGAGAGTCAGTCTATTTCCTTTGCACCATTTGATCTAATTCATTATAATATTTGGGGACTTTCTCTCAATGCCTCGATGGGTGATTGTCGTTACCTTGTTCTCTTTGTGGATGACTATTCTCGATATACATGGTTGTTTTTTATGAAACATCTATCCAAGCTATTCCAAATATATTCTGAGTTTTATTCTATGGTTCACACCAAATTTTCTAGAAATATCAAAGTTTTTCGCTGAGATAATGCAATGGAATACAAGGATCGTGCTTTTTTTAACTTGCTTCGCAAAAATGGCATGCTCCCCCATCACTCATGTCCTAGTACATCCCAACAAAATAGACGGGCCGAACGCAAACATAGATATATTCTTGACATAGTCCGTGCTCTCCTCATTCCTTCATCTTGTCCTGAGATTTTTGAGTTGATGCTGCGTTCACAACTGTCTACACAATAAACGGTTTCCTTTTCACTACAATCCAAAACTAGTCTCTATTTGAGCACCTTTTCGGTAAACCTCCCGATTACTCTAAATTCAGAGTCTTTGGTTGCGTCTGTTTTATTCTTCTCAAACCACATGAACATAACAAACTAGAATCAAGGGATCATCTGTGTTGTTTTATTGTATATGGCATCAAACATAAAGGGTATCGGTGTGGGGATCCCAGTTCTAAAACCAGTCGTATCTCGCGACATGTCCTTTTTTGGGAACATTAAATGTTTTATTCCTTACGATCATTTGACATCTCCACCCTTGCCAACTCTAGATACTTTACTGATCCATCCATTGCGTTATTTCCAGATAATACAGTTCCAAGTACTGTTGAGTCTACTCCAGTACCACTAGTTGAGCCTAGTCCTACACTTTATGCTGAGTCTACCCCTGACTCACCAGTTGAACCCACTCCAGAACCACTAGCTGATCTCACCCTTCCAACTCTAGCGACCATGCCTAAGATTTCTCCTGTGGCCGATGATCCTGTACCGTTTTTTTTTAAAACCCATGCCCCAGATCACCCTCGTCAGTCTACCAGGGTAACTCATCCTCCACATTGTCTTTCTGATTTTTATTATTTTTTCTACTATACTTCATCTGCATGAGTCTCAATCCTACAAGGAGGCTAGTACTAATCCTCTTTGGCAAAAAGTAATGGACGAAGAACTTCAGGTCCTCGCCAAAACTCATACCTAGGATATTGTTGATCTGCCCATTGGAAAAACTCCTATTGGGCGCAAATGGGTGTTTAAGATCAAGACGCTTTCTGATGGCTCTATTAAATGATATAAAGCCCGACTTGTTGCCAATGTATTTGCTCAGGAATATGGCATTGACTATGAAGAGACATTTGCTCCAATGATGAGGCTAACATCTGTCCGTACACTTCTTGCTATCGCTGCCATTCAAAAATGGACTCTCTTTCAAATGGATGTTAAAATGCATTTCTCAATGGAGATCTTCTTGAGGAAGTATATATGCATACCTCTCCCGACTTGGATGCCCCTCGCAATAAAGTTTGTCGCCTTTGTCATGCCCTATATGGTTTGAAACAAGCTTCACGTCCCTGGTTTGCTAAATCTAGCACTACTATTCATCAGTTTGGGTTCACACCTAGTGCTCATGATTCAGATTTGTTTATTTTCCATACTTCGAATGGCATTATCCTTCTCTTACTGTATGTGGATGATATGGTTATTACTAGAGATGATCTACGTGGTACTTCTGAACTCAAAAGGTTTTTCAGTGGCCAATTTGAGATAAAAAAATCTTGGCGTGCTCACCTACTTTCATGGCCTTGAAGTCTCATCTGGTTCTAATGGTTATTTTCTCTCTCAGGCCAAGTATGCCTCGGATCTCATTTTCAAGGCTAGGATCACTAACTCAACTACTGCCACTACTCCTCTTGAGTCAAATGTCAGACTTACCCCACTCGATGGTTTACCTCTTCAAGATGCCACTCTATATCGCTAATTGGTTGGAAGTCTTGTATATCTTACTGTCACTCGTCTTGACATTGCCTATGTCGTTAATCAAGTCAGCTAGTTCTTGTCCGTTCCTTGGACCACCCATTACTCGGTTGTTCTTCGCATTTTTTGGTATGTCAAGGGTGCTTTATTTCATGGGATTCATTTCTCAGCTCAATCTGATCCCATCTTACAAGCTTATTCTGATATCGTTTGGGCCGGAGACCCTACTGATAGACATTCAACCACTGGTTACTATTTCTTTTTAGGCAATTCTCTTATTTCCTAGCATAGTAAGAAAAAAATTGTGGTTACTCGCTCTAGTACTGAAGTTGAATATCGTGTCATGGCTGATGCAACTCAAGAACTTCTCTAGCTTCGATGGCTACTCGCTGACATGGACATCTCTTCTCTTGCTGCCACTACCCTACACTGTGACAACAAAGAGTGCTATTCAGATCACTCATAATGATGTATTCCACGAGCATAAAAAACACATCGAGATTGATTGCCACTTCATCCGTCATCACATTCTTCATAATACAGTTCGTCTACAATCCGCCAGTTCAGCTGATCAGATAGCAGACATTTTTACTACAACTCATCCACTCAGACATTTTCACTATCTGGTTGTTATGGGTCTCTCATTCTATCATAGTCAAATCATCCATGCAAGCCGAATATTGCACATTTCTCATCATTCCCTTTTAGTCAAATCATTAATACAAATAAGAGGTTACACTCAAGGGCGGCTGTTAGATTCCTATCCCACATCTCTCATTTGAGAGTTCCCAAACCACTATATAAATCAAAGAAGTTACTCCACTTAGCACTATATGGTTTTAAGTTGGAACCTCCTAACATGGTATCAGAGCTAAGGTTATGGGTCTCTCATTACCTCGTATTCAAATCATCCGTGCAAGTTGGGGGGTAACACATTTCTCATCATTCTCTCATAGTCAAATCAATCATGTAAACTGAGGGTTGCACTCAAGGGCGGGTGTTAGATTCCTATCCCGCATCGCTCATGTGAGAGTTCTCAAGACACTATATAAATCAATAGATGGTAGCGAAATATTCCGTCGCTACTTTTACCGCAAGTGTACGGGTCAAGTTTTAGTAGAATGAGAAGAACAGGGATTGTCGTATCCACAGGGATTGAATTAGATTATTGTTAAGTACCACAATTATCATAACCAAATTTTATATAGGTGACTTAAATTAAGTTTTTGTTAATAAAATAATATACTAAACTAA
Organism: Eucommia ulmoides; assembly: GCA_016647705.1. Lineage (NCBI taxonomy): Eukaryota > Viridiplantae > Streptophyta > Magnoliopsida > Garryales > Eucommiaceae > Eucommia > Eucommia ulmoides. Next base: position 39,950,188 of record CM028335.1, read on the forward strand.
TTAAACTAAAATACTATAATACTAATATGACGTTTAAGTGAGTAAATTGTCTACGGATTAACTTCATTCATTTAAATGAGTTCAATTCAATCTAGTTTATATTAACAACATTCACATTATTCGACAATCTAGGTATCAAAATCTCACTCACTACCTCTCCCGAGTGTAAATTGAATAAATATGTGACTTCGCATCAATGTCGAAGTCCCCCTCTAGCATCTATATGACACTTAGTCACATAAGTCTCACCCCAACCTCACAGATTGCGTACTTTCTAATGCTCTCTCGAGTCATTAGATCGTCATGTTGTGTTTAAACCCTAGTATGAATTCGAGGTTACCTCTCCCGAGTGTCAAACCCCGTATTCTCAATATATCTTAACAAGCATATAAAAGTGGAAGAACGGTAAACACAATCGAATAGGAAAGAACAACCAATACGAAACAAAGATTAAACAAACGACGTTTTCATACACGAATCGCTCCCTAGAAAATATATGTTTAGTTTCTCATGGCCATAACCACATATACAATAATATACAAGCTAAACACATACAAAACTATCAACCAAAACTAAGAAATAAAGAGAAAAATAAGGAAACTAGTCATTATCCGAAAAACCGACGCTAAAACTGCTCCGAGAACATTTTCCCTTCTTGGCTTTGTGATCTTCTCTTGGTTGATAGGCCTTAGAGCTCTTAATACACTCCCAAAAACGTGCTCATAGGTGTAGAAGAGAAGGAGATATAAATGGGATAAAAAATATCAACAAAATATCCCAAAAAATCTAAAATATCTGGTGTCGGACCGCTGCAGTGGTAAGAATCACCGCTGGAATGGTGAGAAGTCAGTAGGCATTCTGCTAGATGATCGCTGCAGCGGTGCAGACCATCGCTGCAGTGGTGAGGTTCACCGCTGCAGTGGTAGAAGGGCAGAAGGTTTCTATTTTATTGATTATTGTAGCGATGGGCCTACATTTCTGAACTTGCCTTCTTTGCTCTTTTTCCACTATTCTTCCACCAATATTCCATCGATTTACTCAATTATGAACCGTTTTCGTCCCTTTTCATCCCAAACACATGATTTATAACAAAACAAATAAAAACGTATTAAAACATATTAAAATACTATAATAATACTTGAAAACTGCCAAAACTGGTTTGAGAATAAATAGATAAATACCACCTATCAAATACCCCTAAACTTAGAATTTTGCTAGTACTCAAGCAAAACACTCAGACTAAAATAAAAAAAAAAAACACAACAAAATTAACTAACACAAATACTAAACAACGAATAAAAACACAAACTACCTAAACATAACGATATGTGAGTTTTGAATTCAACTAATCGACCAAAAGGTTTTTCCTCAATGGCCCTCAATTATATTGAGTTCAGGAGTAAAACGTACCATGTGGTGTTCTAGAATTTCAACGTTCGATAATGGTAAATGTCATTCTAGATCCTGCTAAAGTGTGTGCGAAAATTCAATTATATAACTATTCAAAGATCGGATTTGATTATCTACCAATGAATCTCATGACTTATACCATAAAGGATTAGGATATCCATATGCCTGACTGAGTTCTACTCTCCGCTAATGTAGGCTTGGAAGTTCAAAAATATCAATAAGACTTGGTTTGGTTTGGAACATTTGGCCAAGGGTATATCGGGAATATAAAACAGGTTAATGTTATTAACTTAACGATACCCAAAGCACAACGCTTGGCACACAATCACTCTCGAACCCCCATAGATTAATTTGAAATAACTCTGAACATACATTTAAGAACTTCATACTCACTTGTCAAAAGAAACAAAAATAGAACGATATTTACATTTTTTTTTTCAACAAACACACCCCCAAACTTATTTGATTTGTTAAAATTTGACGGGTGTGGAAATATGATAAAAAAATGACAAGTGAGTACTCGAATACCAAACCAATCAATAGTTTGCCCAAAACTAAACCGTTCACTTCAAGTAGCATAAATAAATGCTAACTTGATTTCACTCAAATTGTGCCTTCGGTTTGAAAAAGTTTTATAGGCCAAGGTATTTGTTACGTGTTCAGAATTGAAACAGCTTATAGGCTTCGACAGGGTAACGAGGGATAAACATATTGCATGGTAAACTTCAAAGACTCAAGCTATCAAATGAATGCCTAAATCATATCTCCTGAAATACCTCGCCTAGGATCTCACCTCAAGTTTCCTCCAATCAGGTTCTAGAATCCCTTAAATTGTCATGAATTTGGCTAATGAATAATCAGCCTCAAATCAATTGGATAACTATACATTGAGTCTACGTGCTCGTGCAAATTAGGGTCCACAATAACTTTTACCACAATGAAACGTCAATCACACAGACACACATAAATGGGCATTACGCATAACCTCGATAAACAACTAGGGGATAAACTCATCATTGGGTAATGGCCCAGGTGAACTATAAAACTCGACACACAACAACAACAAACATAAACATACTAACACTAAATTAAACAAGTATGCATACAATTAAACAATAAATTAACTTAAACTATATAACTAACAACAATAAAACATACTAGTATACTACACATCACCCCAAACTTAAAATGGGCAGTGTCCATAGTGACCTAATCATCGTTCGCAACTAAAATATAGCATGCTGACGAAGGGGGTTTAGAACACGTACCTTGGAGGTGAGACGATCTCGTATTGAATGAAATCAATGGTGATAGATCTAATTTATTCTAAAAACTTGGGTTGCCTCCCAAGAAGCGCTTGATTTAATGTCCTCGGCCTGACACAGGGAAGGACTTATCAAAGAGCGGCTTCCGCCCATAGTATGTGTCATACAATACTACGTATGGGTTTTGGTTCAGAACGCCCTCAAGATTGGCGAGATTTGGCATTGTTCGGCACATGCTCTCAACTTGACTCTTCACCGTCTCATGTGCTTTGTAAGCTTGAATGAACGGAGTTGGAAGTGGTGGAGGAAAAACGAGCCACATTGGATCCTTATAGAAATATTCGACTTTGATCGATGTTGGAATCACAATGTGGATCTCAAACAGTGAAGATTCACAAGTGTTGTCTTGTGATTCTTTACCATCGATCAATTCTTGGGTCTCCTCCTTATTAGAATCTTCATCATTGAGCGAACCCAAGTTCCTCCCATTTGTATCCGGTTCCTCACGGTAGCTTTCACATTCAGATGGGACTTGAGTGTCTCTCAGTACCACTGTTTTTGCCTCAACCTCAATATAGAAAATAAGTTGACCGATTTGCGTCTCAAGAGACTTTACGGTCGTGTCGATTTCAATGCAGATCGTCTCAATATTATCAAGTCAATCCTCTTGCTCATTGAGACGGTTTTGCGTTTCCCTCAAGAAAATTTGAGTTCCCCCCATAACAATAGCGAACATTTCTTTCAAGGTGGGGGAAGACTCCACAGGTTGGTCCGATATGTCAATCCATGGCACCGAAATGTTGGGATTATCCCCCAAGTTTTGGAGACTTGTTGAAAAATTCCAAATCTGATAGTCCAACTCGGCCATGCCTTCCAACGACAAATAGGCTTCGTCCACGGGTAGGTCGTAGAAAGAGGTGGTACCATTGCTTCCTTCCACCCATGTTCTCGTTGCGGCCTATAACCCGTAAAAGAAATTCAATAATTGACATTCCCTTGGGAAACGATAATAGGGGAACTAGAAGAACAACTCCTTGTATCTATTCCAAGCACAATAAAATGGCTTGGAATCTCGTTGAAAGAAATGCAATAGCACTTGTTGATCTAACTTCCTCAAGTACCTTGCAAGAAAAACAAAACTACAAACAAAAATTATAAACAAAATAAATGCCTAAATTAAAATCAAGTTATTTACTTACAATATAAACAACAATCTAAAAATCAATCCCCGGCAATGGCGCCAAATATTTGGTAGCAGAATATTACATCGCTACTTTCACCACAAGTGTACGGGTCAAGTTTTAGTAGAGCGGGAAGAGTAAGGGTTGTCGTATCCACAGAGATTGGATTAGATTATTGTTAAGTACCGCGATTGTCATAATCGAATTTTATCTAGGCGACTCAAATTAGGTTTTTGTTAATAAAATAATATACTAAACTAATTAACTAATTAAACTAAAATACTATAATACTAATATGATGTTTAAGGGAGTAAATTGTCTAGGAATTAACTTCATTCATTTAAACGCATTCGATTCAATCTAGTTTACATTAACGGCATTCACACTATATAGGTGTCGAAATCTCACTCATTACCTCTCTCGAGTGTAAAATGAATGAATATGTGACTTCGTGTCAACGCCGAAGTCCCCCTCTAGCATCTATACGACACTTGGTCACATGAGTTTCACCCCAACCTCACAGATTGCATACTTTCTAATGCTCTCCCGAGTCATTAGACCGTTATGTTTTATTTAAACCCTAGTCCAAATCCGGGGTTACCTCTTCTCTTGAGTGTTAAATCCCGTGTTCTCAATATATCCTAACAATCATATAAAAGTGGAAGAACGGTAAACACAATCGAATAGGATAGAATAACCGATAATGAAACAAAGATTAAACAAACGACGTTTTCATACGCGAATCGCTCCCTAGACAATATATGTTTAGTTTCTCATGGCCATAACAACATATACAATAATATATAAGCTAAACATATACAAAACTATCAACCAAAACTAAGAAATAAAGAGAGAAACAATGAGACTAGCCGTTATCCGAAGAACCGACGCTAAAACTGCTCCGAGAATGTTTCCTCTTCTTGGCTTTGTGATCTTATCTTGGTTGATAGGCCTTGGAGCTCTCGAGACACTCTAAAAAATGTGCTCATAGGTATGGGAGAGAAGGAGATATAAATGGGATAAAAAATATCAACAAAATATCCAAAAAAATCTAAAATACCTGGTGTCGGACAGCTGCAGCGGCAGGAATCACCGCTGTAGCGATGAGAAGCCAATAGGCATTCTGTTGGATGACCGCTGCAGTGGTGGGAAGCACCACTGCAGCGGTGAGGTTCACCGCTGCATTGGTAGAAGGGCATAAAGTTTTTGTTTTATCGATCGCTGCAGTGGTGGTTTCACCGCTGCAGCGGTGGGCCTGCATTCCTGAACTTGCCTTCTTTACTCTTTTTCCACCGTTCTTCCACTGACATTCCACCGATTTACTCGATTATGAACCATTTTCGTCCCTTTTCATCCCTTTTCGTCCCAAACCCCTAATTTATAACAAAACAAATAAAAAAGTATTAAAACATATTAAAACACTATAATAATACTCAAAAACTACCAAAACCGGTTTGGAAATAAATAGATAAATTCCACCTATCAAGTTACTCCACTTACCACTATATGGTTTCAAGTTGGAACCTCCTAATAGTGGAAGTAAATAGTGATGCGTACAAGTGTCCCACGTCTAACGATATCCATATGAAAAATTCAGTTTGAATGGTGCCTACTTTTATCTAAGAATCATATTATAAATTCATACATCTAGGGTACGTTCGATTTAATTCTATGTGATAGATGAGATTTAAATTGATAACAAAAAGAATAGAAGTGAAAAAGGCCAAAATTTGACAATGTCTAGTGTACTGGACAACCACAACACGTAGCCCCCTCTTTATATACTAGTCTAGACTAAAACCCTAGACTTCCTTTTTTAATGCACATTGTCCCCCAAAATTTTAAATAGTTTAATATTACTCTCTATTTTTTTAAGGATTATTCAATTGTCATTCTCTATTATGTATGATCCATTAGGTTCATATCAAAAGATAGACAATAGAAACAAAAAATTAGAACAATTCCAATTTTTCCTTTTGTAAAGACCAATTCTTTACGACATATCCACCTACTATGATTCACGTGTACCCAGATATCATGGTTGTATATTGTTGATAAGAATTTAATTAAAGAACCCACCTAATTTTAATTACCATTGTAGACACCGCATTTTGTCCTATTCTTTTTTGCTTTAACTAAAAAGTATTGAGTCTAAACCGAAAATTCAGACAAACTTTAAACCATGTTTAAAGAGACGAATTCACCCCTTAGATTCTCATGTTTCATTTTTCATAATGTTTTAAATGAGAAACTACAAAAAAATTCGGCAATTTGGATAAATTCCGCCCTAAATAAAGTTTCGGGTTCAAATTGAAATTTCTAACAATTAATTAGGGACCACATTGATTAAATTGAAAGTGAATTTTCATAAAATATCACTTTTGATAAATTTAATTTTGGATTCCACCCCTTAATTTTAAGAAATTTTCCCATTACACCTACTATTCATTTTGGCCTCAAAACTATATTTTTTTTCGCCAGTTTCATCGAATTGACTACTAATTAAATGTTATTTTCAAAATTGGACATTCTAATATTAAGTTGGATAGGTTAATTTTATGTTTAGCATTTCAATTTCATGAAAACACAAAAAAGAAAAAAAAATTGTATTTTATTTATAAAAAGTGTTCATAGCATTAATTTCACTTCATGTCCACCACCTTGGAATAAGATGTAGTATTGGAATTCTAAATTAGAGTTCCATTAGTCATATTGGGAGTACCCCAAGTCATTACCTTGAATGGAAAGACTTAAGGACGTTGAAATTAAAAGTCAACCATACAATTCCCAATCTAGGGCACTAAAATGCACAATTGCACGAAATAAGAGGGTAGTTGTCCATCATGGGACAACTACCACTGCCTTTGGAGAGCTTACGTGGTCACTAGCGCACACATCCTAGCGAGTGTGCCACTTTCATTGCCTATATATAGATGGCCAAGTCCATCCATTTTATTGGCTCATGCATGCTCATTCATACTCATACACTTGTATTATACTTGTCAAGACTCTCTTTCTCTCTCTAAATTACTCTCTCAAAATTTATTTTAGTTACTTATAGATTCTTAGAAAATAAAATCTCTACACAAAATATCAAAACAAAAGAAATAAGAAGAAGAAGGAGAAGGAGAGAGAAGGAGAAAGAGAAAAAGAAAAAGAACAAGGGAAAACTTCAAAGGTGAAAGGACTTCCTCCTTAGCAAGGTAAGTCTTCTAAACCCTCATTTTGTTTTTATACCCAACTAAAGGAGGATATAAAACCGACCTTAACCTAAGAGGTTGTTCCCAAGTGAACACTAAAAACAAGTTCACTTTTTCGCATTTCATTTACGTTCATTTATTTTTCTGCACTTTACTTTATTGTTATTCACATTTTATCTCTACGCCATTATGCACTTTACATTTTTCGTACTTTATTTTCCATCATTTACATTTTAGCATTTAACTTTCTGTCACTTACATTTCCTGTTCTACGTCTTTCCGCGCTTTAAATTTCTCGTATTTTTTTTCTGTTATATATACATATACATATAAATACACACACACACACACACACACACACATACATATACTCACAAAAACATAAAATAAAATAAAAATTGAAAAAAAAAAAAAAAAACTTAGCCTAAAATAAGAACTTTAAATTGGGGGGGGGGGGGGGGGGGGGGGGGTTTCCATACCCCATTTCTAGGTTTCCCAAATTTAAGAGAAACTTGAAATAGTGGGCTAAGGAAAACCTTTTCCCCAAGTGATTTTAGTTAAGATTATCTTGGAAGAAATATGTATGTTTCATTTTAATTAACAAATAAGAAAGTGTCTTCTTCTTCTTCTTCTTCTTCTTTTTTTTTTTTTTTTTTTTTTTTTTGCTTAAAAAATAGAAAAATAGAAAAGAAAAAAAGTTTTTTATTTTGAAACTTTATTTCTTTGATTTTTCATATATAAACTTTGTCATAATAACCTAAGCTAAAATCAAAACTCCCTAGGTACCAAACTTGTCGATTCATCCATAATCGGTAGGTGGTTTAGAAAGGGGGACATTTGGTATTTTATTTTACTTGTTTTTCATTTATTCATTTTTTAAAGCTTTACCTCATTTGCATAAATAAAAATTGATAAGGGAAAAAGATTATGCTAGCCAACCAAACAAAAATCACTTGCATTTACTTTAATTTAAAATATTTTGACATTAGGTACAGTTTTTGAACGGGTATCTTAGGGTGCCCAACACCTTCCCCGAGCGTAACTGACCACTGAACTTAAAAGAATACTCTGGTTAAAACCTACATTTTTTAGTCAAATTTGGACTATTAAATGTTTTTTTTTTTACAAAAACCCAATGACCTAGCATACATTTTAAAACCCAATGTTAGGTGACAACTCTATTTTTTTAATAAAATTCGATCCGAATAAAACGTTTTCAAAATCGACACCTAGAAAATCCCCTAATTGCTTTTTTAAAAAAATTGAAAATAAAGCTTATCAAAAAGCATTTAAAAAAAAGATAAGTTTGTTTTCAAAAGGAACGAAATTAACATAACAAAACACGACACGAAAAAAGTCAGAGCATCCAAAAATCCTAGGAAGCATACAAGGTTTAGTTAATCTCCAGAGCAATCTCAGAAAATTTCAATAATCATAACTTGATAGAATTGAACACAATAAGTTTGAC